>CALYLW010000419.1:215375-506547 GCA_944989445.1 Ampullaceana balthica
CAGTTATGACCTCTTTGACAACTTCAATTGTTTCTTCAGTTGGTTGATCAACTTCAACTTCCATTGTTTCCTCAACAGTTGGTCTTTCAACTTCTTCCTCAACTTGATCAACCTCTTGTGGTTGCTCAAAGTCAATGACTATAGTGCTTCTCTCTTCCTCAATTATTTCTTCTTTGGGTTGGTCAATTTCAACTTCCTGAGTTTCTTCAGTTGTCAAAGCTCTGGTGGTTTCAGATAATGTTTCAACCTCTTGTGGTTTCTCAAATTCAACCGTGAAGGTTTCTTTCAGAACTTCAATTTCTTCTTCTTTGGTCTGTTTGATATCAAATTCAATGGTTTCTTGGTAGGTAGTTGTGTCTACTTCTTCAACCACTTCTTCTACCTCCTGAGGCTTTTCAAATTCAACTGTGATGGTTTCTTTCTGAAGCTCTACTTCTTCTTCTTTGGTCTGTTTGATATCAAATTCAATAGTTTCTTCATAAGTTCTAGTTTCTACTTCTTCAACAACTTCCTCCCCTTCTTGAGGTTTCTCTTTTTCTACAGTGATGACCTCTTTGACAACTTCAATTGTTTCTTCAGTTGGTTGATCAACTTCAACTTCCATTGTTTCCTCAACAGTTGGTCTTTCAACTTCTTCCTCAACTTGATCAACCTCTTGTGGTTGCTCAAAGTCAATGACTATAGTGCTTCTCTCTTCCTCAATTATTTCTTCTTTGGGTTGGTCAATTTCAACTTCCTGAGTTTCTTCAGTTGTCAAAACCCTGGTGGTTTCAGATACTGTTTCAACCTCTTGTGGTTTCTCAAATTCAACCGTGATGTTTTCTTTCAGAACTTCAATTTCTTCTTCTTTGGTGTGTTTGATATCAAATTCAATGGTTTCTTGGTAGGCAGTTGTGTCTACTTCTTCAACCACTTCTTCTACCTCCTGAGGCTTTTCAAATTCAACTGTGATGGTTTCTTTCTGAAGCTCTACTTCTTCTTCTTTGGTCTGTTTGATATCAAATTCAATGGTTTCTTGGTAGGTAGTTGTGTCTACTTCTTCAACCACTTCTTCCACCTCCTGAGGCTTTTCAAATTCAACTGTGATGGTTTCTTTCTGAAGCTCTACTTCTTCTTCTTTGGTCTGTTTGATATCAAATTCAATGGTTTCTTGGTAGGTAGTTGTGTCTACTTCTTCAACCACTTCTTCTACCTCCTGAGGCTTTTCAAATTCAACTGTGATGGTTTCTTTCTGAAGCTCTACTTCTTCTTCTTTGGTCTGTTTGATATCAAATTCAATAGTGTCTTCATAAGTTCTAGTTTCTACTTCTTCAACAACTTCCTCCACTTCTTGAGGTTTCTCTTTTTCTACAGTGATGACCTCTTTGACAACTTCAATTGTTTCTTCAGTTGGTTGATCAACTTCAACTTCCATTGTTTCCTCAACAGTTGGTCTTTCAACTTCTTCCTCAACTTGATCAACCTCTTGTGGTTGCTCAAAGTCAATGACTATAGTGCTTCTCTCTTCCTCAATTATTTCTTCTTTGGGTTGGTCAATTTCAACTTCCTGAGTTTCTTCAGTTGTCAAAGCTCTGGTGGTTTCAGATACTGTTTCAACCTCTTGTGGTTTCTCAAATTCAACCGTGATGGTTTTCTTTCAGAACTTCAATTTCTTCTTCTTTGGTCTGTTTGATATCAAATTCAATGGTTTCTTGGTAGGTAGTTGTGTCTACTCTTCAACCACTTCTTCTACCTCCTGAGGCTTTTCAAATTCAACTGTGATGGTTTCTTTCTGAAGCTCTACTTCTTCTTCTTTGGTCTGTTTGATGTCAAATTCAATAGTTTCTTCATAAGTTCTAGTTTCTACTTCTTCAACAACTTCCTCCACTTCTTGAGGTTTCTCTTTTTCAACAGTGATGACCTCTTTGACAACTTCAATTGTTTCTTCAGTTGGTTGATCAACTTCAACTTCCCGTGTTTCCTCAACAGTTGGTCTTTCAACTTCTTCTTCAACTGCTCCAACCTCTTGTGGTTGCTCAAATTCAACCGTGATGGTTTCTTTCAGACCTTCAATTTCTTCTTCTTTGGTCTGTTTGAAATCAAATTCAATGGTTTCTTTGGTAGGTAGTTGTGTCTGCTTCTTCAACCACTTCTTCTACCTCCTGAGGCTTTTCAAATTCAACTGTGATGGTTTCTTTCTGAAGCTCTACTTCTTCTTCTTTGGTCTGTTTGATATCAAATTCAATAGTGTCTTCATAAGTTCTAGTTTCTACTTCTTCAACAACTTCCTCCACTTCTTGAGGTTTCTCTATTTCTACAGTGATGACCTCTTTGACAACTTCAATTGTTTCTTCAGTTGGTTGATCAACTTCAACTTCCATTGTTTCCTCAACAGTTGGTCTTTCAACTTCTTCCTCAACTTGATCAACCTCTTGTGGTTGCTCAAAGTCAATGACTATAGTGCTTCTCTCTTCCTCAATTATTTCTTCTTTGGGTTGGTCAATTTCAACTTCCTGAGTTTCTTCAGTTGTCAAAACTCTGGTGGTTTCAGATACTGTTTCAACCTCTTGTGGTTTCTCAAATTCAACCGTGATGGTTTCTTTCAGAACTTCAATTTCTTCTTCTTTGGTCTGTTTGATATCAAATTCAATGGTTTCTTGGTAGGTAGTTGTGTCTACTTCTTCAACCACTTCTTCTACCTCCTGAGGCTTTTCAAATTCAACTGTGATGGTTTCTTTCTGAAGCTCTACTTCTTCTTCTTTGGTCTGTTTGATGTCGAATTCAATAGTTTCTTCATATGTTCTAGTTTCTACTTCTTCAACAACTTCCTCCACTTCTTGAGGTTTCTCTTTTTCAACAGTGATGACCTCTTTGACAACTTCAATTGTTTCTTCAGTTGGTTGATCAACTTCAACTTCCATTGTTTCCTCAACAGTTGGTCTTTCAACTTCTTCTTCAACTGCTCCAACCTCTTGTGGTTGCTCAAATTCAACCGTGATGGTTTCTTTCAGACCTTCAATTTCTTCTTCTTTGGTCTGTTTGAAATCAAATTCAATGGTTTCTTGGTAGGTAGTTGTGTCTGCTTCTTCAACCACTTCTTCTACCTCCTGAGGCTTTTCAAATTCAACTGTGATGGTTTCTTTCTGAAACTCTACTTCTTCTTCTTTGGTCTGTTTGATATCAAATTCAATAGTGTCTTCATAAGTTCTAGTTTCTACTTCTTCAACAACTTCCTCCACTTCTTGAGGTTTCTCTATTTCTACACTGATGACCTCTTTGAAAACTTCAATTGTTTCTTCAGTTGGTTGATCAACTTCAACTTCCATTGTTTCCTCAACGGTTGGCCTTTCAACTTCTTCCTCAACTTGATCAACCTCTTGTGGTTGCTCAAAGTCAATGACTAAAGTGCTTCTCTCTTCCTCAATTATTTCTTCTTTGGGTTGGTCAATTTCAACTTCCTGAGTTTCTTCAGTTGTCAAAGCTCTGGTGGTTTCAGATACTGTTTCAACCTCTTGTGGTTTCTCAAATTCAACCGTGATGGTTTCTTTCAGAACTTCAATTTCCTCTTCTTTGGTCTGTTTGATATCAAATTCAATGGTTTCTTGGTAGGTAGTTGTATCTACCTCTTCAACCACTTCTTCTACCTCCTGAGGCTTTTCAAATTCAACTTTGATGGTTTCTTTCTGAAGCTCTACTTCTTCTTCTTTGGTCTGTTTGATGTCAAATTCAATAGTTTCTTCATAAGTTCTAGTTTCTACTTCTTCAACAACTTCCTCCACTTCTTGAGGTTTCTCTTTTTCAACAGTGATGACCTCTTTGACAACTTCAATTGTTTCTTCAGTTGGTTGATCAACTTCAACTTCCCGTGTTTCCTCAACAGTTGGTTTTTCAACTTCTTCTTCAACTGCTCCAACCTCTTGTGGTTGCTCAAATTCAACCGTGATAGTTTCTTTCAGACCTTCAATTTCTTCTTCTTTGGTCTGTTTGAAATCAAATTCAATGGTTTCTTGGTAGGTAGTTGTGTATGCTTCTTCAACCACTTCTTCTACCTCCTGAGGCTTTTCAAATTCAACTGTGATGGTTTCTTTCTGAAGCTCTACTTCTTCTTCTTTGGTCTGTTTGATATCAAAATCAATAGTGTCTTCATAAGTTCCAATTTCTACTTCTTCAACAACTTCCTCCACTTCTTGAGGTTTCTCTATTTCTACAGTGATGACCTCTTTGACAACTTCAATTGTTTCTTCAGTTGGTTGATCAACTTCAACTTCAATTGTTTCCTCAACGGTTGGTCTTTCAATTTCTTCCTCAACTTGATCAACCTCTTGTGGTTGCTCAAAGTCAATGACTATAGTGCTTCTCTCTTCCTCAATTATTTCTTCTTTGGGTTGGTCAATTTCAACTTCCTCAGTTTCTTCAGTTGACAAAACTCTGGTGGTTTCAGATACTGTTTCAACCTCTTGCGGTTTCTCAAATTCAACCGTGATGGTTTCTTTCAGAACTTCAATTTCTTCTTCCTTGGTCTGTTTGATATCAAATTCAATGGTTTCTTGGTAGGTAGTTGTGTCTACTTCTTCAACCATTTCTTCTACCTCCTGAGGCTTTTCAAATTCAACTGTGATGGTTTCTTTCTGAAGCTCTACTTCTTCTTCTTTGGTCTGTTTGATGTCAAAGTCAATAGTTTCTTCATAAGTTCTAGTTTCTACTTCTTCAACAACTTCCTCCACTTCTTGAGGTTTCTCTTTTTCAACAGTGATGACCTCTTTGACAACTTCAATTGTTTCTTCAGTTGGTTGATCAACTTCAACTTCCATTGTTTCCGCAACAGTTGGTCTTTCAACTTCTTCCTCAACTTGATCAACCTCTTGTGGTTGCTCAAATTCAACCGTGATGGTTTCTTTCAGACCTTCAATTTCTTCTTCTTTGGTCTGTTTGAAATCAAATTCAATGGTTTCTTGGTAGGTAGTTGTGTCTGCTTCTTCAACAACTTCTTCTACCTCCTGAGGCTTTTCAAATTCAACTGTGATGGTTTCTTTCTGAAGCTCTACTTCTTCTTCTTTGGTCTGTTTGATATCAAATTCAATAGTGTCTTCATAAGTTCTAGTTTCTACTTCTTCAACAACTTCCTCCACTTCTTGAGGTTTCTCTATTTCTACAGTGATGACCTCTTTGACAAATTCAATTGTTTCTTCAGTTGGTTGATCAACTTCAACTTCAATTGTTTCCTCAACGGTTGGCCTTTCAACTTCTTCCTCAACTTGATCAACCTCTTGTGTTTGCTCAAAGTCAATGACTATAGTGCTTCTCTCTTCCTCAATTATTTCTTCTTTGGGTTGGTCAATTTCAACTTCCTGAGTTTCTTCAGTTGTCAAAGCTCTGGTGGTTTCAGATACTGTTTCAACCTCTTGTGGTTTCTCAAATTCAACCGTGATGGTTTCTTTCAGAACTTCAATTTCCTCTTCTTTGGTCTGTTTGATATCAAATTCAATGGTTTCTTGGTAGGTAGTTGTATCTACCTCTTCAACCACTTCTTCTACCTCCTGAGGCTTTTCAAATTCAACTGTGATGGTTTCTTTCTGAAGCTCTACTTTTTCTTCTTTGGTCTGTTTGATGTCAAAGTCAATAGTTTCTTTATAAGTTCTAGTTTCTACTTCTTCAACAACTTCCTCCACTTCTTGAGGTTTCTCTTTTTCAACAGTGATGACCTCTTTGAAAAGTTCAATTGTTTCTTCAGTTGGTTGATCAACTTCAACTTCCATTGTTTCCTCAACAGTTGGTCTTTCAACTTCTTCCTCAACTTGATCAACCTCTTGTGGTTGCTCAAAGTCAATGACTATAGTGCTTCTCTCTTCCTCAATTATTTCTTCTTTGGGTTGGTCAATTTCAACTTCCTCAGTTTCTTCAGTTGTCAAAACCCTGGTGGTTTCAGATACTGTTTCAACCTCTTGTGGTTTCTCAAATTCAACCGTGATGGTCTCTTTCAGAACTTCAATTTCTTCTTCTTTGGTCTGTTTGATATCAAATTCAATGGTTTCTTGGTAGGTAGTTGTGTCTACTTCTTCAACCACTTCTTCTACCTCCTGGGGCTTTTCAAATTTAATTGTGATGGTTTCTTTCTGAAGCTCTACTTCTTCTTCTTTGGTCTGTTTGATATCATCAAATTCAATAGTTTCTTCATAAGTTCTAGTTTCTACTTCTTCAACAACTTCCTCCACTTCTTGAGGTTTCTCTTTTTCAACAGTGATGACCTCTTTGACAACTTCAATTGTTTCTTCAGTTGGTTGATCAACTTCAACTTCCATTGTTTCCTCAACAGTTGGTCTTTCAACTTCTTCCTCAACTTGATCAACCTCTTGTGGTTGCTCAAAGTCAATGACTATAGTGCTTCTCTCTTCCTCAATTATTTCTTCTTTGGGTTGGTCAATTTCAACTTCCTGAGTTTCTTCAGTTGTCAAAACTCTGGTGGTTTCAGATACTGTTTCAACCTCTTGTGGTTTCTCAAATTCAACCGTGATGGTCTCTTTCAGAACTTCAATTTCTTCTTCTTTGGTCTGTTTGATATCAAATTCAATGGTTTCTTGGTAGGTAGTTGTGTCTGCTTCTTCAACCACTTCTTCTACCTCCTGGGGCTTTTCAAATTCAACTGTGATGGTTTCTTTCTGAAGCCCTACTTCTTCTTCTTTGGTCTGTTTGATATCAAATTCAATAGTTTCTTCATAAGTTCTAGTTTCTACTTCTTCAACAACTTCCTCCACTTCTTGAGGTTTCTCTTTTTCAACAGTGATGACCTCTTTGACAACTTCAATTGTTTCTTCAGTTGGTTGATCAACTTCAACTTCCATTGTTTCCTCAACAGTTGGTCTTTCAACTTCTTCCTCAACTTGATCAACCTCTTGTGGTTGCTCAAAGTCAATGACTATAGTGCTTCTCTCTTCCTCAATTATTTCTTCTTTGGGTTGGTCAATTTCAACTTCCTGAGTTTCTTCAGTTGTCAAAACTCTGGTGGTTTCAGATACTGTTTCAACCTCTTGTGGTTTCTCAAATTCAACCGTGATGGTCTCTTTCAGAACTTCAATTTCTTCTTCTTTGGTCTGTTTGATATCAAATTCAATGGTTTCTTGGTAGGTAGTTGTGTCTACTTCTTCAACCACTTCTTCTACCTCCTGGGGCTTTTCAAATTCAACTGTGATGGTTTCTTTCTGAAGCCCTACTTCTTCTTCTTTGGTCTGTTTGATATCAAATTCAATAGTTTCTTCATAAGTTCTAGTTTCTACTTCTTCAACAACTTCCTCCACTTCTTGAGGTTTCTCTTTTTCTACAGTTATGACCTCTTTGACAACTTCAATTGTTTCTTCAGTTGGTTGATCAACTTCAACTTCCATTGTTTCCTCAACAGTTGGTCTTTCAACTTCTTCCTCAACTTGATCAACCTCTTGTGGTTGCTCAAAGTCAATGACTATAGTGCTTCTTTCTTCCTCAATTATTTCTTCTTTGGGTTGGTCAATTTCAACTTCCTGAGTTTCTTCAGTTGTCAAAACCCTGGTGGTTTCAGATACTGTTTCAACCTCTTGTGGTTTCTCAAATTCAACCGTGATGTTTTCTTTCAGAACTTCAATTTCTTCTTCTTTGATGTGTTTGATATCAATGTCAATGGTTTCTTGGTAGGCAGTTGTGTCTACTTCTTCAACCACTTCTTCTACCTCCTGAGGCTTTTCAAATTCAACTGTGATGGTTTCTTTCTGAAGCTCTACTTCTTCTTCTTTGGTCTGTTTGATATCAAATTCAATGGTTTCTTGGTAGGTAGTTGTGTCTACTTCTTCAACCACTTCTTCCACCTCCTGAGGCTTTTCAAATTCAACTGTGATGGTTTCTTTCTGAAGCTCTACTTCTTCTTCTTTGGTCTGTTTGATATCAAATTCAATAGTTTCTTCATAAGTTCTAGTTTCTACTTCTTCAACAACTTCCTCCACTTCTTGAGGTTTCTCTTTTTCAACAGTGATGACCTCTTTGACAACTTCAATTGTTTCTTCAGTTGGTTGATCAACTTCAACTTCCATTGTTTCCTCAACAGTTGGTCTTTCAACTTCTTCCTCAACTTGATCAACCTCTTGTGGTTGCTCAAAGTCAATGACTATAGTGCTTCTCTCTTCCTCAATTATTTCTTCTTTGGGTTGGTCAATTTCAACTTCCTGAGTTTCTTCAGTTGTCAAAACTCTGGTGGTTTCAGATACTGTTTCAACCTCTTGTGGTTTCTCAAATTCAACCGTGATGGTCTCTTTCAGAACTTCAATTTCTTCTTCTTTGGTCTGTTTGATATCAAATTCAATGGTTTCTTGGTAGGTAGTTGTGTCTACTTCTTCAACCACTTCTTCTACCTCCTGGGGCTTTTCAAATTCAACTGTGATGGTTTCTTTCTGAAGCCCTACTTCTTCTTCTTTGGTCTGTTTGATATCAAATTCAATAGTTTCTTCATAAGTTCTAGTTTCTACTTCTTCAACAACTTCCTCCACTTCTTGAGGTTTCTCTTTTTCTACAGTTATGACCTCTTTGACAACTTCAATTGTTTCTTCAGTTGGTTGATCAACTTCAACTTCCATTGTTTCCTCAACAGTTGGTCTTTCAACTTCTTCCTCAACTTGATCAACCTCTTGTGGTTGCTCAAAGTCAATGACTATAGTGCTTCTCTCTTCCTCAATTATTTCTTCTTTGGGTTGGTCAATTTCAACTTCCTGAGTTTCTTCAGTTGTCAAAACTCTGGTGGTTTCAGATACTGTTTCAACCTCTTGTGGTTTCTCAAATTCAACCGTGATGGTCTCTTTCAGAACTTCAATTTCTTCTTCTTTGGTCTGTTTGATATCAAATTCAATGGTTTCTTGGTAGGTAGTTGTGTCTACTTCTTCAACCACTTCTTCTACCTCCTGGGGCTTTTCAAATTCAACTGTGATGGTTTCTTTCTGAAGCCCTACTTCTTCTTCTTTGGTCTGTTTGATATCAAATTCAATAGTTTCTTCATAAGTTCTAGTTTCTACTTCTTCAACAACTTCCTCCACTTCTTGAGGTTTCTCTTTTTCTACAGTTATGACCTCTTTGACAACTTCAATTGTTTCTTCAGTTGGTTGATCAACTTCAACTTCCATTGTTTCCTCAACAGTTGGTCTTTCAACTTCTTCCTCAACTTGATCAACCTCTTGTGGTTGCTCAAAGTCAATGACTATAGTGCTTCTCTCTTCCTCAATTATTTCTTCTTTGGGTTGGTCAATTTCAACTTCCTGAGTTTCTTCAGTTGTCAAAGCTCTGGTGGTTTCAGATAATGTTTCAACCTCTTGTGGTTTCTCAAATTCAACCGTGAAGGTTTCTTTCAGAACTTCAATTTCTTCTTCTTTGGTCTGTTTGATATCAAATTCAATGGTTTCTTGGTAGGTAGTTGTGTCGACTTCTTCAACCACTTCTTCTAACTCCTGAGGGCTTTTCAAATTCAACTGTGATGGTTTCTTTCTGAAGCTCTACTTCTTCTTCTTTGGTCTGTTTGATATCAAATTCAATAGTTTCTTCATAAGTTCTAGTTTCGACTTCTTCAACAACTTCCTCCACTTCTTGAGGTTTCTCTTTTTCAACAGTGATGACCTCTTTGAAAACTTCAATTGTTTCTTCAGTTGGTTGATCAACTTCAACTTCCATTGTTTCCTCAACAGTTGGTCTTTCAACTTCTTCCTCAACTTGATCAACCTCTTGTGGTTGCTCAAAGTCAATGACTATAGTGCTTCTCTCTTCCTCAATTATTTCTTCTTTGGGTTGGTCAATTTCAACTTCCTGAGTTTCTTCAGTTGTCAAAACTCTGGTGGTTTCAGATACTGTTTCAACCTCTTGTGGTTTCTCAAATTCAACCGTGATGGTCTCTTTCAGAACTTCAATTTCTTCTTCTTTGGTCTGTTTGATATCAAATTCAATGGTTTCTTGGTAGGTAGTTGTGTCTACTTCTTCAACCACTTCTTCTACCTCCTGGGGCTTTTCAAATTCAACTGTGATGGTTTCTTTCTGAAGCCCTACTTCTTCTTCTTTGGTCTGTTTGATATCAAATTCAATAGTTTCTTCATAAGTTCTAGTTTCTACTTCTTCAACAACTTCCTCCACTTCTTGAGGTTTCTCTTTTTCTACAGTTATGACCTCTTTGACAACTTCAATTGTTTCTTCAGTTGGTTGATCAACTTCAACTTCCATTGTTTCCTCAACAGTTGGTCTTTCAACTTCTTCCTCAACTTGATCAACCTCTTGTGGTTGCTCAAAGTCAATGACTATAGTGCTTCTCTCTTCCTCAATTATTTCTTCTTTGGGTTGGTCAATTTCAACTTCCTGAGTTTCTTCAGTTGTCAAAAGCTCTGGTGGTTTCAGTTAATGTTTCAACCTCTTGTGGTTTCTCAAATTCAACCGTGAAGGTTTCTTTCAGAACTTCAATTTCTTCTTCTTTGGTCTGTTTGATATCAAATTCAATGGTTTCTTGGTAGGTAGTTGTGTCTACTTCTTCAACCACTTCTTCTACCTCCTGAGGCTTTTCAAATTCAACTGTGATGGTTTCTTTCTGAAGCTCTACTTCTTCTTCTTTGGTCTGTTTGATATCAAATTCAATGGTTTCTTGGTAGGTAGTTGTGTCTACTTCTTCAACCACTTCTTCCACCTCCTGAGGCTTTTCAAATTCAACTGTGATGGTTTCTTTCTGCAGCTCTACTTCTTCTTCTTTGGTCTGTTTGATATCAAATTCAATGGTTTCTTGGTAGGTAGTTGTGTCTACTTCTTCAACCACTTCTTCCACCTCCTGAGGTTTTTCAAATTCAACTGTGATGGTTTCTTTCTGAAGCTCTACTTCTTCTTCTTTGGTCTGTTTGATATCAAATTCAATAGTTTCTTCATAAGTTCTAGTTTCTACTTCTTCAACAACTTCCTCCACTTCTTGAGGTTTCTCTTTTTCAACAGTGATGACCTCTTTGACAACTTCAATTGTTTCTTCAGTTGGTTGATCAACTTCAACTTCCATTGTTTCATCAACAGTTGGTCTTTCAACTTCTTCCTCAACTTGATCAACCTCTTGTGGTTGCTCAAAGTCAATGACTATAGTGCTTCTCTCTTCCTCAATTATTTCTTCTTTGGGTTGGTCAATTTCAACTTCCTGAGTTTCTTCAGTTGTCAAAACCCTGGTGGTTTCAGATACTGTTTCAACCTCTTGTGGTTTCTCAAATTCAACCGTGATGTTTTCTTTCAGAACTTCAATTTCTTCTTCTTTGGTGTGTTTGATATCAAATTCAATGGTTTCTTGGTAGGCAGTTGTGTCTACTTCTTCAACCACTTCTTCTACCTCCTGAGGCTTTTCAAATTCAACTGTGATGGTTTCTTTCTGAAGCTCTACTTCTTCTTCTTTGGTCTGTTTGATATCAAATTCAATGGTTTCTTGGTAGGTAGTTGTGTCTACTTCTTCAACCACTTCTTCCACCTCCTGAGGCTTTTCAAATTCAACTGTGATGGTTTCTTTCTGAAGCTCTACTTCTTCTTCTTTGGTCTGTTTGATATCAAATTCAATGGTTTTTTGGTAGGTAGTTGTGTCGACTTCTTCAACCACTTCTTCCACCTCCTGAGGTTTTTCAAATTCAACTGTGATGGTTTCTTTCTGAAGCTCTACTTCTTCTTCTTTGGTCTGTTTGATATCAAATTCAATAGTTTCTTCATAAGTTCTAGTTTCTACTTCTTCAATAACTTCCTCCACTTCTTGAGGTTTCTCTTTTTCTACAGTGATGACCTCTTTGACAACTTCAATTGTTTCTTCAGTTGGTTGATCAACTTCAACTTCCATTGTTTCCTCAACAGTTGGTCTTTCAACTTCTTCCTCAACTTGATCAACCTCTTGTGGTTGCTCAAAGTCAATGACTATAGTGCTTCTCTCTTCCTCAATTATTTCTTCTTTGGGTTGGTCAATTTCAACTTCCTGAGTTTCTTCAGTTGTCAAAACTCTGGTGGTTTCAGATACTGTTTCAACCTCTTGTGGTTTCTCAAATTCAACCGTGATGGTTTCTTTCAGAACTTCAATTTCTTCTTCTTTGGTCTGTTTGATATCAAATTCAATGGTTTCTTGGTATGTAGTTGTGTCTGCTTCTTCAACCACTTCTTCTACCTCCTGGGGCTTTTCAAATTCAACTGTGATGGTTTCTTTCTGAAGCTCTACTTCTTCTTCTTTGGTCTGTTTGATATCGAATTCAATAGTTTCTTCATATGTTCTAGTTTCTACTTCTTCAACAACTTCATCAACTTCTTGAGGTTCCTCTTTTTCAACAGTGATGACCTCTTTGACAACTTCAATTGTTTCTTCAGTTGGTTGATCAACTTCAACTTCTAGAGTTTCTTTAGACTCTTCAATCTTTTCTACGTTTTCAGATTCACCCTTTCCAACCACCATTACATCTTTCTCCTCTATAATTTTATCTTCTTTTGGCCTTTCTGTAAACAATTCCTGTTTTATGTCTGTGATTTCTTCTAGATAAGCTCTCTCAGTTTCTGTTACTACTGTGATTTCCTTTGGTTGCAACACACCAAAGTCCACTTGGATTTCAGTCAACTTTCTTTGCTGCGTAGCAAAGTCCAATGAAATTTCCTCCTTGTACTGCTGCACCTCTGAGATCAATTCCTCATCAATATGAAGAGTATCTTGCGAGGTCTCCTTTTGTGTCACTTCAAATGAGATTTCCTGAAGAGTTGTAGCTTGTTGCTGTTTGGGTTTGATCTGAAACTGAATCTCATTGTATTCAGTCTGCTTCTTGCCAATACTGAAACTTATTTCTTGAGTAAATGTACTCGTGACTTCATCTTGTGTATCTATTTGCTTGTCTATCTCCAGTGCTTCTGTTAAGATCCTCTCCCTTTTGATGTCAAATGTGACCTCAGCTTTCTGAGGCTTTGGACTTATCACTATTTCCTCTGTAAATTGTTCCTGTGGAACTTTCTCAAGCTGCAAAACTGATTTTATTTCAACCTCAGTCACTTCCCTTGGAGCTGGAACCTCTGACTCAAATCTGGATTCGTCAAGTTCACTGATTACCTGTTGACGAGTTACCTGGAATGTTTCAGTTATTTCAGTTTCTAAAATATCATGAGGAGCGGGCAGCTCCCGTTCTGTTCTTTGAGGTGCAAGGGTGATTTCCTCCCTGAAAGTCGTCCGTTCTTCTGTAGTAGTTGAGCTGGCTGTTTTAGGGGCAACAATATAAAAATAATGAATCATTATTTTGCTATCAAAAGGAACCTTAAAATATTATTCAGTAAATTTTTTTAAAAATTATTAAATGCATACTTGTTGAAGACTAGATTTTGAATATTAAAAATTAAGCTTACATTTTTATATGTAGATAACTAAATTAGCTCTGTTAATTTTTTATCAGCGCTTTTCTCCATTTCAGTAATGAAATTTGTAAGTTTGAGAAAAATATTTAAAAATTTTTATAACGTTAAGTAATTATTTTTATGTCAACTACTTTTCAAGTAAATCAGTCTGTGCTAATTTTAATATTAATATATTGGGTACTAATTGAATTAAGATTGATAATAATCAATCTAGGTCATATATAATCACAAGTAGAAAGCATAAGCAATAATTACACAACTATGTATAGTATTGCAACCTACAATTCGATAAAGAACATAAGTAATAAATTTTGTTGTTTTAAAGTTGGGTAACATCGGGGTAAAAAAAGGACTCCATCATTTAATGGATTAAAGGAGGTAGTGATAGGATTAATGGACTGGTTTCTTAAATAGAGGCCTTTTTCTTTCTTTAATTAGTAGGGATATTGTTTTGGAAAAAAGGAATAAGGACAAATCATTTAAGGCAAGATTTATTGGGAACTACAAACAAGGATGGCATTGGGGTCAGGGTGCTTTTACTGACACTGCAAACAGAGTAAACATTTTACAATCCTGGATTGGATGAGTTTATTTTATTTATTGGTACTTCATTTAGATCAGAGTTTGATGATTCATTAATTAAAAAATACATTTCTTATAGTTATTTTAGGATTAGAAATATTTATCACAACATTAATTTGTTTTAGGAATGTTATTGGTGAGTATTTTAAATGTCTACATGAAGTATGTTAACCTCAAGTTTGAAATATATATCCAAATTAAAAATTGAATTATTCAACAAAATTTACAGAAATTATTAAGGCAAATCCTGAAATAGGAGGCAACAAAGTAGCAAAGTACGTCCTTTTCCTTCCCCACTTGCCTGTGTTAACTCTATTAAGAGTCTACTAAATTCCTCTTGCCGTGGATGCTTATCAGATAAATATTTATTTTTTATTGTTCTTTGTATTGTTGGCTGAAGAAGGCATCTTGATCTTTATTTCTTGGTTGTGTTCCTATTTCAGGTTTTCCCAAAAATGTCTTAAACATTTCCTTATACCTTTACCTAATTATATTCCCATCCACAGAGCCCAATTTTTATCACAATAAATTTTAATGCAACTTTATAATATATAAATGTATTTTAACAACTCTTGTCTTCCTCAAGGCAAAATGATTTTCTAATAAAGAAGGATGTAAAGTGGTCTATGGCTATAACTCACATGTCATGTACTAATATAAGAATCTAACTTTAAATCTCGTAAGCAACCCTTATTACTACTTCTATATGTACTGGAGTCAAGCACACAAAAAATGGAAGTAATACATTTTGTTTAAAAATGACACACATGGGCTATTTAGGGATGAAATGGAATGGAATATAATCTCCTAATTTTCCTTTGTCTCTAATTTGATATAATAAAAGGAATATTGTGAGATATACATTTAAGAAGCCAGCATGTTAAATAATTAAATGTATGTGCATGCTTGCTAGGGCTGAAATAGTCCTGAGAAGTGACACTTAAGAAAGCTAACTGGTAATGCAATCATAAAAGCAAGCAAACTTTTCTAATCATTTTATGGAGCAAATATGCCTAATTTCTGTAAGTAAGAATGTTTTTTCTTGAAAATAAACGTTGACACTGTAAGACATCAATCATATGGTCAAATTTATATTGCTTTTCTTTAAAGCTTCTTCTTTAATTAAATGGAATTGACTAGCACATTCTAAATTTAGAAAAGGTTTTAACACATCCTTGTAATAAATTTTAAATCTCTGAAATTTTATAAATAAAATATACATTTAATGATAATTTATTGAAATACAAGTGTTTTTTTTAATGTTTAGCTTAACTTGAGGTCTAAAAACTAGTTTTTATAACTATTTCAATCTCAGTACAAAGAGACTGCCTTTGATATTGAATGTTTTTCAATTGTATTTTCTAATAGTTGAAAATTTAGTTCTCATAATGACAATGTAGCTTCTTTCCATTTTTAAATAAGAAGGCGCAAAACTATGTGTACATTTAAAAAAAAATATTTGAGCTTAAATTATAAGACAAATTACAAATTTCAAATGTTTTAACAAATGTTTTGATCTGTATATTGTACAACAGCTAAATCTCAAATTATGTTTTATTTACACAAATTGAGTCTCTTTTATCTACTTCAAACCTTCATTAGTCATTAGGGTCCAACACTGAATAATTATTTAATTACTATCAATTTCCTTTTGTAACTCTAAAGTATGTAATCAATTAACATGAAATTTGCCATTGCTTAATAAAGAGGAACAATGTTCATGAAAATTAATAATTTTAAAACATTGATCTAAAAAAACAAACACATCTTTGGTCTCTTTTGTCTCACGCATATGATATATAATTTTGAATTAAATAAATGAAAACATTTAGATTTTTAAAACTTCATAAATTTTGGAATATTTGCTCTGTATTGCCTTTACATTAGCAAGGAAGAGTCAGCAAGGGTAACTAGATAAAATATAAAAATATTAATATTACATAGCTCAGATCAAATTTTTTAATGCAAGTTATTTTCACCTACATTCTTTATATTAAGAGTTTCAAGGAGGTGTTTCTCTTAACATATAGAATGGTTTACCTTTCTGGCAAAAGTTAAAAAAAGGTAAAAAGGTAAATTATAAAAGTTATGCCTTGCAGAAATTTTGTTTGGTTTTTTGGGTCTATGGATGAGCATACATTTGCTTTTGGTGCAGCCTAAATGTTAATTGATTGTAAAATTACATTAGCTTAAAATTAATGGCAAAAAGCAGGTATATCATCTGCAAGTCTAGGAAAAGAGGTTAAACTAGGCTCCATAAGCATTTATAATTTCAAAAAAGTAAACCAAACAGGGAGAGGAATTTGAAAGAAAAAAAAAGAAAAAAAAAGAATTAAATTCACCTTTATTTTTTTATTTTTTTTGCAAGTGTCTTGTCAATTTATTTTAAAAAGTGATACACGAAACAGCGCCGGACGGAGATAACATACCGCTGCTGATCGAAGCATACAACACCAACATTCGCGATGGGAAAGCACATCTAAAAAATTGCAGCATTTCATGAAACAAAGCTGCCAAGTGAAATGGTGACCATTTGATGAAATTTGCATGGATTAATTAAAACATTTTCATTAAAAAAGTAACTCTGTATGTAAAGAAATTAGATGCATAAGCGAAAAATCAAACAAGAATTCTTTATAGTTTGTGAACAGCTCAGCAATCACTTTATGTGGAAAAACTGATGGTGCATGAGATGGAGAAAAAGATGAAAATAAGCACTGAAGTGTTCAGCCCATGTGCATTTCAATATTTTAAAGTATAAGAGTGATTCACATAAATTCGGCTTGAAGCTTTGCAAAAAACAAAACAACTCCAAATCAAAATCATAGAAGAATATTTCTTTCACTCTGGCATTCATGAAATCTACATTGCTTCAATTTAATAAGAGGGAAAAAATAAAAACATTCATAAGCACATTCCAGAGCAGTGGTTTCCCTAAGATCTCTTTTTGCAATTCACAGGTTTCCGGTAAAGAGCTTAACTCTATTAAAGATGTGACTAGGGAGGGCTTAAAGGCCCCCCAATATAAATTAATTCTAAAAAGCCCAAACTGTAAAAAAAAAGATTTTTAAAACCGCTGCTCTAGAACATTTACTGCTAAATAAAATCACAATTTTTTGGTGGATACTGACTAGTGAATGTGTTGCAGTTGATCATAAATTTAGTTTTATTTGGTATTATTTTGAACTACATGAATAATTTTTTGCCCTGTCTCATTTATTCAGTTAGCTCAGCACACTTCCAAATGTGTATAAACTAAGCTCTTACAGACACTGAGTGGGTAAAATGATAAAACTTCTCACTGGTGTACTTACATACAACTGTAATGTAGGCGGTGCTAGTGCATCGGCCAGCTTCATTGGTGAGCTCCACCTTGTATTCACCCTCGTCATCAGAGTAAACTTCAGATATTGTCAGGACGGACTTGTTAGTCTCTGTCCAAATGTCAAGGTCATCAGCAGGAATTATTTCCTCATCATCCACAAACCAGATCACTTTAGGGATGGGAAAGCCCGTGAAGCTGACCTCAAGGACCATGGGGGTGTTTTCCGTAATAGTGAGGTCCGACAAGGTTGTAATGAACCTTGGGGCTTCTGGACGATTCACCTGTTCATGGAAAAGGTCACCCATAGCCAAAAAAATATCTCAATTTTGTGATAAAACCTGTGCTTTTTTTTTAATTAAAACTTTTCCTGACTTAAATAATCAGCAATAAACACTAATTAGATTGTGACATTTTTTAATAATAAAAAAGACAACATGCAATATTACTGCATCAATTCTTAGTACAATTGAGAGGTAAAGTAATTAAAAATAGTTGTATTTGTGTTGTTTTTTTTCATTTCATTTTTGACATACTAATTGTTTTTTCTAATTCAAGAATTAAAGAAATTCTTCAACAAAAAATATAGGCCTGGAAATTTAATTCAATGTTGGTAATAAAATCACATTTTAAATACAAACCTCTTCAGAGAATTCTGGTTGCTCCTCTTCTACTTCAGGATTTTCTTCTGGAAAAATTTCTTCTTCTTCAGGCTCAATTTCTCGAAAATCAGCCATGACTTTGTTAGCTAGCTCTTCTGCATATTCTTCTAAACCCACGTTGGCCTCAGAAAGTTCATGCTGGTCACTAAGAACTTGAGTAACTTCAGGTTGAGAAATGATTTCCTGAACAAATTCTGTTTTGTATGTGTCTGGTTGTTCTTCAGACGGTTTCTCAAACTCTACAGTAATTTCAGATGGCTGGACATCTTCAGATATTGCCTCAGTTACATCAGTAACTTCAGGTTGAGAAATGATTTCCTGAACAAATTCTGTTTTGTATGTGTCTGGTTGTTCTTCAGAGGATTTCTCAAACTGTACAGTAATTTCAGATGGCTGAACATCTTCAGATATTGCCTCAGTTACATCAGTAATTTCAGGTTGAGAAATGTTTTCCTGAACAAATTCTGTTTTGTATGTGTCTGGTTGTTCTTCAGAGGGTTTCTCAAACTCTACAGTAATTTCAGATGGCTGGACATCTTCTGATGTTGCCTCAGTTACATCAGTAACTTCAGATTGAGAAATGATTTCCTGAACAAATTCTGTTTTGTATGTGTCTGGTTGTTCTTCAGATGGTTTCTCAAACTGTACAGTAATTTCAGATGGCTGGACATCTTCTGATGTTGCCTCAGTTACATCAGTAACGTCTGGTTGAGAAATGATTTCTTCAACAAAATCTGTTTTGTATGTGTCTGGTTGTTCTTCAGAGGGTTTCTCAAACTGTACAGTAGTTTCAGATTGCTGGACATCTTCTGATGTTGCCTCAGTTACATCAGTAACTTCAGATTGAGAAATGATTTCCTGAACAAATTCTGTTTTGTATGTGTCTGGTTGTTCTTCAGAGGGTTTCTCAAACTGTACAGTAATTTCAGATGGCTGGACATCTTCTGATATTGCCTCAGTTACATCAGTAACTTCTGGTTGAGAAATGATTTCTTCAACAAAATCGGTTTTGTATGTGTCTGATTGTTCTTCAGAGGGTTTCTCAAACTGTACAGTAATTTCAGATGGCTGGACATCTTCTGATATTGCCTCAGTTACATCAGTAACTTCTGGTTGAGAAATGATTTCTTCAACAAAATCGGTTTTGTATGTGTCTGATTGTTCTTCAGAGGGTTTCTCAAACTGTACAGTAATTTCAGATGGCTGGACATCTTCTGATATTGCCTCAGTTACATCAGTAACTTCAGGTTGAGAAATGATTTCTTCAACAAATTCTGTTTTGTATGTGTCTGGTTGTTCTTCAGAGGGTTTCTCAAACTGTACAGTAATTTCAGATGGCTGGACATCTTCAGATATTGCCTCAGTTACATCAGTAACTTCAGGTTGAGAAATGATTTCCTGAACACATTCTGTTTTGTAGGTGTCTGGTTGTTCTTCAGAGGGTTTCTCAAACTGTACAGTAATTTCAGATGGCTGGACATCTTCAGATATTGCCTCAGTTACATCAGTAACTTCAGGTTGAGAAATGATTTCCTGAACAAATTCTGTTTTGTATGTGTCTGGTTGTTCTTCAGAGGGTTTCTCAAACTGTACAGTAATTTCAGATGGCTGGACATCTTCAGATATTGCCTCAGTTACATCAGTAACTTCAGGTTGAGAAATGATTTCCTGAACAAATTCTGTTTTGTATGTGTCTGGTTGTTCTTCAGACGGTTTCTCAAACTCTACAGTAATTTCAGATGGTTGGACATCTTCAGATATTGCCTCAGTTACATCAGAAACTTCAGGTTGAGAAATGATTTCCTGAACAAATTCTGTTTTGTATGTGTCTGGTTGTTCTTCAGAAGGGTTTCTCAAACTCTACAGTAATTTCAGATGGCTGGACATCTTCAGATATTGCCTCAGTTACATCAGTAACTTCAGGTTGAGAAATGATTTCCTGAACAAAATCTGTTTTGTATGTGTCTGGTTGTTCTTCAGAGGGTTTCTCAAACTGTACAGTAATTTCAGATGGCTGGACATCTTCAGATATTGCCTCAGTTACATCAGTAACTTCAGGTTGAGAAATGATTTCCTGAACAAATTCTGTTTTGTATGTGTCTGGTTGTTCTTCAGAGGGTTTCTCAAACTGTACAGTAATTTCAGATGGCTGGACATCTTCAGATATTGCCTCAGTTACATCAGTAACTTCAGGTTGAGAAATGATTTCCTGAACAAATTCTGTTTTGTATGTGTCTGGTTGTTCTTCAGACGGGTTTCTCAAACTCTACAGTAATTTCAGATGGTTGGACATCTTCAGATATTGCCTCAGTTACATCAGAAACTTCAGTTTGAGAAATGATTTCCTGAACAAATTCTGTTTTGTATGTGTCTGGTTGTTCTTCAGAAGGGTTTCTCAAACTCTACAGTAATTTCAGATGGCTGGACATCTTCAGATATTGCCTCAGTTACATCAGTAACTTCTGGTTGAGAAATGATTTCTTCAACAAAATCGGTTTTGTATGTGTCTGATTGTTCTTCAGAGGGTTTCTCAAACTGTACAGGAATTTCAGATGGCTGGACATCTTCAGATATTGCCTCAGTTACATCAGTAACTTCAGGTTGAGAAATGATTTCCTGTACAAATTCTGTTTTGTATGTGTCTGGATGTTCTTCAGATGGTTTCTCAAACTCTACAGTAATTTCAGATGGCTGGACATCTTCAGATATTGCCTCAGTTACATCAGTAACTTCAGGTTGAGAAATGATTTCCTGAACAAATTCTGTTTTGTATGTGTCTGGTTGTTCTTCAGACGATCTCTCAAACTCTACAGTAATTTCAGATGGCTGGACATCTTCTGATGTTGCGTCAGTTACATCAGTAACTTCAGATTGAGAAATGATTTCCTGAACAAATTCTGTTTTGTATGTGTCTGGTTGTTCTTCAGAGGGTTTCTCAAACTGTACAGTAATTTCAGATGGCTGGAGATCTTCAGATATTGCCTCAGTTACATCAGTAGCTTCAGATTGAGAAATGATTTCCTGAACAAATTCTGTTTTGTATGTGTCTGGTTGTTCTTCAGATGATTTCTCAAACTCTACAGTAATTTCAGATGGCTGGACATCTTCTGATGTTGCGTCAGTTACATCAGTAACTTCAGATTGAGAAATGATTTCCTGAACAAATTCTGTTTTGTATGTGTCTGGTTGTTCTTCAGACGGTTTCTCAAACTGTACAGTAATTTCAGATGGCTGGACATCTTCAGATGTTGCCTCAGTTACATCAGTAACTTCAGGTTGAGAAATTATTTCTTCAACAAATTCTGTTTTGTATGTGTCTGGTTGTTCTTCAGAGGGTTTCTCAAACTGTACAGTAATTTCAGATGGCTGGACATCTTCAGATATTGCCTCAGTTACATCAGTAACTTCAGGTTGAGAAATGATTTCCTGAACACATTCTGTTTTGTAGGTGTCTGGTTGTTCTTCAGAGGGTTTCTCAAACTGTACAGTAATTTCAGATGGCTGGACATCTTCAGATATTGCCTCAGTTACATCAGTAACTTCAGGTTGAGAAATGATTTCCTGAACAAATTCTGTTTTGTATGTGTCTGGTTGTTCTTCAGAGGGTTTCTCAAACTGTACAGTAATTTCAGATGGCTGGACATCTTCAGATATTGCCTCAGTTACATCAGTAACTTCAGGTTGAGAAATGATTTCCTGAACAAATTCTGTTTTGTATGTGTCTGGTTGTTCTTCAGACGGTTTCTCAAACTCTACAGTAATTTCAGATGGTTGGACATCTTCAGATATTGCCTCAGTTACATCAGAAACTTCAGGTTGAGAAATGATTTCCTGAACAAATTCTGTTTTGTATGTGTCTGGTTGTTCTTCAGAAGGTTTCTCAAACTCTACAGTAATTTCAGATGGCTGGACATCTTCAGATATTGCCTCAGTTACATCAGTAACTTCAGGTTGAGAAATGATTTCCTGAACAAAATCTGTTTTGTATGTGTCTGGTTGTTCTTCAGAGGGTTTCTCAAACTGTACAGTAATTTCAGATGGCTGGACATCTTCAGATATTGCCTCAGTTACATCAGTAACTTCAGGTTGAGAAATGATTTCCTGAACAAATTCTGTTTTGTATGTGTCTGGTTGTTCTTCAGACGGTTTCTCAAACTCTACAGTAATTTCAGATGGTTGGACATCTTCAGATATTGCCTCAGTTACATCAGAAACTTCAGTTTGAGAAATGATTTCCTGAACAAATTCTGTTTTGTATGTGTCTGGTTGTTCTTCAGAAGGTTTCTCAAACTCTACAGTAATTTCAGATGGCTGGACATCTTCAGATATTGCCTCAGTTACATCAGTAACTTCTGGTTGAGAAATGATTTCTTCAACAAAATCGGTTTTGTATGTGTCTGATTGTTCTTCAGAGGGTTTCTCAAACTGTACAGGAATTTGAGATGGCTGGACATCTTCAGATATTGCCTCAGTTACATCAGTAACTTCAGGTTGAGAAATGATTTCCTGTACAAATTCTGTTTTGTATGTGTCTGGATGTTCTTCAGATGGTTTCTCAAACTCTACAGTAATTTCAGATGGCTGGACATCTTCAGATATTGCCTCAGTTACATCAGTAACTTCAGGTTGAGAAATGATTTCCTGAACAAATTCTGTTTTGTATGTGTCTGGTTGTTCTTCAGACGATCTCTCAAACTCTACAGTAATTTCAGATGGCTGGACATCTTCTGATGTTGCGTCAGTTACATCAGTAACTTCAGATTGAGAAATGATTTCCTGAACAAATTCTGTTTTGTATGTGTCTGGTTGTTCTTCAGAGGGTTTCTCAAACTGTACAGTAATTTCAGATGGCTGGAGATCTTCAGATATTGCCTCAGTTACATCAGTAGCTTCAGATTGAGAAATGATTTCCTGAACAAATTCTGTTTTGTATGTGTCTGGTTGTTCTTCAGATGATTTCTCAAACTCTACAGTAATTTCAGATGGCTGGACATCTTCTGATGTTGCGTCAGTTACATCAGTAACTTCAGATTGAGAAATGATTTCCTGAACAAATTCTGTTTTGTATGTGTCTGGTTGTTCTTCAGACGGTTTCTCAAACTGTACAGTAATTTCAGATGGCTGGACATCTTCAGATGTTGCCTCAGTTACATCAGTAACTTCAGGTTGAGAAATTATTTCTTCAACAAATTCTGTTTTGTATGTGTCTGGTTGTTCTTCAGAGGGTTTCTCAAACTCTACAGTAATTTCAGATGGCTGGACATCTTCAGATATTGCCTCAGTTACATCAGTAACTTCAGGTTGAGAGATGATTTCCTGAACTAATTCTGTTTTGTATGTGTCTGGTTGTTCTTCAAAAGGTTTCTCAAACTCTACAGTAATTTCTGATGGCTTAACATCTTCAGATATTGCCTCAGTTACATCAGTAACTTCAGGTTGAGAAATGATTTCCTGAACAAATTCTGTTTTGTATGTGTCTGGTTGTTCTTCAGAGGGTTTCTCAAACTGTACAGTAATTTCAGATGGCTGAACATCTTCAGATATTGCCTCAGTTACATCAGTAATTTCAGGTTGAGAAATGTTTTCCTGAACAAATTCTGTTTTGTATGTGCCTGGCTGTTCTTCAGAGGGTTTCTCAAACTGTACAGTAATTTCAGATGGCTGGACATCTTCTGATGTTGCCTCAGTTACATCAGTAACTTCAGATTGAGAAATGATTTCCTGAACAAATTCTGTTTTGTATGTGTCTGGTTGTTCTTCAGAGGGTTTCTCAAACGTTACAGTAATTTCAGATGGCTGGACATCTTCAGATATTGCCTCAGTTACATCAGTAACTTCTGGTTGAGAAATGATTTCTTCAACAAAATCTGTTTTGTATGTGTCTGATTGTTCTTCAGAGGGTTTCTCAAACTGTAAAGTAATTTCAGATGGCTGGACATCTTCAGATATTGCCTCAGTTACATCAGTAACTTCAGGTTGAGAAATGATTTCTTCAACAAATTCTGTTTTGTATGTGTCTGGTTGTTCTTCAGAGGGTTTCTCAAACTCTACAGTAATTTCAGATGGCTGAACATCTTCAGATATTGCCTCAGTTACATCAGTAACTTCAGGTTGAGAAATGATTTCCTGAACAAAATCTGTTTTGTATGTGTCTGGCTTTTCTTCAGAGGGTTTCTCAAACTCTACAGTAATTTCAGATGGCTGGACACCTTCTGATATAGCCTCAGTTACATCAGTAACTTCTGGTTGAGAAATGATTTCTTCAACAAAATCGGTTTTGTATGTGTCTGATTGTTCTTCAGAGGGTTTCTCAAACTGTACAGTAATTTCAGATGGCTGGACATCTTCAGATATTGCCTCAGTTACATCAGTAACTTCAGGTTGAGAAATGATTTCCTGAACGAATTCTGTTTTGTATGTGTCTGGTTGTTCTTCAGAGGATTTCTCAAACTCTACAGTAATTTCAGATGGCTGGACATCTTCAGATATTGCCTCAGTTACATCAGTAACTTCAGGTTGAGAAATGATTTCCTCAACGAATTCTGTTTTGTATGTGTCTGGTTGTTCTTCAGAGGGTTTCTCAAACTGTACAGTAATTTCAGATGGCTGGACATCTTCTGATGTTGCGTCAGTTACATCAGTAACTTCAGGCTGAGAAATGATTTCTTCAACAATATTAGCTTCAAACTGTGATTTTTCTTCTTGACTTGTAACTGAAAGTTCAAGTATTTCCTGTTGCTCAGTTGCATTAACAACTGGCAATGTCACGTCTGTCTCAATTGCGCTTTCAGCCTCCTGCTGGTCATGAAGTGCTTCAGCTCGAAAATGTGTGTCTTCAACAAGAGTTCCCTCAGTTTGGGGGACCAATTCCTGGACCTCCACAACAGTGTCCGATGATAGTTCTTGAACTATTTCATCAACTTGTTCCATTTCAGCAGGCTGCTCAACCTCAATGTCAGCAGTTTGTTCAGCCTCAAAGTGTTCTTCTCTCGGGGCTTCATATTCTCCTTCAGTCAGCTCGTTAAACTTCTCCTGTAATTTTTGAACCTCTTTGACAAACTCCCTTGAATGAGAGGCAACCTCAGTGTCAGAGTCGGCTGGTGTTGGTTTAGGGGAAGAAGGTTCAAGAGAGGACATCATAGAATCAGATGCCTCCTCAGTATCTGCCATGTATTCATAAGCTGAAATTTAACGGTGGGAGATGGTAAAACAAAAAAACAAAAATCATCAGTCTGGCTGCCAACACAGCCAGCCTTGATTAATCATATTTCAAGTGACTGAACTTTTTTATTTCTGAAATTCAGCCCTTAAAGGGAATCTAGTTTATGTATCGCAATCCATTAAAGTAATGAATTTCTTATAATATTTTTTTTTAAATTTAATTTTACAATTACACGATTAGAATTTTATACATTAAAAATTTTATCTGTAAAAAATACAAGCTTTTGATAGAAAAGGACGTATATTAGATAGTGTTAAAAACCTTACATTCACAAGAAGTATGGGCAACTTACATTCCACTTCCAGATATGCCCTCGTGACGGCTTCACCAAGAGGGTTAATAGCCACACATTTGTACTCTCCGGCATCCTGGGGGAAAACCTCAGCAATCAAAAGTGTGCAGGCTCCGCTCTCCACATCATAGGTTAAATTGAAATCCTGATTTTCTGTAATGATTTTGTCATCGTGGTACCAGGATATCTCTGGCATGGGTTCACCAATGACCTGCAATCGAGTTATAAACATTTGCCCTGGTTTGACATGGTGTGCTCATTTTCATATCTCTATATAACTCAAAAAGTCATAAATCAATACAATAAATATCCTGGTTTTTAATTCAAATGTACTTTCTTCTGTTTTCAATTGAATTTGACAGAAATTAAGTTTATTTGAGAAATAGATGCAGTAAAGTCTTGACTGTTTCTATCAGATATATATAAATAAATATGGAGAATTGTTTCCTGTTTGGTTTGAACAGATCTTTCAGAATGGAACTGAGGACACAATGGACCAATAGCAATATCACAGATGAAATCCTAATACTTTTAATACCACTTACTGATGATGGCAACAGTTATACCTTACCTCACATCTAAACTTAACCTCCTCTCCATCCATCACCTTCAGAGACATAAGGCCCCAGGTAAATTCTGGAGCTCTTCCTTGCTGGTCACTAACAAAAAGTAATGCCTGAAATTTAAATACATTGAACATCAATTGTTTTTTAAAATAAAAATACATGTATTATCATATTTGACATCAGTCTCTAAACAGTGGCCTTTGATATATTATCACAAAAATTATCTTGAAAATTTCCTCTAATTTTGTTTGACATAACTGATAGTTAGTGCAAAATTTTGAAGAGCCTCTGCAAATATAAAGGATTTAATCTTATTATGTAACAGCTTCAAATTTACCTGCTCCGTTAGAAAGGTTTGAATATTCTCTTCTGGTTTATCTTCTCTGACCTGGAGAGTTATGGCCATTTCTTCTAATTGTTGTGGTTTGCCCTGGATCTGAAAGCTGAGCTCTTCCCTGTGGGTTTCAGGCGCAGCTGCACTTTCCTCTTTGATAATTTCAATATCAGAAACAAATGTAGTTGCTTCCTGGACTTCTTGCAGGATTTCCACCTCTGTTCTCTCAGCAGGCAGCTCAGGCTGGAGCTGAATGGAGAACTGAACCTCCTCAGACTGTTGTGATTTTCCGGTGATCTGGAACTCTAGTTCATTCCTGTGGAGCTCCAGAACCTCTTCAGTCTCCGTGCTTTCTATTTGTTGAGTTTCTGTGTCAATGACAGTTGGCCTGATGCCTGCTTCCTCTGTCATCTGGACTTCAAACGTGATTTCTTCTGTGCTGACATCAGAGGCCTGAGTGACTTCAGGCTTGGCAAAATCAATGGTTAAAGTTGACTCTTGCATGACGTCTTCTTCCAGAGGTTTGACTTGGGATACTTCCTCCACCACAGGTTGCCGAGTCTCAAGGACAAGAGTTGTCTCTTCTCCAACTACAACTGTGTCTGTCTCAGATGGTCCAATCTCCGCACGCTCCTCTTCTTTTCCCTCAATAATAAATTCAACCTGTGAAAGCTCACCGGGAAATTTCTCAGTTTCTAGATCCGTTGTAGACACAACAAGGGTTTCTGTTGTTTCAATGACAGTCTCGTCTATGGGTCTGTCCACCTCCTGAGGTTTTGTCTTCAGTGACCACATCAACTTCAGATGGGATCTGAATCACCATCTCAATAGCTGCAGTGTCAACTTCAGTGGTCACCTTCCTGGTCTGATCGACAACAATGGTTGTTTCGTATGTCTCTGCACTCTCTGGCTTCTCTTGAATGGGAATGGTTTCCACTTCTGTGGGCAAAAGACTGACCTCTGTGGACTCAGCCACGGTCTCTATGAGCTCTTCAACGGGAGCTTCAGGCTGATCCACTTCAATCTCTTCCTCGTGCAACTTCCGTCTTGTCCTCGGAGAGTTCCTCAACTTCTGTGGTGGTGACCGTCATCTCGATAGACTCCCTTTCTACTTCAATGACCTCTTCAAATGGAGCCTTGACTTCAGTCTCATCCATGTCAACCTCCTCATCTGTTTCTTGGATTTCCTTATAAACCTCCACCTCTGTTGGAATAAAGGTAAGATCAACAGTTTCTTGTTGAGTTTCAATGACTTCCACAGTTGATTCTTTCACGTCAATGTCTTCAATGGCTATCACATCTTCTGGTTGAGGCCCTGAAAGAGCAAATGTCATTTTGATCTCTTCTTTCTGTGTTTCTTGCGGCCTTTTGATCTCTATAACCCTTGATTCTCTGTTGATGGTCTTTCTAATTTCTGTGATTTTTTCTTCTGTGGGCCTTGGTGCCTGGGTGCCTTTCACTTCAGGGACCTCAATGTCTGCCCGGCTGACCTTTCCAATGGAGATCTGAAATTCCTGCTGTTGTGGTTCCCTTTGAAGTGTGGTCTCATGTATTTCAACCTCAATCCTTTGAGCAGAAGCCCTTGTGGCCTCTGTCTGTGTTGTTATCTGTGTGGTGGTTGTGCTGGAAACTGTTGGAATTTTAATCTCTTCTGGCTGCTGCTGAGTTATCTGAATGGTCTCAGTGTGTGTCTCTTGGGGCAGAGATGTATCAAAGATGGGGATGGACTTGATCTCCTGAGTGACCGTGCGCGTTGCTTCAGTGTAATGGTCCAGAAACTCCCCTGAGGGCTGGACAGGGGACTTGAATTCTCAGCTCGACTGGAACAAGTTCCTCGTCCTTTTTCATGCTGATGGTAGTGGTCTGGAGGCTGGAGGCCCCTTCTTTGATGGTAGGAACTTCTTCAATAAACTCTTTGGTCACTTGGGTGTAGGTTGTGGTCTCGGAGATGACGGTAGTGGAGGTTGTCGATGGCTGGACAGGAACCCCGATATGGATCTCAAAGCTCTGGGTTTGAGGCTTGGGTTGGGACGGTGTCTGGTATTCAATAACTTCTCTGACTTTGGTCTCCTCTGGTCCTTCCAGAACTTCATCAGTTGTGTGATCGATGACAATCATCTCTTTATGGACTTCATCCGTCACAATAGTTTCTTCACCTGTTTACAATGGAATAGTCTGGTGAGGTGTATTTTCATGGAAGTCTTCTTTTTACAAATAAATAAACAAATAATACAAAATTGACATGCATGAAACTTTATATCAGGATGACCTTTCCATTTGATTGTCAAAAAATAAAGAACACAACTAATAGATTAGCTAAGATCAATTTTAAATGGATCCCCTTCCTATTAACAAGTCCTTTAATATAAATTTTTTAATCCAGCTGTTTAGTTAGCTGCAGTTCATGTTTATCTCCCGTGCAACCCTATGCTTTGCTAAAATCAAAAGGAGATATGAATGATTTATAGTCAAATTCATCCAGTTTAAAGAAACATCCTACTCACTGATAACTGTTAGACGGCATGTCGTGATGGACTCTCCAAAGTCATTGACCGCAACACACGTGTATTCGCCCTCATCCTCAGGGAACACCTCCACTATAATCAGAGTGCTCTCTCCTCTCTGGAGATCTATCGTGATCTGAAAGTCTGTGCTGGGCTTGATGGGGCTGCCGTCAAAGTACCAGGTGATCGTGGGCGCTGGCACACCAGTGAACCGGACTCGCAACACCACCTTCTCTGTGTCCTTCACAGTCAAGGGCTTGAGAATCTCTGTGAACACCGGAGCTTGCCCCTCCACGGTTTCCTCTGGTGCGGTTGCCTCCTGTGGCATTTGAGATGGCATCTTCTCTTCTGGTCTTGGAGCTTCAGGTAGGTGCTCCTCTTTTGGTTTAACTTCTTCTTCTTTGGGCATTTGATCAGGTTCTATCTGAATCTCCATACGCTGGATTGCTGTGTTTGAGGTGTATTGAAATGAAAGGCTATACATGGAATTTCAATTGTAGAACGGATATTTTGCTTTAGTGTAGCAACACAAAGTAATGATTCAATTTGCCACCATTTAATGGAAATTTGTTCTATTTTAAAATGAAACACTAAGAGCCATTTCATTTAAATGCAAATTAGTCTTTAATTTTAGCCCATGGGAATTGCCACATAAGTGACTACCAACGATTAACAGCGAGGGGTTGTTTGGGACTACTTACGGTTGACAGTGAGAGTTGTTTTGCAAACAGTCCTGCCCAGAACATTCTCAGCCTCACAGATGTAATCTCCCGAGTCCTCTGGACGGACATCCATTATGATGAGGATGTGAGTTTTCTTTTCCCTGGTGACCTCCACACGCTGGGTGGGTGTGATTTGGACTTCATTTTTGTACCATCTGATGGTAGCCTCTGGGGCTGCATCAACTTCAACCTCGAGCCTAGAGAGAAAATGTATGACTGGTCAATATTTTTTAAAAACTATACAGTGTAGTTTTTATGAAATAGATTCTCTGAAGATTTTAAGAACACTCACATGATAACATGTAAGTGTATGGTAAAAAAAAAGCCAGGAGTCAACTTTCAAGAATTTTGAAAATGTTACAAGTGTTTCATCTGTATCTCATTAACTTGCTAGCTAAGGCAATACTTATATATGTCCCATGAGAGAATATACTGCATTTTGTTTTATTTTTTCAGCATGAGTAGCTACAAATCTACATATTGCCCATGACAAAATAAAACAATATTAGGAGCTTATTAAGCCCAATATCTAACACTTTTGTCTTAGTGTTCTATCCGTTCACATCAAATGACCAATGATATCTAGTAATGGACAAATAGGAAAGGATCTACAGGAAAAGGATGCTGCCAACTGCTATGACATAAAATTTAAAAAAGCTATTAGAAGTGATTCATCAGGCTCGGCCTAGAGCACCAAAGAGCATGATGACTGAATGATTGAAGTAAATGTTCAAAATAGCTGGAATAGTGCCCCCCAGCACTGGCATAAAAATATCACAGATGTTGATTTGGCTGCCTCACTAAACATTTCAATCCACAAGATACTGGTGCTCTCACCTCACTGTTCCCCCTTCATCAACTTGCATGGAGGGCAAGAGGGGCTTGCTGAATCTGGGGGAGATTTCCAGGGTCGTCACATGCTTCTCATCAACAACCTTGACCTCTGTGTCCAGGTCTTTGTCTTCCTCCATGCGGAAAGTGGTGGTTATAGTTGTTATGGTCTCTGTGGTGCTAGTCTCTTCAGAGGTTGTGATTTCTGATTCTTCTGTTTCTGTTTAAAAAAACATTATGCATATATATATATTAATCAAATATATAATTCCTGTAGTAATGTAATGCTTCTTGGATGTAATGCTGATTTGTTCAATAGTGCGCACCAAAAATTACTGCACCAAATATAACTCTTTTCGAACGTTCCGCATAAAATTGTTCAATATGATAATAAACGAATCAAATAAAAATAAATGAAAGTTCTCTCTATTACGTTATTTTTTAATCTGATGTTATTTATTTTGAAAACTTCCGTCATTTTTGACGGGTGATAAAATTCTAGTAAATATATATATATATATATAAATAAAGCCATTAGGCTTACATTTCTATAACCTTTTATCATCATCAACTTTAAAATGTAAATTAAAATGTAAAAGAGGATTAACTTTTGAAAAATTTAAAAACAATGAAAAGTAACTAGCCTTGAATAACTAGAGTAGCTGAAGTCATCGCTTCTCCAAACTGGTTACGGGCACGACAAGTAATCTCTCCAGCATCATCTGGGAAGACCTCTGCAACCTCAATGGTGCAGACTCCAGTATCAGGTTCAAAATACAATCGAATGTCTGGCCCAGGGGTGATTTCAGTGGTGTTTTTGTACCATGTGACCACAGGAGTTGGGGAGCCAATCAGTCGACAGGTCATTACTAGACTGTCTCCATCATGGACCACCTGGTGGATGTATAGGAAACGTGAAGGTCTATTAGGTTAAGAAAGAATAATCAAAGTTGTGAATCCATAAATTTGGAGTAATAAAACCGATACTCTAATGTTTGAGCCAAGAGAGAGAAAAGTTTTGGGGTTTTCTGTCACATTTTCATAAAATGACCAATAAAAAGACCTGAAAACAAAAAGTGAACAAAGAAAAATGAACAGCTTGTAAACTACTCAAACTTTTTTTCCTTTTACCTGAGGTTGTAACATCTCCACAAACTCAGGAGCAATCTCATCTGGTGCCTGCTCTGGTATCATCTGCTGAGGTGGTTGCTCCAGGTCCTGCACTTCAGTGATGGTGCCAAAGACAGCCTCAACTGTCGATTCTTCCATTGGACCAGCATCAGGGGGTGTAGGAATACCTGTGTCGGTTACATCCACATCGATTTTGATTGCCTGCAAAAATAGGAAGATACCTGTAGTGTACGCTTTTGCTAATGACAGCTCCAGGTAAAAGCTGGAGGATTTTAACCATAGGTTAATTTGGTTTTATTGGGTTAGTGGGATATCAAATGTGAAGCCCACATATTTTTCTATTGTTAAACTGAGGTAAAGTTTAAACAATACTTTGATATTAAATTGAAATGTCTAATCAAATGGAATTTTAGTCAGAATTGGGTGTAAGGGAGTGACTCTGAGTACATTAATACGAGGAAAACTAATTTATTTGCAAATTTATTTCCATTGTAGTTTTTCAATCAAAATGTGCACTAAACAATGTAAGATCACATGAGTAACTTAGAAAATACTTCATCTGTTTATGAATATGAGGTTTCAAAGGATTCTCAAATAACTATATAATTTAAGTATAAAACCAACAATGATTAAAACAACTTTATAATTTAAATTTATTAAGTTTAACACTGAAGCACATTAGTGAACGTTCTAATGTTTAAACAAGACATTTATGAGGAAAGAAATTAATACCTCAACAGGTTCTTCCGGTTTGACTTCCTGCATTTGTTCCACTGGCGTTTCCTGGACGACGAATGTGAACTCTTCAGTTGTGGTTGTGATTTCCTCAGTGGTTGTTTCCTCCTGAAGGACAACCTCGAATGTTTCTTGTTCTTTAGGCTCTGGGATCTCAATCTCTTTGACTTTGGTAACCTTTTCTACAGTTTCCTCAACAACCTGACAAAACATTAAGGAGGCTGAGATGATAAGTTTATTTACATACTTTTATGAATACAATGGCATAAGACTATCATTCAAAATACTGTGCGAGCTGTATTTATCTATCTTATCTTATCTATACAGACGCTCCTTCTATGCAGAAGATAATTGCGTCCACAGACCATGACAGGTGATCTGTTGGCAAGTGATGCAGCGCTCACAGGCCACGGCTTTGTGGGTTCCACGCATTACCCAGCCGCCTAACTAGTGTTAGGTACTCATTCGGAGCTGGGTGACTCAGGGACGCCCTAGGCCCCGGGAAAAAATCCTTGCCTTCACATGGATTCGAACCCATGACCATCGGTACGCCAGTCGAGCGCACTGCCACTCGATTTAATATAAATCTATTTACATTTTTTATATATGTGCAATAATGAATTATACAGATCAATTATGATAAGTCTGCAACACTTTGCAAATCAACCTTTAAGTTCTTTAGAAATCATTTATATAAAGACATTTGTTTCTGTGAAGAAAAATTAACAGCCTCAATACGTATGGCATACTGAAATTATTGCACACTTTTTTTTTACTATGATCTTTACTACCACCCGACTAACCTCTTCCTGGGGCGTCGGTGTGGCCCTTTCCTCCTCCTCCATGTCCTGAATCAGTATTTCACGCTCTGGAGATTCAAATATCAGCTCCTCTGGTTCAATGGCCACCAGCTTGGGCCGTTCAATGGTCTTGGGCTGGATGGCGGCCTCAGTGATTTCCTCATCGACATCCTCCTGGGCAGTGTAGTATGTGTCTGATGACCCGGCCACAGACGTGATCGAGTCTGGGATGGGGGAAAATATGGGAGATTCTTGCATGGGTTCTTCCTTCTCCAGTGGCTCAACCTGTGGGGAGGAAAACAGTTAATATCATTTTATTACTGTGTTTTGATCTACCTACAAATGAACACCAACTTGTCCAGAGTTTTACTAGGGGTAAATGCATAAAATAAAAACAGGGTATTAGTAGGCCTGACAGGACGTAACACAACAGCGAACGTTTCGGCAAAGAGCCTTCTTCAACGGACAAATAGTACACAAATGAAACGAATAAAACGAAATAATAGAAAATAATAATACTAGGGGATATCTTATTGTACTCTGAGCTTTTCTAAAAGCTTCAAGCAAATTTACTCTTTAACAACCAGTAGGTTATATTGCTTTAAGACAAAAATGTTCATTTAAACTTCAAGCAGTGATTTTCAACAAAAAAAACAACAGAATTTTACCTAATTCTAAATAGGATTTGAAAGATTGCCAAAGGAAACACATTTTATCATGATCTAATGTTCTTACCTTTGGTCTTTCAATGACATCAGGAACCACAGAATCTTCCTGGACCTCAGAGGGCTCAAACTCCATTGGGACATCTTCCTGGGGCTTGATGGTAAACTCAATCTGCTGCGGGGCGGAGGTGTCCACAATAAACACTTCATCCTGTCAAATGAATCACTCAAGGTGAGAAAGCGTCTTGGCAGTGAGATAATTATGATAAAAATAGAATCATTTGAAAATTCCTATAGCTCAGTACCCCAGGAAGCAGCTGGGTTCACTTGTAGATACCATGTGGTAGTTACTTTTGTTTCTCTAAAATCATGTTTTAAACAATTTTATATCCTAGTCTTTTTCTCAAAGCCATATAAGTCGGTCAATTTTTTATTATCAACATCGCCAAAGCTAAGAGAATGACCTGAGGTTGCTCCATGTCTAATTCCAAGCTCGTCTCCTTGGCCTCCTGGACTGTAAGATAAGCTGAGGTGGTGGCTTGACCAGCCGGGTTCTTGGCCACACAAATGTACTGACCTTGGTCTTCGGGGAACACCTCCACAATGATAAGGCTCACCTGCAGAGAGTTTCAAAATGTAGGACAGTGCCAATAAACTTAAGACCTTAAGTGCAAATCTAACTTATAATATAAGAAAGACAAGTCCAAAAATTTGGAAATTTTAATTCAGATTAAAATAAAATATAATTTTTTATTTATTACTCTCAATGAGATAGTTGTTTTTTTCGCTCAATCATAATAAGAGGAGACCTATTTCATATTTAAATTGAATTCAAAGAATAAACAGTTAACACCTTAATAGGAACATTTTTTTTAATAGAGCCTCCGGAAGAATAAAAATACCTCTCCAGTTTCAGGGTTGTAGGAGATGACAAACTCCTCATCATCGTCAATGTTCTTGCTGTCATGGAAGAAAGAGACTGTTGGCATGGGCGTTCCACTGACACGACAGGTCAGCTGAAGCTCTTGACCATCCACGGCTTCTGTGTTCTTCATGGTGTCGAGGAATACGGGTGGGGAGAGGACTTGTGATGGGGATGGCAAGATGGACGACGTGTCCTCCGGCCTTAAAATGTCAGCTTGAGCAGGCTCTGTGGAGGAAAGGCAGCGGGTGTTTAATGGGGTCAAGAAAAGGCAGCGGGTGTTTAATGGGGTCAAGAACTGGAGCCTCCAACACCAAGTTTCATCAAATGATTAACAATCTTATTATGTTATCAGCTTGTGTGACCTTGATTTCACCTTACTCTATTTAAATGCAATGCATTTCATAAACTCCATCTTCATTTCATTTCAATCCTAGGTCAGAAATGAATATTTTTATGGTTTATAAATCAGCAAATGTTAACCTCAAGTTAAAACTCCCATTGCAATCAAAAGCTCTGGGCCAGATAATGATGTCAATGTTTGTATGTTAAGAAGTAAAATCTCCGAATGAAGACCCACCTTGTACGTAGAGAGTGGTGGAGCTAATCGCCTCCCCAAGCTCAGAGACAGCCTTACATGTGTACTCTCCAGTGTCCAGTGGTCCAACTTCAATGATGAGGAGGACACTCTTGCCCTCTTCATAACGAATTTCATAATGGGGAGATGGCTTCACCTCCATGCCATTGACAAACCAGGTGATGAGAGGGGGTGGGTGCGAGTCAACCTGGCACTCCAGCCTGATTACAATCAAAGGAATTTGTTAGCACAAAACCAGTTTTGTTGGGGATAGACTATGCAGGTTTATACTCACTGAATGAAATCTACTATTGTTAAACAGACTTAAATGAAATCTACTATTGTTAAACAGACTTAAATGAAATCTACTATTGTTAAACAGACTTAAATGAAATCTACTATTGTTAAACAGACTTAAATTAAATCTACTATTGTTAAACAGACTTAAATGAAATCTACTATTGTTAAACAGACTTAAATCTTAAATGAAATCTACTATTGTTAAACAGACTTAAGTGAAATCTACTATTGTTAAACAGACTTAAATGAAATCTACTATTGTTAAACAGACTTAAATGAAATCTACTATTGTTAAACAGACTTAAATGAAATCTACTATTGTTAAACAGACTTAACAGAATTTGGGTTTGCAATATGTATGTTAGGCTTCATAAAGCAATTTTTAAAAAGAAATTCATTTTTTTCAAATTTCTTTAAAATCTATTTCTACAAAAAAAATTTTTTAATTTTCATCTAGTACAGTAAGCTCACCTGGCAATTCCTCTTTCTCTGACATAAATCTCTGGCTCTAAAGGTGCCACAAAGACTGGCTTGACTTGTTGGAGTACAACATGCTCTTCTCGCTGTATGGTGGTCAATGTTTTGGTAATGGTCATCACTTGGTCAATGTCCATGCCAGGAATTTCAATTTCTTTCTCTCGGCCTACATGAAAGCAATGAATGAGAGAACTCAAAAAAATGTAGAGTTACTGCACAAATGCTGGGAAAACATGAATTTGATCTAATCTTGCATGAGTTCTTGAATTGATTGATCAAGAGAACCATGATGAGCTCTACCAATTAGTTGCAAATAACTTTGTCTTCTACTTTTTAAAATATATTGATTATTTTTCAAAAACCCATATTTTCTGAAATTTTATAACTTTCAATACTCATACAAAAAAGTATACAAGCCTTAGATGCACATTATGTACTTGGGTTTTCTCAATATTAAAACATAAGGGTTAGACGAAAGGTATTAAAATACAAACATTTTTAAAGAGAGGAGATGCCTTGACATTAAAATGTTTTACAGACTATTAGACGCACCTTAATTTTTTTTAAATAACATTTTAATTTTTAACCCATTAATTTCAAGTATAAGAAGAACCCAAATTTTGAAGGTAATTTTTCAAAGAAAAAAATGTGTCATGTAGTCTGTAACATACAGTTTTGGATAGGACTGTTGGGCAAATGACGAAGCAAAACAAAATTACCTCTGACAATAAGAGTTGTCCTGCATGTGATCTCTCCGAGCTCATTCTCAACCTTGAGCACATACTCTCCCTCATCCTGACGCGACACATCAATGATGATAAGAACAGCTTTGTGCTCATCGTGGATGGTCTTTGTGCGTTCATTCACTTGGATCTCAATGCCGTCCTTGTACCAGGTTACCCGGGGCTGGGGCTCGCCTACGATTTCTGCTTCAAGTCTGGCAACAACAAAAGATGTGGATAGGCTTTGTTTAACAAAGAGGCAGAGTTTGAGCTGACATGACAAATAGAACTAAATATATTATCCTGGGAACAAGTCAAATAATGTGGAAAGGGTGGCTCATCTCAGTAACTCAGATTGCCTCAGGGTAAGAAAACTATTTTACTGTTTATATAGATTGCCTCAGGGTAAGAAAACTATTTTACTGTTTATATAGATTGTCTCAGGGTAAGAAAACTATTTTACTGTTTATATAGATTGTCTCAGTGTAAGAAAACTATTTTACGTTTATATAGATTGTCTCAGGGTAAGAAAACTATTTTACTGTTTATATAGATTGTCTCAGGATAAGAAAACTATTTTACTGTTTATATAGATTGTCTCAAGGTAAGAAAACTATTTTACTGTTTATATTTTATTTGTAACTGTGCAAATTCAAAAACCAGCATGACTTATATTGCCAATAGAGATGTGGTTTATATTCATTCACCCTAACTGTTTTAGGTTAAATTCTGAATCAAGTTAATTTCAAACCCAAGACCATTCAGTTAAAAAAAAGCAATATGTCAGCTATTACAGCAAAGAGTACACAATCCCCTATTTAAGAGAATAGCTCTTAGTTTAACTAAACATTGACAGTAGAGTATAGTCCACCGACCTGACAACTTGTCCAATGGTGTATTCCTGGTATGGTAACAACGGCTTGATAAACTCTGGAGGCTTCTGAGCCACAGTGATGTTCAACTGTCTGGCTAGCTGCCTGGTTTCTTCCTCAGCTGTAAGTAAGGGGAATGGCATGTCAAACCAGAGCTAATTGCAACTAACTAATGAACAACTAAAGGCAAAACTAAAGGCAAAACTGGCTATATCAACCTAACAATTGACTAGATGGCAACATATTCACAAGGGGAAAACGTGGCTATACACACAACTTGCTATCAGTTGGTTAGTTAGTTGATGGATCCATAAAATACACATGTGCAATGTGAGGTGAGAATTATATTCAGTGTGTTTAGAGGGGGGATGGGGGATTCAGATGGAGTAAAAGATGTGCAGTGTTCTATGATTAACTATTCATGTCACTTGAGATGGATGAGCCAAATTAAATGATCCCTTGACTTAAACACACCCACTTCTTATAGAAGATGATCCATGAATCTTAATCACCCAGTGGCATACATGCACTGCAACACACCCTCCCCTCAAATGAACTCCTTATCAAATTATTCATCTAGATTTTAAAGTGTTAATTTAGGATATTCTTCATAAAAACTATGTGTTAGCAGACATGCAGGGGTGCAGCAATCCTTTACTAGCAAGTATTTATGCCATCTTTTATATTTAGCCGAAAACACAAAAATACAGCTATAAAAAACAATTTCAGTTTTTAAATTTTAAAAGAGCTATTGCTTATTTTTATGTTTTTAATAGTTGTATTATTATTTTCAGATTGTTATTATATACAGCTTGTTTTAAAAATATGTTCTGTTTTATTTATGAATTATATAGACTTATATAGCGCGTTACCCCAGCCTACAGTTGGGCTCACCACGCGTTACAAACAAGTAGATTTTTAAAAATCGACAGAATTGAAAATATTGCTAATAATTATATTTCCTTCATTAGGATGAAATTTATTTAAACTTTATAAAAATATTTTATTTTGCATAAAATAAAAGAAATTTAATTTGAAATTAAATTGAAAAAAGGTCTAAAAGAAAAAAAAATCTTTCCCCTTTTCCTAATGATTAATATTGTAGAATATCTTTCACATAGCTATAAATGAGCAATACACAAAAGCAGGTTACTCACTAGGTCAGGTTAATGACATGCACCATCACCTGTCCCATGGGTCGAAGTTCAGAGCTCAACATGCGAGGGAAATAGTGTTAAAGTCAATCAAGCTAGGGGAAGCCATGCTGTGAAGTCTTGGTTCGATTCCATCAGCGTCTTCGCTCATTGGTCCATTGCTTTCTTCATTGATGGCAGTGCATGCTACACTCAGCTCAACTAATAATTCTCCAATCTAAACTATTCCTATCATTGTTGTATCAAGTAGCTCACGTACATGTACAAACATTGGGTTCATTTACATAATCATGAATTATTATTTGTTTTAAAATTGATTTTAAATTTCTAATTTTACAAAAACATCAAGGATCAAGCACTGAAAATAAAATCTACCAAATTTACAGTTTGTAATCTCTTTATACACAACAAAGCAGAGATCAAATAGTTCAATTATGTCTTAAGTAATTTGCAATCAAGGTGGAATGTTTTGGTCATGCAGACATTTTTTTCAAACAAAAATAACTATTCAAAGGTATGCATTCATGGCATTAATTGCAAACAGCATTGGATTGTTAGTTTTAGGTAGGAGACAAACATTCATTGTTGAGGTAGTCATAAAATTCAAAATTCACAAGAATATATTAATAAAAGAGGAAAACATCTAAATTTAGGACCAATAGCTTCTGAAAGTTTTCATTAATTCTGAAAATCAACATATATGAAAGACAAAGTATATTTGAAAAATGAAAAAAAACCAAACTTCTATTTAAATTATGGGCTGGAAAAAAAAGCACTAACAAAATAGCATTTTGTTTTAGATGACATTGGACACCTGAAAGAAATAAGCTTTAATTAGCTATGTTACAGACAAAATGTAGAAATCTGTGTATGTGTTAGGGTGGGATGTGAGACAGTACAAAGATGATGACTTACGTTGCACATAGAGCTCAGCAGAGCACTCAGTAGTCCCAGCTTGGTTCCTGGCCCTGCAGGTTATCATCCCTGTGTCTTCTGGGTGGGCTTTATAGATGGTCAAAGTCGTCAGGCGGTCAATAGTTTCAATCTGGTGGGGATATATTAAAATGAAATATAAATGGGAAATAAGGTTATTAAATTAACATGGGAATTGCATAGTGACATTTTTAGTTTTCAGATTTAAATAAAACTTACTTTTAAATCCTATTTAATTTTCCACTACATTTAAAGGCATGCCTTTTCAAATCATTTTCTTTACGGCGGAATTTTTATAAAGGGTTAAAAAACTAAGACATTCTTTTTTTTAACTGACAGGTGAGTAATAAATCAAAGTGGTGTGCCCAATTTTTATCTCTGCAGATGTGCCGAAAACACTGTTGATGAAATTAAGAGTAACTGGACAAAGCAGGTGAATATGGCCAAGAATCATTTTTAATTTTTCTTTTTTTTTAATGAGGTTCAGTTTGGTAACCAGAGTAACATTTCAAATAACCGACCTTGTACTCCCTGGAGTCATGCAGGGTCTGTATTCCGTTTCTGATCCAAGTGATCTCAGGGGTAGGCACACCAGAGAAGACAGCCTCAAACTTGGCTGGTGTGTTCTCTGTCACCATCATGTTGCTGATGGGCCTGACAAAGCTGGGGGGTTGGGCGAAGGCCTCGGGCTGCAGCTGATCAGGTTCACTCTCTGTGCCTGGGGGTGGTCAGTGTGGAATAAGTTATAGGCTATTATAATTTTTTCACTTCATATCTTTAGAAATATAAGCCATTTATTTGAAAAAGCCTTTTTTTTTAATAAGCCATTTATTGGAATAAGCCATTTATTTGAATAAGCCATTTATTGGAATATTCTACAATAATTAATGTTGACAGGTTTTAGCTAAGATTTAATTTTCTTTTAAATTTAATCTATCTTATCTTATCTTATCTGTTTCAGACGCTCCTTCTATACAGAAGATTATTGCGTCCTACGCTTATCTATGGTTTGTGTTTAGTCCTGCATTCTTATTAGAGTTGTAAATGTTGATAAAGTGTTGGCTTTCCTGGTTTCTATCAAGCAAAATGTGCTCAATCCCATGGTAGAAATGTAATTTATTTTTAATAAATAAAGGTAAAAAAATGATTTTTAAAAACCATGTTTTTACAAGCGGACTAAAAAGAAGAAAATAATTTAAAACTTGTAAGTTCAAGTGCTTTAATTTAATATGACTAAAACGTGGGACGGGCGCTTATGAGGTTTAACATATGCAGTTCACTCATACTCTCACTTATAGATCTCTCTTTTGCCTTCTAAATTAGAAATCTTTAATTTTTATACCAAACACCCGCCCCACGTTTTAGTCATATTAAATTAAAGTACTTGAACTTACAAGTTTTAAATTATTTTCTTCTTTTTAGTCCGCTTGTAAAAACGTGGTTTTTAAAAATCATTTTTTTACCTTTATTTATTTTATTCTTTTTAGTCCACTAATAAAAACTTGGTTTTTAACAATATTTTTTTACCTCTATTTATTTTACCAAACACCTCACAAGCGCCCGCCCAGCGTTTTAAAAACATTGTGATGTGGTCACGGGGGGAACTCACGGATGTCAACAAAAGCCGACGGTACAGATGCTTATATATAGACTATAGATAAACTAAAAAGTTCAATAATTTAATAACGGTACATTCTATTGAGCTGAAATTTTGATACAATGCATTGTCATCCAAGATCTATCTGTGGTAAAATTTTCAGATCTCTAGGACCATCAGAAGTGGTTCAATTTTACGTTGGCAGATTTGAAAAAATCTTGGACAAACAATGCCCAACGAAAGCGAGTTAATAAAAACGTGGTAAAAAGAAACTCAATAATTATTTTCATGTATATCTTTGCACAATACATACACATTGATGATATTTAGGTTATTAAAACAATCACTGTAGCAAAGCCAGTGAAACACTCACCATGAACTTTGAGGTAAGTGACAACAGTGACCTCCCCTGCTTTGTTTCTTGCCACACACTTGTAAGTGCCAGTGTCCTCTGGGAATGCCTCCATGATGGAAAGTGTGTGCACACCTTCCAGAGTTGAGTCCATGCGGAAGTATTTGGATGGCTTCACCAGCTGATTGTTACGGTACCAGGTAACAACTGGGTCTGTAAAGATTATAACTCACTCAGTCAACATGGTTTGTTAAATGTGTAAATGATGATCAACATACATTCTAGTTGACTTCAGATATGAATTTCAGTTTTTTATACAAATATATTTTAAGTGTTTGGGTAAAAAATGTATTTTTACAGATTTTGAATAATCTGTACAGTTTTAGATGTTGGTAGTTATCATAGAATTGTTTATATTTATTTTCTAATTTTGTATATTCCACTTAATACTCTAAAAATGCTAATTTTTTAAAATATAACTTATGTATGTAGAAATTTTTACTAAAATAACTACTAAAATCTTAATTTGAAGTTATTTCAGTTCAATAAAAGAGAAATTTTTTTTTACTAGATAAAATCCACACTTACGTGGTTTGCCCTTGATAACACATTCGAAGCGGACAGGCTCTCCCTCATCAACATCTACCATCTTGGGCTCCTCAACGACATAAGGTGGCTCAATGGAGGATTCTTGAGGTGGCTGGGAAGCAGATGGCTCGATTGGTTTTTCTGGTTCTGTAACAAACATTTTTTTTTATTAGGTCTTCAATCACAGCATGTTAACTATGCTCTGGTGAGGAGTTTTGACACCATCTCACCATGTAATCAAATCTAAGTATTTATATTACTATACAAAGAGCTGAAGGTCCTTACTTTCCACAGTGAGCCTGGCAGTGCAGGTGGCCTTGCCCACTGTGTTGATAGCCACACAGGCATAGACTCCAGCATCCCAAGGCTGGGCTTCATAAATGACAAGTGTGTAGTTGTTGTCTTCTTTGATAAACTTCCATCTGGGAGAGTCAGGCAGTGGTTGGCCCTCCTGAAAAAACAAACAAAACCAGAAATTTATATACATATAGCCAAATATACACAACATATATTATGTTAAAATTCACCAGTAAATGAGGGTGTCAAAATTAAACAAGTTTTCCCATCGTTGTACCTACTATTGTGTATGTCTATATTTATGTCTTCATGTATAATAGATACATATCACTTATATAAACAGATCCTGACCTTCGTCCAGTGTACTTGGGGTGGGGGCGAGGCTGTAATTTGGCAATCAAATGTAACTGGTTCTCCCTGGATGGCTCTAGTGTCTCTGGTCAAGCTGCGGAACTCAGGTGGAACCTCCTTCTCCGGCTGCTCCCCTTCTACAGTGGTACCAAGGAATATGAGGCTCATTAGTTAACTACTAGCAATTAAAATAATATAATTAAGAAATGTCAACTTTACTCGAAAAGCTTCTACAATGAATAAATCAAATTGAGATTCTAATTCAGATTTCTTATAGCTTTCTTTTAACAATGTTTTATCATTGTTTGATGTAAAGGGTAAATTCCAATATGGAATTTTTTTCTCAAGCTTTAAATTGAATGTTTCAAATTGGTTTAACAAACCCATTTGTCGCTTCTAGTTAACTGTTCTCGGTCAAGGATAAAGTTAACTAGGACATTGTTAAAAGAAGGAATTTTTACAACTGAATTGCAATGTAAGACACCATCATGAAACACTACAGCACTGTGTGAGAGGAGCAAAGGGTCGTTGAGAAAAAATGTATGTACCTTCCACTGTCAGCTTGGCTTTGCATTGAACCATGCCGAATTTGTTGTAAGCCTTGACTGTGAAGAGACCAGCATCTTCAGCAAAGACTTCTGGGACATGCAGTGTGCTGGATGTCTCATTGGTTGAGATCTGGAAGTCTCTGGACGGCTGAATCTCAAAGCTGTCTCTGTACCATGTTATGACTGGTGGCGGAATGCCCTTGAACTGGACTTCAAGGCTATTTGAGATTGTTTTTTAAAAGGGGTGATAACATTGTATACTTATCTCAATGGTGAAATCAATGCATTTTTGGAAAAAGTTTTATTTTAATTTAAATAAAATTAATTACCAAAACGACTGTAAAAAAGACATTTTGAAAACAAATTCCAGATAATCTGTAGACTTTTAATTGTTTTTATAAAACTTAAACCCATTTTTACATAATTATACAAGCAGTTCAACACATTAGCTGTGATACCTATACAATGCCTCTCAAAATCAGAGGAAAACTATATCCTTTTATAGGCAACATAGATAGAGTTTTAATAACAGTACCAATATTTCATTAGTAACTTACTTGACTGAACTGCCCTCAGGAACTCGTATGGGTCGGAGTGGTTTGGTGAAGACAGGGGGCTCCCCTCTCTGGAGGGTGATCTGCTGCTCCACCAGCTGTTTGTCTTCTGGCGGGGCCTGGGTCTGGTCGATGGGCACCAGCCGAGCCCTCTCCACAAAGACAGGCTCGGAGACAACGCCGCTGTCCAGACGTCTGAGCTGGGTGTGGACACTGATGTACTGCTGCTCGGCCATGATGACCTCAGTGTCCTTCTGTATGCGCACTTTAGATTCTGAGGCTGTTGTAACAAACAACCAATAATATAATATTAAGTGGATCCAAAAACTTATGTTGTCAGTTTATCTTAATGGTATGTAACTTGTAAAGTCTACTGATGCAATTCCCGTACATAAAAAAACGCCATTGGAATTTATCATGGCCTGGATACTTAAGATATTAAAAAAATTAATTAAAATTTGATGAAAACATTTCAGCAGTGCAATTCAAATGCATAGCGTCACCAAAACTGTTTGAGAACGTTTGCAACTTTTTGGTTCATGCTAAAAACCATACAAGACGATATCCATTACATTTTATCCAAGTCAGATTGCAGTCCCCTTTAACATATGGGGCTCTTGCTGTCCTTCCCCCCCCCCACCCAGGTAAGATGCATATAACTGTTTTTATGGTTTCAAATAACAACCCACCTTTTTCCATTTGTCTAAGTTCATATTCTGTTGCTTTGGGTTTTTTCAAGGCTTTGTCTAGTTCAACGGTCCTCAACTCAATTTTCTTTCTTCTCTCAAGCTCAATTTCCAGTTCTCCTGCACAAAGAGCATGAATAAGCATTAATACTTACCTATTAGCATGAAAACATTTATTGACAAACTTGAGCTCACGAAAAGTCAAGAGGAATGACCACACGATTTTGTTTAAATGTTCTCCCCGTCTTTGATATAAAGGGAAAATTAATTGATTATAGAGTAGTTAAAAATTTAAAAAAATAATCATAAAAGGTCTCTAGCTACCAACTTACAACGGGCAAAAAAATAATTTAAAAAAAAAGAATTGAAAAGTATTTCATTTGAGTTGAAAAATACATCAGAAACCTAAATGTCTTATTGCACACTCAGGACTGAAATATACAGCCAACAAAATAGATTTGCTAAATCAACAACTCGAGTTGTTATTTTTTATTTTATTTTTTTAAATTTAATTCATACCTTTGGGTGCTTGCTTCAGTTTGGCCCTCCAGTCCTCCTTGGGCATGACAATGAGGGAAGTACTGGCCTCTTCCTCTCCTTCAGAGTTCTTGGCCACCACTCTGATTTGACCGGCATCATACTCTCGACATCTTGGTATCTCCATGTGATGCATCATTCCATCATACGTAAGTTTGAACCTTGTGCCCTGGAGACGGCAATGCAAAAATTTTCTGACATTTTCCCTTCAAACAAACAAAACCTTTTATCTTATTTAAAAGTGTAAAAAAATGAATTTACTCAAACATTTACGTTCTTAATTTCACTGATTACGAAATAAACTGAGTTCATTTCCCAGGAGGGTAAGGTCAGTTTTCCACTCTGTACAACTGCACTTACCACAAACATGTGTTTATGACATCTGGTTTCAGCGATTTAAAGTAAACAAAGTTTACCAAAAAAATATGTTTTCAATCCCATGTCTTGAATAGAGGAATCCTGGTGTTAAGCATTTCCATAGTAAAAAAACAACAAAACAATGGACATCAAACTGACCCCAACAATGAGGCTGCCATTGATCCACCAGTTGACCCTTGGTCTTGGATAGCCACTGACTTTGACCAGGAACTTGGCCGGCTCACCTTCACCGGTCTCGACGGGTTCAGGCTTCAGGTCAATGCTGGGCGGAGTTTTTATCTGAGGCTCCTCGATGATTCTTTCTTCCACATTCATGTGGCTATAATGATAATGGGGGTAGACAGAATAAGGACATTAACGTGCAACAATTGAAGGTAAAACTAAGTTATTTGTAATTTATCTTATCAAACCAATGCTTAATGTTGGCATCCTAATAGCTAAGCACCCAACCTTCTCCAGTGTTCTTCCATCTCTTGCAGTCTGACAGCACCTTCTCCTGGGAGCTGAGTGTCCATAATAATGGAGCGTAGAGCTGAAATCATTTCAAATCAAATGTTAAATTCAAGTCAGATACTTTTCAAGACAACACTTGACATAGATACTATGGCGGATTAGCTGAAGGGGCTAAAGCCAGGGGCCCCCAAATTTAGTATATTTTATAAAAAAGGTGGACAAATGTTTGCATGAATCCCTGAAAATATCATAAATTAAATAAATTAATAAAATCTTATTTATTTATCTGATCGCTATTCGGACCTGATAGTCTTAGTAATCGAAAAACCTGATTTGACAGGCTCAATAAGAGAAAATATTTAAGAATATTGTTTATATTTTTTTTAAATTACAACTTCCGCCCAGCTCTCTTGGTCGTGTGGAAGTGTGTAGGCTTCTGGTGCAAGCGATGTCGGGATCTATTCCCAGTGGTGGTGTATGTTTTTTTTTCATTTGTCTTTTTTAAAATAAATTTTTATACTCAATTTTTGGATACGGGCATATTTCTTCGTGGTTGGTTTTTTCATGAATAATCTTTTTGGCTGGGAAACCCGATCCCGTAGTACAGACAAAATATGAGCAAGGAACCAATGGACTATTTAGTTACAAGTTAGTCTTATATTAGCTGGTAGCAATCATTTTATTTAAAGGGACGCTGGCTACTTAATCTGCCCCTGCATAGGAATATAATAAATATGAGTAGTCTTAATAAATGGGTTTTATTTAAGGCATTCTTTGTAAAGAACATAAATAATTTTCTTCCCTTACTCAACTTTCAATGAATGTTAGAAAGGAAATAGCATTTGTGTGATTAAATCTTCAGTTAATAAATTTATATCAATTTAGTTTCAGATAGATCCAATGAACATTTCAAAATCAATAAATAAACAAAAAATTATTTGCTCAAAAGATGTAAAACACATTTTTTTTAGCCACAGATAAGTAAAAAACAATAACAGTAAATTTTGGTTTGGGGGAAATAAGAAGTGTTTCTGTAGTAACTTACGCCTGCAGACAACTGTAGCAGTAGTGGTGTCCTCACCAAAGTCATTGGTGGCTCGGCATTCGTACACACCAGAATCTTCTGGATACATCCACAAGATGTCCAGTGTAACAAAGCCAAAGTCATAGGCTGGGATGTATCGGGTGCCTGCAGATATAAGACATTTTATTGATGGTTTATTCAGGCAATCAATTATGGAATCATACAGTATATCACCTGCTTTAACTGTAATAACATGTTTCTTTTTAACTTTTATGCATTAAAAATATACTTTCATGAGGCCACATAGCGCTTCAAATGTGCTTGAAAATCTCCACTTACCATGATGCAATGGTTCCCCGTCTTTAAACCACTCCACTTTCATGGTTGGATCTCCAAGGGGCAACAACTTGCACTCAAAGTGGGCAGCATCATTTTCTTTCAGTGACAGGTCCTTGATGTGGGTCTTGAATCGTGCTGGCCTGTTTTTCTCTCTGTCGTACAGGTCTTCAATAGGTGGGGCCTCACCTTCACGACGAATGTACTCCCTGACTGCACTGTCCTGGTACTCCCTGTAAATGTTCAATTATAATGAGAACTGTCCTAAAACTAAAAAAAGTTGACCTCTACAGGGACTATTATTGATTTTCACTGAGTGCATTATTTTAGTCCTAATTTTTTTTTAGAAGGGATGTAAACATTTAATTAATGAAACCAGGGTGTCTGAAATAATGATCAAATCCTATACCAATACCTCATGCTTACAAGCCAAGTAAAATCATGTTTTCATTATTAAGGTACCACTAGGAAGCTAAGGTTTATTATTTATGTTTAAGTTTAGAACTCTTTTTTTAAATCAAATCTTATTAATCAAATGGAATATGTGAACAAAATATTTAGGAATTAATCCCAACAGGCTCATCAAAATAAGAGAGACAAGCACACACTGGATTAATACCATGCAATATTAAATGAAAAGCTGTGATTTAAAAAATAAAAAAATAATAAAATTAAACTATTATTTGAGCAAGTGTTTAAGATTTGAAATAAAAATGTCTGATCTCCTACAGCTGTAGAATATTGTCGCTATTGTGATGTAAAATATATGAACAGTATATTTGATATTGTAAATTTCACACATAATTAATAAATAACTTTTATTAAATTTGTATGCACTTTGATGGAGTAGGTTTTCAATTTTAAGTGTAGGTAAATTGGTGATATTGTTTGTTAAAACCTAACAGTTGTGAATACAGTGTACAAATTTGTATATAAACTAAAGGGAATAATACAGTCAGGCGAAACAAATTTCATACATTTAGTTGACTTCAGAGGAATAAAATCATAAAACAAAGAATACAAAAACTTATTAACACTTAAACAAAATGTATAAAAGAATCAAAATACATGTATGTTAAATAATTTTTTTCCTCAATGTTACAAAATGTAAATTCCCCAAGACAAATTTTTGTTAAAATTCAAAATGAACATGCTTTTAGATGTCAATTTGATATTACAACTGATATCAGAAGCTTTAACACAAAAAGAATTTGCTTTTTAAATATGAAAAATAAAATTGGTGCTTTAAGTTCCCAGCAATGTGTCCAACTGTGTGACTGAAAGAAACTTTTCAATCTTTAGTATTATTAATTATAGCCACAATCAATGGTAGTGAAACAAATTGCATTCATATGCCAACCTCCATTCAACAAGCTTAATAGCTGCTGATGACACCCGTCTTGGTAGATCTGATGGTTTGACTGGCTCAGTGCTGAAAATATTGGGACATGTTCAAGCAGGGCAAGGGATGAGAAACAACATACAATACGGTCCAGTTAGAGCAGAGGTTCTCTTACTTTCAGAGTCTATGATATTATGCTAAACATTTTCTTGTTTTTTGGGAAAAAAAGGAGGGAGGGGTAGCTGACAAATAATGCCTAGGGGCATAGGTTAATGCATTTTCTTCTCAAATTTTCATTCCATTACTAAATTTTAAAATATTTTTGAGGTATCTACAGTCTAAAGGATAAATAATTATTTTTTTTTGTCATTGAAAATATCATAACAATACAATGACATGCAAATATAACAGAATACAGGATATTACAAAATGAATGAATAAATATGCAATGTAAATATATATTTTATATTGAAATGAAACTGCATATTTCTATTATTTTTTAAAAGCTACAAATGTGAACTAAGTAATACTATCTAGGCAACCATTATCAAGCAAAACAAAATACTTTAAAAAATACACAAACCAACTAAAATATAGGTGTTGCAATAAGACAGCAATAGAAGAAATAAGAGATATAAAATCCGTCCATTGCACAGGAGAGGAAATGAATATAAAAAATAATAATTGAAATAAATAAGATATGCAATTATCAATTTCAAATTTTACAGTTAAAAAACAACTGAATAAAAACAGCAGAAAATAAAAACAGCTTGTTAAACAATACATGTTGTTGTATTTGCAAAACAGAATAAAAATTATAAATTTAATTATTGTCACAGATAAAATTATACAGCCCATTGAGTTTCAGAAGGTTTTCCCTTTTTTTAAAAACGCATCAGAGTAATTAATTTTCTTTTTAAAAGCCTGTTCCTGAGACTTTAAGACATTGTGATTTTACTATTGAATTTAAGTTGGTATCAATCCATTTATTGTATTACTAATATTTTCATTGAAGAAAGTAACTCTTTGAAAAATAAATCCATGCCTAAGTTTATAATGTGGTTTTTCACTATAAGATGAAGTAAAGTATAAGATAAAGCACAATATGTTTGTAGTTCATGAGTGACACATCAACACTAAACATAGTTGAGTAATGGTATACAGCAGTGTTTCTCAATTATTTTCTGTCATGCCCCCCCAGGAAGAAAGAAAACATTTTGCGCCCCCCGCGTGACTGTAAATAGTATCATTTGTCTATAAAATTGTTATAAGTACACCTCTGCATAATGGTCAAACGAGCCCCCCTTTACGGAGCCTCGCGCCCCTAAGAGAAACACTGGCATACAGCAAGATAAATACACATAAATAAAAGATAGGCTAAGAGAAGCAAAGAAACCAAAGAACTGAAGACAAATGGAATTATTTTAAAGCCATTTATTAGTGTCTAAAGACTACTCTCAAGCAATTCAAAAACACTGGTATTATTTCAAAGGCAGAGCAGGCTTTATGGGATAGAATCAATGACTGCAACCCACAATATACCGCACCTGTCTTCCACAGCTTTAGCTGCAGCTGGGACATCAATGGATTCAGGGGCCCACTCAGGGTGGGGCTCCTGCCGCAAGACTATTGGCCTAGATTCTGGCGGAGATGGGGCTTTACGCACCCTCTGTCTTGGGGCAGGGGAGGGGGCAACTGTCTTTTGAGTGACAGCTGGGGTTTGTTTTGGAGAAAGGAGTTGAGGTATGATTGGCTCACTGGAAGAAAAGCAGTACTTCAATAAAAAATGTGATCATAAGATGTGTTAAGGCAAGGTAAAGAACTGATAAAATTCTACAGTTGAAATTTTTGCAAATAAAATCATAGCAAATTATGAATTTTTTAAAATGTTAAAAGCAGTAGAAAGTACCATATTGTTTAACATTATTTTTTAAAAATTTTAAAATTAAATATTTAATGAGACAACTACATTTGTTAGGTGGTACATTAAGTTAAGCAAATAAAAATGAAAAATTATCACGTAGAATAAAATTTCTGCAATGGAGGAATGAGCTTTAATCTTCTTTTAAGATTTTCTTAAGAGTCACAGCTATAGCAGTATAAGTTGAGCCAAGTCAGACAGAGACACAAATTGATAGTTTATAGGTTTTTAAACTGTTTAACCAGTATTTTCAAATACACATTTTTCAAAACAAAATCTATTCTGCAACGTTATATTTAAAATTAATTGCTTCACAAAATTAATGTTCCAGGTTATAGTAATTTTTGTTAAAAACTCAATAGATTTTGTTTGTAAGCTTCAATTTAAAATTAAAAAAAAAGAATTAAAAAAAGCAAATCAGTAAGAATATTGCTGCTGTTTGTAATATGACTCCCAACATTTACAAATAAATAATAATGGCAAAATGGAAAGAAAAATGTCACAGCACACAACAAAACAGAGTGAAGTTACAAAATATTTAAGAAATTTTTTTTTAGTTTACATTTAAAACCATTAAATGGAACAGAAAAATACCCAAAAATAATATATGAAACAATTTTTAATGGAGCAAAAATAAATTTTATGGAAAGCCACTCCATGCAATAGAGATCTCAGTCACCTGGGTGGCAAGTAGAGTTCAGTTTTCTTTGTTTCTTGTTTTTGAACTGGGACTGGTGGAGCCACTGGTCTAATGTACACAATTTACATGTTGTAATTATTTAAGGGAATACCAAAATGATGTTATTTATCAGTGGGAAATTATTGTAAAAGAAACAATGCAATAATAATCATGATAAGCATTGCATAAACAAGATGAAAACAAGAGTGAGAAAAACATGCTAATTAATAGGGCTATAAATTATTTCATCAATTTGTCTTCCTTCCTCAAGTATATACGTATTTTTATTTTTAAAAGTTTCATTTAGATTTTGAGATAAAATCTTTTGAAAAATTCCTTTAGGAAGAGAATGCAATAGTTCAGTGAATTTGTATTCAATAACAAAAAATTAAACATCAATAGTAAAATGGTATATCTACCAACTCACCTATATTCCTTCTGTTTAGGAACTAGAGGGATGGTGGCTTCAAATGGTGACAGTTCTGGTTTGGGTGTGGTAGCTACTGGCGTTGCACTAGAAGAGATCAAATTAATAGTGGATTTTTAAAATAATACAAAGACTTTATTATTAATAGAATATTTTTTTAGGTTGAAATGTATCTTAATATTTCAAAGAGAAAAAATTTAAGACTGTTAAATTTTACAAACATAAAGAAATTAATTGAAATTCATAGTAATTTAGATAGGCTGTTAATTTTTATTCCATAAAGATCAATATTTCTAATTCCTTCAGTAATATTAATTTGCAAATAGCAACAAGTCTCTTTTTGGAGACCTCATTAGTGTCAATAAATTTTAATAAGTTGCTATGAGGTTATTACAATGATTTAATTTTAAATGAATTTTTTAAATTTTGATGACAAATATTAAATCAAATAGAAGACAGCTATAACTTAGATTAAGTTTTATGCAAAATTTACTTTAAATAACAATTTTTAGCTTGCAAAAAGGCATGAACACAAGCAGAATATCAGAAATATATTAATTTAAAATTTGAAGATAAAAAAATAACATCTACTACTAACTAATGCAATATAAAGTATGTGTTGGGGAGGGGGGGGGGTGTATGGAATTTATGAAAGGAAATCATATGAAAGTTAGAAAGAAGGCAATGAAGATGATAGTGAATTCAGGAAGGATGTTAAATTGATTTTGAATGTCCTTCATTGTGCTATACACTTAAATAAACATTTTGAGCCTGCAGGTTTTTCTCTTTCACACTTAGAGCACATATTAAAGCTCAAGAACAATTGAGCAATAAATACATTCTAGCCTGTTCTATTATCTACAAAGTATACACATCCAAACTTTTTCAATTGTCAGTATACTACACTAAAAGAAATGGATGCAAATGTGATAAATAACTTAGACTCTTTTAATTTTAAATGAGCATTTTCATTCACTGCAGGGTAAAGCAGAAATAAAAGAGAATAAGTAAAATGTAAAAAAATCTTTTTTTAAAAAGGACACGCTTTTATTTACAAACATTTACAGACTGAAACGCGCTGATTTCCCCTGCCCTTGATGTAAACACGGGAATTTACGAGGGCTAGAGTGAAACCAGTGAGCCGTGGAGGTCAACCCTAGCAGACGACTATACATTCGAAATAGTGATAAATAGAGATAAACTAAAAATTGATTAATTTCATTACGGTACATTCGATCGATCTGAAATTTTGATACAATGCATTGTCATCCAAGATCTATCTGTGGTAAAATTTTGAGATCTCTAGGTCCATCAGAAGTGGTTTAATTTTACGTTTCAAGATTTGAAGGAGGGATACAACATACAAACATTGTGACTTAAATAAAAGCGTGTAAAAAGTAGCTGAGCCCGTGTTACAAAGGTGCATTTTGTGTTAAAGAACACTTGATTGAACTAGAGCTGATTGAATTTGAATGTTTTGCAAGCCAGCTTGTGATGAAACAGTGTTTGATTGTGAATTATTAAAAGGATTAGACAATACAACTTTGAATAAAGGTACTCAGGCAAAAAAAAATGTGTTGAAATAATTTGATACCAAAGACTTTGCAAAGAACTAGGAACTTCCACTACATTAAATGTTAAATATTTCAGCAAATTTTGTCACACTATATACATAAATAAATAATAATAATATATGTAGCCGTCTGCTAGAGTTAAACATCAGCAGTCCGCCTTAGTGACTGAGTGACGTATTGGTGCGTTGTGTGTTGTTCCGGCCCCAACGTAAAACGTGTTTGGTTGCAGAATTATAAAAACAAATAAACCTTGATAACTATAATCCTCCACCTTATTGTTGACTATAAAATACTGTATATTAGAAGCCTACACTTTGCCGGCGACGCCAAACTGTAGCCGTGTGGTGGCTAAGTTAATTTAACACAATAACAAAGTCCAATTCACTGGGCTAGGATATCAAACAGTTTTATTTCACCCCAAAATGGAACAGCTGTCCTTGCACACTTCCTTCTCTCTCGCGCATCCAACTGTCATTCTCTCTCTCCTTCCCAGTGCATCTCGGTGCGGTGCACATGGTGCGGCGCTGTGTGGGTGTGCAGCTGTGTGGGCGTGCACACTACCACATTCTTAATCAACATCTCACACAGACCAGGGGCAGTGTATTACTGGCCCGCTGGCGTGGTTGAACTCCAGTCACTAAGGCGGACTGCTGATGTTTAACTCTAGCAGACGGCTACATATATATATATTATTCACTTTTAACAATGTGATTTTTTTAAAATTGGTTTTTAGGGATTCTACAATAATTGGGTGCAAGCTATGGCAAGAGAAGTGAAATGAGGGCAGGGGAAATCACTCAGTTTGAAAATAGAAGAATGCAGATATCACACAAGGAAAAATAAAACTTTTCTTGATTTTCTACCTTGATAAAACCTTTTCTGGCTTAGGGGCCACTGGAGGTGGCACTTTTATTATAGCAGTGACTGGTTTGAATTTCGGCTCAAAGTCTTTCCTAAATTTGAATTAGTTGTTGAAATCAAATTTTAGCATAACACAAACTTGCTTTTAGCTTTTATTTTTAAATTTATATATTTTTTTAATAAATTATTTACACAATAATGTTACTGTTAATGTTTATAGACAACATAAATACATGTATATGAGCCAATAAATAAGTAAAATTATATGCATATCTGTTATTAATATTATTTTAGTGTTATGACAGGTAACTAATACATTTTGTGACAAAGCATCCTTCAGAAGATATGATACCAGTATATGACTTCTACTATTGTGTGTTGATATGTGTACAATGGAAGGACATACGACTTACTGAGCTTCAGATATGTATGAGGGTTCAGGTTCACTTCTCTCTGTTGGAACTTTTCTATTGGAGAGAGAGGGAAAACAATGTTAATAAACGTTTCTTTAAGACAGTGTGATATATCTATTTGATTTTGATTTCATAAGCATCAGAGTGATTTTTTATGGACTTTAAAAAATTGTAAATTGCAAATACTTAATAAAAAAATATATAGTAATGCAGCAATAGTATAAACATACATTAATTCATTAATGCACTGGCCATAAGCTATAATAACACGAATAAATAAAATTTATTTTAAAAAAAAATATGTTTTTAAGCTAAAAGTCAGAACTATTAAATTATGTGTGGTATTAAGATGATGTCACTGAGAAAGCAATTCACACTTTGAGCACTATATTTAGATGAATTTAGAAGTTTATATTTTCAAAGTAGGCCGATTCAAACTAAAAAATGTTTTTTAAAAGTTAAAAGTAAAAAAAAGTTTGAATAGTAATAAAAATACTTTAAAAAATTTAAAATGTGCAAACAGAAGCAAATACTCGAATGTAATAAACGTGCAAGAGATTTCTCCAGGAATAAACTGAAAAAATATCAACTTGCATTTGATTTGACATATTTATGGTCAAATTGTGTACACATAACTTGAAAAAATCAAAAAGGATCTTTTCCCCCATTTAACCCTAGCACCAGTAGTTCATGCTCGTATGGAACAAATGAGGAAACTCCATGCATAGTTGGCCAACCTTTGCAAATCTTGTTCATCTATTAGTCGCAAGTAACCTCGTTCATTATCAGAGGCATAGCTTATGAGCTGTACAGGTCCTGTTTTCTGGATGTCATAGCTGAATTGATTTCATAAAAAAAGCCGTTAAAATTGCCTGTATGCTTTCAAATAAAATGCTCTTTCAAGCACAATAACTTTATCTTCAAATAGCTGCCAGTTTTATTTTGACATTTAATGAAATTGTCATAATTCTGAGGCTTGATCTCATTCTTGACTCAGAGTTGCTCTTAACTACAGGGATTTCTTATTTTAATTTTTGTAATTAAATTGTATCCAGTAAAATGTCATGCAAAGTAACTTCTCGCTTGTGCAAAATATTCTCGTATTTTCTGTTTTTGCTGAATCAATGACAAAGTTTGAACACATTTCTCCACCCTATCATGCATTTCTAGACTGTTGTAAGAGATCATGCAGCCAAAAGATGAAGCACCTTGGAGATGGTTCCCTGGGTTTGAAGAGGACCGTGATTGGTTTGTGCGGCCTCGTCGGAGCTGGTCTGGGAACCTCGTCAGGCCTGCTGAAGAGTTTCTTGGCATCGGTCACGCTCTTGCGCTGGTAGTCGTCTTCCTCCTCAGTCAGCATTGGCGTGCTGGTCTCTGGGGTGGGTGCTGGGGGTGCAGGGATGGGTTTGGGTAGGAAAGGCTTGGCTGCCACAGGGGGCGTTGGTTTCGGTGCAACTGGTTTCTGCTGCTGTGGTTGTGGTCTGCGTTTGGTTAAAATGAGATATTTGTAATCAAATTTCACCCCAGCCTCGAAAAGAAAACCAAGCTGGACAATGAAAAAATAGTGCTGGGAAAAAAATACTAGCCTGAGAAATATAATTCATTTGAACTTTACTGTGCAGAGTTTTTCACTAAACTTTTTTTTTAAAATTTTTTAAACTCAATTCCCGGACTATACCTAAAAACCTAACTCTCATTTGGAGTCATATAAAAACACACTCTGAATGTCTTTATTTCTGAGTAACCCTAGCAATATCTATTAAGCATGCATCAAGATTGTGGTAAGGCATGCTGTCATATCATGCAAGCTCCACCTCTTTAGCTGCTCCTCTTTGATCAGACGAAGTGTGGCACTGTCATGCTCGGTCACATACGAGATTTGCTGCACTGGTCCCTCAGATTGGATCTCATAATGGCTGCATAAAATATTTGGTTCAGTCATTTTTAATACGATACACATTCCAAAAGTGTAGCAATGTTATCTGCCTTATATACTCTTTAATCTGTGTACACTCTAGCTACATGTATAACTATAAGCGCATAAAGATGACATTATATTGAGATTTATTAACTCATGGTTCATTGAATGATAGAAATTAGATATTATAAATGCCGTCGTCGCATGATGAGAATTTTGGTTAATTTGTTTAATCCTTTCAAACTGTGACAGCCAACTATGTAACACTTCAGGTTATGGGCATTTTTTCAAATTTAGATTCTTTTTTCTTTATTTATTTTCAGATATATAATTTCCAGTATGTTAGTCATAATATAATTCTTTGAAGAACTACTGCATTTTTTCTATGGACACAATATTTTGTCCACAAAACTTGTCAGAAGACATAACACACAGTAAAGGTTAGTAGGCAGAGAGCTTTGCCCCTTCAAGAGGCTCTGCATGGTCATCAGCCTATTCAAAGTTTTCAACTACTTACGGAGAGAGGACTCTTTTTGGCACTTCCACATGTCTGATCTTCTGATCCTTGGTCAGGTCCGGCTGGACTACAAGCTTTGCTCGAGTGGTGGCAGTGCCAGCGACATTGACAGCAGAGCACTGGAACCAAGCTGAGTCACTGGGCTCCGCGCTATCAATAAACAGGGTTGAGCGCCCTTGATCAGTCTCAATTCTAAGACAGAAGCAACCGTAAAAGTTAAAGTTCTAAGTAATATTTGTCAATTTAATAAACAGTACAATCAATAATCTATGAAATAAAAATTCACCATTGCAGACTATCATATTATAAATGGTGAATATCTTAATAATATCCAGACTCTGTTGATATAAAAGAAAAATAATAATAATTTACTTAAAAACAAGCCTATTTAAAATACAAGGGCTTATGTCGTGTGACCAGAGAACCGGGAAAGGAGGTGAAAAAGTTGTCATACCTGTAGTCCAGGTCACTGACCATTCGGCCATCCTTCTGCCAGCTCATCATTGGTGTTGGAACTCCTGTAGCCATGCAGGTCAAAGCAACAGGCTGACTTTCACCCACTGTGAAATTCTGCATGCGATCAATGAACCGAGGCGGCTGCATCTGTTCTTTCTCTGTGAAACAAAGGACAAACCATATTTTCCCCTACTCTTATAATTTTTTTTATATTAGGAGATGTGCTGACCTATGGTTAAAGGTGTAAAAGGTTCGTAAACAATTAGTGATCCAGTGGCCTATAACACCTTTACCGAAAAGGTGTGTAATGCAAAATTATCCTTAAAGTAGTATTAAATTGGTTGTTCTTTTATCCCTTGCGTGCCAATAAAATGTTAAAAAGTACAAAGGAACTAAATTAAAATATCATCAAGTATGAGCTTTTCTCTTAGTGAAATAGTTCAAATAATTTAATCATGATTGCTAGTAAGATTTTAGGATTCAACAAGTACCAAAGAAGACGGATAGAGATCAAATATAAAGTAAATCTGGAATATGTATTGTGATGATCAAAGTGATCATAACAAGCTGCTGTGTGGACCCACCTAGGACAGACACATTGACTGTGAACGTCTCTTCGCCACCACGGTTCTTGGCCACACAAGTGTATGTACCTGCATCGATGCGCGATGCTGACACAATGAGAAGGGAGTTGACTCCATCCTCATTGATTACAATCTGTGGAAATCAGGAAAAAAATATAATAAAGGGAACTAGGACCTCACCAAAGTACATTATGTTAATACAGCTGAAACAAAAAGGAAACTAAATGAAACTAAGTTTTAAAAACTTTTCAGTTTACTCATTTATATATAACGAACATCATTTTGCTAAATTTTTATATCTTTTATAACATCTGTTAAATATGATTATGGGATTTTTATGTAAAGTCTGCATTTTTATGTTAAGATATGACAATATGTTAAGAAATGATAGGACATGTCTGCATCTTTATATATATATATGAATTGAAAGACAGAATCTAATTATAGATCAGTGTCCAATAGCCTACCTTGTGGTTATCATCATTGTGCACTTGTACTCCATTCCTGTACCAGAACAGCTCAGGATTGGGACGTCCAAGCACGAGGGTGTCCAGTCTGACAGGGTTACCTTCCCTGACTTCCAGATCTTCCGGAAGCTTCTTGAACTCTGGTTTTGAAACAGTTTCAAATACGCCACCTTGATCCTCAGAACCACGTCTGGAGCCTCTGACAGAGTCCCTAGGGACAAAAACAGGGATAATATTACAGGTATTGGAAATATAATTATGATAGGGTGTAAGAAAGTTGAGAGTTGGGTCATAGGTTGGGTCAAGAGTTGGGTCATAGGTTGTGTCAACTGTTGAGTTAATTGTTAGGTCCAGAATCAGTTCAACATTTTTAAAAAACAAAATTTATAGTATAGTTAACTTTGCCATGGTTCTCTGAACATTTCTGTACCCAAATGAAAATAGTGTTCCCTTAAAAAAGTTGGAGAAAGACATCATAAAAGACAATAATAACCTGCGAAGGATCCTTTGAAGAGTTTCAGGTGACACAAATGAAGTGGCATCAATGTTGCCCACAGCATCCACATACAGCTGTCCGGAGCATGTGGTTTTTCCGACAGAGTTGACTGCTAGGACTGTGTAGTGACCGGTGTCTGAAGCCAAGCCGGTATGAATGCGCAGGGTGCAGTAGCCATCTTGGGTGTACTTTATTTCGTATCGAGTGGAGCGCTTGATTCTTTTACCGTCCTTGTACCAGGCTATCTGTTATAGAAACAAAAGAAAACAACATTACTTCTGATATAAATAAGAATTACAAACACATGCTTAGCTAGATGTTTCAAAGCTTTTCAAATCAAGTGACAGGATTTTAAAAGAAATATGATGAACTGTTTATAAGCCAAATATAAAGCATAGGAAAACAGCACCTTTGGCCTTGGTCTTCCAATGACCTTGCAGACAAAGGTCACGTCCGTGCCCTCCATGAGTCTGAAGTCCTTGAGGGGCTGTACAAACTGAGGTGCCTGGGCCTGAGAGCTAGCCACTCTCTCCTCCGGCTGGTCGGTGTCGTACTCTGTCTCAGTTTCTGAGTGCAGCTTCACCTTGCCTTCTCTGTATTCAATTTCTTCCATGAGTCTTCTTTCAAAACTTGACACAACAAATTCCTGTTGTTTTTTTTTAAAAAAACATCAAAATATCTGAGACCAGCGATTTAAAATTTTTTTTGTAAAATTCATTTCTGCTTAATCGACTAAAAGGTTTGTACCATTATATATAAATTTAGTATTGTGGCCCCAATATCTGTATAGTTTTTTCATACATCTCTGTTGACCACCAGAAAAAACAATAAAATTTTGTAATTTCGGTATAGCTTTCTATAACCAACATATGATTGGAGAATATTATTATCAGGTACCAAATGTTGCTCAAAGGAAATTCTTTTGCTGTTAAAGTCACATATTTTTATAAGTCAAGCTCAAGTCAAGAACCTACCGGCTCAGTGCTGACTCTTCTCTCCACACTTTTAGACAGCCTTCTTTCAGTCTGGGGTGCGTAGAATTCTTCAGGTGTCGCAGGTTTCTTGGCCTGGTCTTCTTGCAAGAAACGTTGTACAGGGGAGATTACCTGATCCTCCTCCATTGGTTCTTGTACTCTTGGCCCTTTGAAATGTATCAAACTTTGATCATTACTGTTATCATTGCTATTAATTGTCTATACTATTATCATTACTCTCTTCAATGTCTTTATCGTAACTATTATCATTGTTATCTTATTAACTATTATAACAGTTAAAAAGCGCTTTCTTATTATACATTAAATTTTCATTACATTTCATTTTGCTTGGCAGAAGGGGCGGAGAAATCAAGAGAGAATTCTAAATCTTTCTCACCTTCATGTACAACTTGAGCTGATGAGGCGGCCTCCCCAGCAGGGTTCATGGCTGTGCAGGTGTATTCACCTTCATCATCGGGGTGGGCCTTGGTGATGAGTAGAGTACACCGTCCAGTCCTCTCATCCACTGTCACCCTGTGTCTGTTAAGAGGACAGTAAAATGAGCACAAGACTAGATGTGTCGCTTATGGGAGAGTGTTTTAAATGAGAAAATACATACAGCTTGCATAAACAAATACTCAATATTTCACAGCAATAAAAAGTTTAGGCCAGCAGGGAGGATAACAATGGTGCAACTATGGGTAGTATGTCAGTCAAATTGTTGTCATTTTCACTATCCTCGTATTTGACCAAGAAGCACTGTTTAAACCCAAAATATGGTCTTTACTCTTTCCCTGCCTATTGCTGATATACCAGTGATCTCACATGTCACATTTGTGCCAATGGCATATATACCAACAAATTGAGTCAATTAGTTGCCAGCAGCACCCTAACAGACTTTTTAAGTTTACAAATGCCAGATAACCCTGCTTCCTTTCTGTTAATAATATGTGTGTCGACATTAAGTTTTCTAAAATTTGCAAATTTTTTGTAAACAAGGAAACGGCTCGCCTAACCCAAGAACATTGGAATTTTCTAGTTAGCAAGCTCAATTACTATTAATGCAAATTATTGATGTAGAAACATAGAAAAAGCATTGGATTACAATTACAATACAAACAGTTTTCTGGGAGAGACATTAACAATACAAAAATCAGCATAACTTTAAAACTAAATGGAATATTTTGAACATTTTATATTAATTCTTTTCATAAATAGATATATTTGTGTTAATTCAAGGAGATCAGGATAATAACTATGCAGACAATATTATAGTCTGGTAAGTACAACAAAATTTAATTTAAAAAAAATAAATAAACACAAAAATAAATTATTTCCAAAAAAATACATAAAACTTATGAACTAAATTTTAGTATTACTTTTTCTTCTTCATATTATTATTCTCTGATCAAGTTCCTTTATTTTGATAAAAGATACAGCAATGTTGCATTAAAAGTGTATTCAAAATCCATAAAAAGTTAAGATCACCCTTTAAAAAAATTTTACTGGTAAAAACTGGTCTGGCTTGAATGTGAAAAAAACCCTGGCAGGGAAAAAGTTAATCTGAGACTTATTTTAAGCCTTTAAACTCATCATCAACAGAAACAAGCAAGACAGCAGTACCTTGGCCCGTCAAAAATGGGCTTCCCAGACTTGGTGAAGATGACTTGTGGGAATGGCTTGCCCAGGACACGGCACTCCAGCTTGATGTTTGTACCCTCAACCATCCTAACATTGGGCAGGCGCTGGACAAACGATGGGGGAATGTGGGCTGGTGGTGCAAACTTGGGCGAGACTGATTCTTGCTTGGGGGATGGAAGTGCTGGAGCAGGAGGTGGAGGAGGTGCAAATGCTGGTGGGGACGGTGGCACCCTCACTTCTGGCGACAGCGGGCCAGCTGCAGAAAAACATTGCTTTACATGAATGTACACATTTTTTTAAAATGATTTTTTTTCGCCAAAATTATATATTTCTGTAAGACAATTATATCTGCAAATTTCCACTTTGCTAAACTATAGCAATCTTTAATTTTTAAATATATTTGTTTGTTGTTTGTTTTTTTGTTAAATGTAAAAAAAAATTTTTTTATTTCAAATGCAAAGGAAATTTTTCTTTAAAAGGAAGTAGGAAATGTTAAAAAAACAGAAATTCTTAAAGCTGAAATTTTGATAAAAAAAGTTATAAAAAAAAGGTTATTCTTGTTAATTTTGAGGTACAGATAAGGATTAATTTTCATCACAATAGTTCCACTGATTTCCAAATGACTAACTGAACTTACGCTCCACTGAGAGCAAAGCCTCAGAGTTGACTGAGCCCTCTGCGTTGGTGGCAATGACTTTAAAGACCCCAGCATCCTCAGGGAAGACTTCCGAGATGATTAAACGGTACGTCTTGTTGTTACGTGACAGCTGGTAATCTGGTGAGCTGGAAATCTCAATACCCTCCCTGTACCACTTGACGATGGGCTCGGGGTGAGCTTCAACCTCGATCTCCAGGATCACTGGCTCACCTTGTTTAGTGTGAGTGTCTTTCAGAGGCTGTGAATGGGACAGTGCAAAAAACCTTTAACAAAGTGGAATCATGCGATTGAGAGATCCTGTAATATATTTCAGCTTTCCTTTTCAATTCCTTAATAATTAAATAAAGTTAAGTTAAAATTTTTTTACCCATGGCACATTCCCTTAAAATATTTTTTGTATACATAGCAAAAATTTTCTTTCTTAGAAAGTCAAAGAACAGAGGCGACGCTAGACATTTTTAGGTTGGGTTAAAATAGGCAATTGTCACCCTATGGGAAATTATGGGAAGAGTTCAGAAAATAATTTTGTTTCTGCCATTTGCGCCGTGTGATCATCACACATCGTACCCGCCTTGAGCCAACTCTGTTAAAGAATTACAATTTTCCGATCTCCAGTTTTTATTATTGCCCCAGTTTTGCACGTCTTTTTAAGGTAAATCAAAAACTTCACTAACAGCTACCTGTGTAAAGGTTGGTTTCTGTTTATCAGTCACAAATGGACGTCTGGGAGCCATGTCAGCTGGCATAGGTTGGGGCGGAGCACCAAAAAGTGCCACACGCTTTTCAAATGGCTCTATGTCAGGGTGGCCATCTACTTGCATCTCCAGCTCTTCTCGGAACTTCTCCTCCGCAACAGGGGACTGTACAGGAGATCCAGGGGATGCTACCAGCAACAAAAATATAAACATTTATTTGAAAATGATGTCTAAAAAAGCTTTTTAAAAAATTTAAAAAGCTCAAAAAATAAAAATATTTTAAATGTATTATAACTACTTGCTACAAAAGAAAGTGTGGTATGTTATGAAAGGACGAACTGAACAATAATTACAAAAGTAATTGCAGTTGACGTGAGCAGTGCCGGATAAACGTATAAGCTAAACAAGCTATAGCTTAGGGCCCACACTTTCTGCGGGTCCCCCCACAAAAAATTGTCCAAGTGAGCAATAGTCGTATTTAGCACTGACATAGAATTCTGTAGACTTATAAAGGGCCCCATATCTCAAATAGCTTAAGGCCTTATCAAATCTAAATCAGGCACTGGACGTGAGATATTTAGATTACGGATCATAAAACAAAACACTATTCTTTCCCTTAAAGTACAACATAAAGGTGACTTACGCTGCACATAAAGATATGCTTCAGTGCTTGATGTCCCAATGGCGTTGGTGGCCACACAGGAGAACTTGCCAGCATCCTCTGGGAATGTTTCAATAATCTGGAGACGGTAGGTCCTGTCTGACCTAGAAAGCTCAAAATCTGGGGAGGAGACGATCTCCACATCTTCCCTGTACCATTTGACCACTGGCTCTGGGTTACCCTCAACTTTGACCTCAAAGATGACACCATCGCCTTGCTTGGCCTCAATGTTGGTTAATGGCTGAAATCACAATTTTATACAAATAGTTATAAATGTGAAACAAGCAAAAAGAAATCTATCTATGAGGTGCAAGATACAATATTAGATGAATAGTTTACATCTGTTGATAAGTACTCCCATTATTGCGTTGAGAGTCCATTCCAGCAGCTAAAATACCTTTGTGAACACAGGCTCTGTCCTCTGGGACACCACAGGGGGTGGTGGTCTTTTCAAAGGCTTGACTGGGGTTGGGGGTGGGGCTTTCTTGAAAACATCGACCCTCTCTTCAAAAGTGGGCTGCTCCACTGGTGTTCTGTCCACCCGGACCTCAACCCCATCTCGATATATTGGTTGAGGCACAGGAGGGGGTGGCACTTTGGGTAGAGGTGGGGCAGGAGCGGCTGTTGTGAGAAAAAGTTTTTAAATTTAAAAAAAATGGAAAGTCAATTGAAATTTGCTAAGTCAGAGTAACGCTCAACCCCACAACCACCAAATCCAGCTACACAACACCATCTGTTCATGTTGCTTTATGGAGAGGAGTAATCTCACCATGGAAATGGAAATCTCATGAGAAACGAGACCAAGGAGGATTGTTCTTGTTTGTCAAAGATAGATAATTAATATTAATAAATAATTTATTAATGAAGAACAATTATTTTAAAAGCAGAATTTATTATTGTTTCAATATGATCAATATGATTTAAGCTCTTGGTGGTAAATTGAAATTTAAAAATTTTAACAAAAGAAAAATCAGGAAATAATGTTATACAACAGGTAAAACAATCAATTATGAATGTCAATAATTTAATTTTAAAAAATTTAAATGTTAATTATATACATTTGTTTTAATTTTGTTTTCAAAACTTATCTATGTTAAGGGTGGATTTGTTCCCTGTTGTCTTCGATTGCACCTTATAAAATTTCGTATATACATGTATTATTGATTGGAATAATCATGATTTTGTAAAATCACAACATGCACAAGAGCGACTAGAGGTTTGTCAAGTCAAAGCTTGGTAAACACACATGCAACACAACATGAACGAACCTTCCACACGAACAAAAGCCTCTGTCCTGTTGGTCCCCTCTGCGTTGATGGCCACAGCCTCGTATCTCCCAGTGTCCTCTGGGAAGACCTCGGCGATGATCAGCAGGTAGCGGTTGTTCTTCTGTACCACTTGATAGTCTGGTGAGTTCATGATCTCAATGGTCTCCCTGTACCACTTCACGATGGGCTCTGGATGGCCTTCAACTATGACCTCCAGCACTAGGCGCTCACCCTCCCTGACTGAGACATTCTCAAGAGGCTGTTGATAAAGAGAACATATAATGAGATTCCTACAACAAAAAATAGAGGGGGTGGGTGTGGGCTGGGTAAAAATAATTGTAAAATCTCCTGAAATTTAAGATATTGCAATTATAAGCCATCTTGTAAGCAGTATGTGCCAACAGTTACAATGCTGGAAACTCCTCCATCTTGAACATGTCATCTGTTTGTAAATGGTGCACAAATCCAGTTGACATGCAATCGTTGCTTTTGATAGGATGTTATGTTGGGGAGTTTGTATTTATTTAAAATTTTGGTTTTGTATGTAAGTGATGAAGTGGTTAAAAAGGACTCTACTTGCAAGATTACCAGAGAGATTTAATAAGTCAACACCAAGTAACACGGTTATGTTGTGTAATGTAGGAAAATGCAGCCTTTCTGGATGTGAATGTTAAAAGAAGAAAAATTCTGTCTCTCTGATAGTAAAAATCACCCCACTTTTTCCAAAAGTTTCATATTTCATATCATATTAAATCCAAATTCAACAGTTAACATTACACGGAGCTGTGTTTTATTCCTTCATCGTTATTCTTCTCTTCAAAGCCTTAGAAAAAAATCATGAAATCAGAGCTGGCCTAGATGTTTCTTATAGTTAAGGACTATTGGGCATTTGAAGTTTCAGCACACATATACATTTATTTTAGGCTTCCTTATTATACAGCAAATAATGAGCCTACCCTATAGAATGTTGGCTTCTTCTTGTTTGTCACATAGGGTCGCTCCTCAGAGGGAGTTTTCTTAGAAGGTGTCAACGGCTTCTCAACCTTCGGCTTTGGCAGAGGAGAAGACGGTGGCTTTGGCTGAGGAGAAGATGGTGGCTTAGGGGAGGAGGGTGGCGGAGGTGCATACACAGGGGCCTGGGGTTGCTCTTGTGTCTCCTCAACACCAAACAGTTTGATCCTGGCCTCAAAGGGAGGCAGCTCATGCTCAATCTGCATGTCAATCTCGTGTCTGAATCTCTCCTCCGGTGGCCGAGGGGGTGGGGCGGCGATGAATTCTGATGGCCTCTGCAGTTTGGGTATCTTGGCGACGGGCTGCTCATCCGTCACAGGTCGGGGCGATCGGGAGGCTGGAGACTTGATTGGTGTAGTTTGTTCGTACACAGGTTTCCTGTCTGGGGCTCTGATGGCCAAGGGTTGAGGTTTCTCTGGCACAGCTGTTAAAAGAGTATTGTCATTCGTTTATTACAAATACAAAGTGTGCGGTGGCCTTTTCAATATAATGTGTTGATAATTTAACCTAAATACCCAGTGATCTCTTCTATCCTGCCCTATAGAGCTGAAGGTTTGAGAAAGTCAAACATTCCTTTTCTTCATTTTGAGCCCAATGTCATAATATATCATGCTTTTTAACTACTTTGGTACGAGTGAAGACAAAATACAATTTTTATTTGAATCCCGAATTCACCCAGAGAAATTCATTTGCAATTAACATCTCATAACATGATGACATAATGCTGAATTGCAAAACTTACGCTGCACGTAAAGGTGTGCTGAGCAGATAGCCTCGCCTGCAGGGTTATCAGCCTTGACGCTGAACTTGCCCGAGTCTTCATAGAAAACCTCTGGGATGTACAGTGAATGGATGTCCCCCTCCTGCGTGATCTGGAAATCTGGTGAGCTGACCAGACGGTTGCCATCTCTGTACCAGGACACAGTGGGCACTGGCTCACCGGCCACCCTGACCACCAGTCGGATGGGATCACCTTCTTGGGCGTATTGGGTTCTGAGCTTTTCAGTGAAGCCTGGTGGCACAAGCGTAGCTGGTGAAGAGAAATAGATAAATAACAGTTGAGCTTAACATATAATATTCCCAGCATGGGTTAACATGATTTGGTTTTTTTTAAGTTAATAATTCATTTTATAATGAGTTAATTTTATATAACTTTGTAAAAACTTTGACATCATTCAAAAGTCAATATGTAGCCAAAAATGTAAAAAAAAATCAATTTCTACTTGACAAAAACCTGTGCACCAAGTTAATTTCAGTTCATAATGCTAGCTAGCATATTTACTTGCAATTATCTTTAAAGTTGTCTACAAAAACAAATGATGTGATAATATTCTGATATTTATTGATCGCAAAAAGTTATTTAGGAAATAATGAAAAACATTTTCCAAAGAAAGTTTTTTTAAAAATTAAAAAGAGAATAAACTGACCTCTGACCACCAGCTCAGCTGTGCTGGATGCTTTTCCAGCCTGGTTTTCAGCTGAGCAGGTAAAGTGACCGCTGTCTTCTTGGAACACCTCTGGGATGCTCATGGTCACCCGGCCATTGCGGTAGGAGATTTCAAAGTCTGCCTGATCCGAGAGTTGCTTGCCCTCTCGGTACCAGCGGATGACTGGCTCAGGTTTGCCTGGAAACAACACAGAGAATATTTTTATGTACTCTTTTCTAGTACACATGAATGTGAAGTAAATTTTGAGGATCTTATTTTTCGTTATGATCAAAATTTACCTTTTCACTCAATGGTATTTTGGATAATTATCAATATTTGTGATAATATAAGTTTAATTTAAGTTTACATCTAAGAGAAAAAAACAGTGAATTTTAAAAATTAAATAAATAAAATCTAAATATAATTTTTAAGTAATGTTAAGCTTCAGTGCTGTAACTAATCATACAGAATAGGACTGCAATAAAGCTTTTAAATAAAATGCAAGATACGCAAATGAATTATTTGATCAAAAGAATCAATTAAAACTTTACGAATAGACTAATACACAAGTAGATGTTTCGGCTAATGCCTTCATCAGTACACATAAATGAACAGTATTAAAATTAAATTGATAATATTTTTTTAAAATCTTGTTTTGACCACACAATTTGTTTGCGTATCTTGTATTTTATTTGGTGTAACTGACCAGTGACAACTCCTTCAAAGGTCACTCTTGTTCCTTCAGTGGCCTGGATGCTCTTTAGTGGCTGGACAAAGTTGGGGGGCACAGGGACCACAATTGTGAGATCCACTGGCTGGAACTTTGGTGGGATATCGGTGGTGATGGTGGTGGCGTACCTCTCCAGTGCTGTCATGCGTTTCTTGGGTTTGACCTCGGTGGTGTATGTGGTGGAGTGATGGCTCTCTCCGCCAGACGACACGTACCTGTCCTCTGACATGTATGTGCGACTGACACGTTTCTCTGTTTTAGTTACTGTCTGGGTACTGTGAGAATAATTGAAAATCCACATAACCATCTAACTAAATAGACTAAAGAGGTTTACAATTTTACTTATTAATAAAAAAAATTTTAAAATGTGTCCATTAGCCAAATTTAAAATGTTAAAAATATGTAATTTGTGGTGTATTATGCTTATGTATAATGTACTGTAATTTTTGTGTTTGTTATGATATGAAAGATAATGTAATATTTATAGGCATGTTATTTCTTTCATGTAAAGCGCTGTGAGCCCAGTTCCTTACTGGGATACAGCGCTATATAAATAATCAATTTATTATTATTATTATTATTACACAGGGCATGCAGTCTGCATCAGGCCAGTATACAATTTCTATCTGGTTGGAGACATCTTTATTTCCTTGTCCAGCCAAGAAAGAATTTTAGGCAAAAATAGTTTTGTAATAGCCCTGCGATGTAAAGTGCAACTAAAATTTCCTAAATGGCGACCAAAGCAAAAAGATATGCTAAAGAAAGAAGGTTATGGCTTCTATCAGAATAAGCAAATAAATAAAAATTGTGTAGTGAGTGTATGTTCATCATTAAAGTAGCCTGGCATAATGCTCTTTTCTGTTGCTCATTTGGGGGTGGTGCATTACATTAGAAATGAATAAAGTGTAGGGCTCAGATACTATATCACCTTCTCAGACTATGGCTAAATTGATATTAATAAAAGCATCTGACGGTTTATGCACAATCTCTTTTTTTAAACTGAAAGCTAGCCCTTATAATGGACAGAGAAAATTTGTTTCAGAAAACTGAACCAGTAAAAAGCTTCTGGAAATATGTTTGATTACATTTACATGTAAAGAAATAAATTAAGGTTTCTATTGAATGTTTATGCCGTTTGGCCTGTAACCTCACATTTTATTTGAGTTTTGGCTCACCAATGTATTGAATTTTGACAACCTGCTTTAGACCATTAGTTGATTATGTTCCTTTGGAAAATAAATGATGCATGTCAATTACGCTGATACAGTTTTTATAACAGAATTTATACAAAGATAACAAATATATATTGCTGCTCACATTTCAGACTCTGACCATGATGGGTAGCCATCAAGCATGTCTGCTGAGACTGTTCTGACCCTCTGTACTGTAGTTACTGGAGCTGGTACCAAGGGAAGGGCAGGTGCCACAGACAACAGCGCAGAGCAGGTCGCCTTGCCACTCGGGTTCTCGGCAGTGACAGAGAACCTGCCGGCATCTTCATCAAAAACTTCAGGGATCGTGAGTCGGTACGTGTCCCCTTCCATGGTTGGCACGTAGTCTTGTGAGACCAGTGGTTCTCCATTGAAGTGCCATGTGACCTTTTTGTGTAAAAAAAAATAATTAATTAACACGTTCAGCATTTCAAAAGATACATTTTTATTATAAACTTATTTATTTCTTTTAACAAAATAAAATTTTCATAATATTCCTCATTAACCCTAATGTTAAAAATTATATATTTATAACCTTTTAGTGCTTATGAAGATTTAATGCTTATAGGCATTTTTAATTTTAGTTGTTTAAAAAGAAGTTAAAAGTATAAACATGTACTCAAAAGTTCATGAGATTCTTTACAGCGTGCATGTTGGAAAAGGTCAAAATATAAACATCTGATTTTTTTCATATAAAGTAACAATGATTTTATTTCAATTATTTTGAGAATAAAATTATTTTCACCTTTGGCTTGGGCACACCCTTGATGCTGCACTCAAAGGTCACTGAGTCTCCTGGCTTGGCATCAACGTCCTGGAACAGCTGGATGAACTCTGGTGGGGAATGTGGAATCTGCTCACGTCTGCCGACCCTCTTCTTCTCCGTGGGGCTCTCATCTGGAGCAGGCTCAACAGTGAGTTTAGCCAAGCAGGTGGCGTCCCCGGCCCTGTTGACAGCTTTCACAGTGTAGTTACCACTGTCCTCATCAAACACCTCTGGTATAGTCAGGGAGTGGACGTCGGCAAAAGCAGTAATCTGTCGATGAGCAAATACAGTTTTGAAAAAGTATGTCTCAGAACAAAATTATTATCAAAGCCTTAGATAATAATAATAATTTGAGAATTTATATAGTGCAGTGCTCCAGCTAGGCTCACTCCGCTTCAGATTAAAAATCAGATTTTATATTTTGAAGAATATTACATGACACAACATGATGGCATTCTGATAAATTTTGTTTACTTTGTTAATTCTAAATTTTGATTTAAATTTTGTTACAAAAGCTCTGCTGTATTTTTGTAAGGCTAATGAAGTAGGCTGGACAAACCTGGAAGTCAGGTGAGCTCTCCAAGGAGTGGTTGTCCCTGTACCAGGTGACGGTGGGCAGTGGGTGTCCAAGTACACGACACTGCAGGCACACACGCTGGCCTGACTTGACATGCTGGTCTTTCAAGGGTTGGGTGAATCTCGGAGCAGACACTTCAGAGATGGAAACATCACTCATTTCACTCACGGCTGCAGGGACACAGGCAACATTTTAGTTGAGTTTGAATTAAAGATATGGAAATTTCAAAGCTGTTCAATTTATTCCTATATGCTAGAAATGTATCTGAACACTTGGAATTTTAATGTCATGAAATGGGAAACCCCAATAGAAAACGATTTTTTAAAAACATATAGGGCTATTATAAAATTAAGAGAGAATTATTAGATGAATTTTAAAATGTGCAAGTAGAAATAATTGAGACATATTTATCTGTTGAGCTATTCAAAATTTTCAGACTGAGGTAATGATGCAGACTAAAAGTACGAAATATTTGATTCAATCAGACAAACTTACGCTCTACATGGAGCTTGCACACCGTCTCTGCCACTCCCAGTTGGTTCCTGGCGGCACACTTGAAGTGTCCACTGTCATTGGGGATGGCTTCCCTGATGATCAGTGTACACCTGTCACCTTCAAACAACAACTGAATGTCTGTAGACTCTTTGACTGGCTTCTCATTCTTAAACCAAATTACCTGGAAATATTTATTTTGTTTTTTAAATATATTATGCAAAAGTAATTCACAGCTTTCTACTCCAAATATGAAATGGTTAATAATATGGTCATAGGGAAATGCTATGAATTTATTGAATTCAAATATTTTAGAGAAGACTTAACAACTGCTCCTTACTTCTGGCTCAGGGTGTCCAACAAGGACGCAGTCCAGCCGAACTCTGGTCCCTTCTGGGACTTCCTTGGTTGGTGGAAGTTTTTGTACAAACTGTGGGATCAAGGCTTCTTGTTCAGCAGAAGCTTGAGATGCCTCGTCCCTGTTTCAGATATCAATTTTTTTCTCAATGATACTATTAGATCTTTCTATATTTAGCTAATAGCGTTGCTTACTAATGTACAAACTTAAGATAAAAATGCTACTTTATTAATTTCAAAATAATTAAAAAACTGAATTGAATAAATTCTGACAAAAAATTTAAAAGTTGCTCCATAAATAATAATTTTTGTTGCTTTTGTTTATTATTGAATGTAGAGAATGATGAAAGGATAACTTTAAGCATCATGTAAATGTTACATTTTCATTTAAAAATTTTATTGATAGATTGCTATTGCTGAAAAGTGAAATTTAACAAAAAGACATACCCTGGACTGGAATAGAAAGATTCAATGACGACTTGGCAGACGGATGTTGCCTCCCCTGCCACGTTGCGTACAATGACCGTGTAAGACCCCGAGTCCTCAATGTAGGCTTCACGGATGTCAAGTGATGAATAGATGGTGGTGACAGTAATCTGAGAGGACACATCAAGAATTAGCTAAACTTGCCACAAGTAGGTTTCTTACAGGACTAAATAATGTATCTTGAACAGGTCAAAACTCACCTCAAGTCCCAACAACTCCAAAAACTTTGTCAACTCTCTTTATCTTATCTTATCTTATCTGTTTACAGACGCTCCTTCTATACAGAAGATTATTGCGTCCTACGCTTATCTATGGTTTGTGTTTAGTCCTGCATTTTTATCAGAGATTTAAATGTTGATAAAGTGTTGGTTTTCCTGGATTCTTCAGGCAACCCATTCCACGCCCGAATTCCGGACGGGAAGAAGGAAAACTTGTATGTGTTTGTTCTTGCATACGGAATAAGAAAGGTGTTTTTATCCTTATGTCTATCTGAGGGTTGTATTAAGTTATCTTTGTGTTGTATTTCTAAATTAGAATTAATTGCTTTATGTATGATTACTACTTTGCTCTTGGTTCTTCTATCCTCTAGTGTTTCAAGGTTTAATGATTTAACTAATGGTGTTACTCTTGTCAGTTTCGAATATTCTCCAGTAATGAATCTGGCAGCTCTTTTTTGAATTTGTTCTAGTTTATCAATGTTTTCTTTGGTGGATGGGTCCCATACAGAAGATGCATATTCTAGTGCAGGTCTCACCAAAGTGAGGTAGCATTTTAGTTTTATATCTCTATTACATTTGTTAAAGTTCCTTTTTATAAAGCCTAAGGTTTTGTTTGATTTTTTAATAACTTCATTGACATGGGGATTCCATGATAGTTTCTCATTTATTAAGACTCCTAAGTATTTTGCATCTTTAGTTTGGGTCAGTTCTTTTCCATGAATGTAATATTTTGAATTTATTTGTTTCTTTTTCTTTGTTACTCTTAACAGTTGACACTTTTCTGGATGGAAAGACATACTCCAGTTAGTTTCCCATTTTATCAATTCATCTAAGTCTTTTTGTAAAATTTTGCTATCTTGTTCTGATTTAATTGTTCTATAGATTATACAATCATCAGCAAATAGCCTAACTTTTGTACCTGTTGAGATGTTGTTGGGTAAATCATTTATATAAATTAAAAAGAGTAAGGGACCTAGCACAGTTCCTTGTGGAACTCCTGAGTTAACCTTTATTGGTGCAGATTTAGATCCATTAATTATTACTCTCTTTAACAAGTCAAACACACCACCACCCCACCAAACAATAAATATTTCATGCCCCTAACACAAAAAAAAACACCAAAAAAACAAAACAACTAATCCCCATCCCACCACCAACTGTTGTGAAATAAATAAACTAGTTTTAAATGGGTTTTTTAGGAAGTCAAAAGCAAATAAGTTTTTTTAAGTCTTTAAAGTACAATATACTCTAAACGTCTTTATGGTAAAGTAATGTTTCTTTGGATATTGGATTTAAATTAATAAATTTTAATAAATACATGTCAATTTTTGGAGGATTATTAAAAGGTGATCAATTATTTTATGACTTAAAACATACTTTGTACATGTTGTTGGGAACAATGCGGTTGCTTCCCCTGAACCAGATGACTTCTGGGGGTGGAGCCCCTAAGAACCTGACTTCAAGATGGAGACTCTTGCCCTCAGGTGACGTGACGTCTTGCAGAGGTTGCTGGATTGAAGGTGTTTGCGTTGCTGGAGAGGGAAATGAAAATGTTCTTTCATTGTGGAAAATTGTTTTTTGACCCCTAGAAGGTGCTATAGTGCTATTACTTAATATTACAAGGGTCATGCACTTCAATAAAATTAATGAAATAATGGCAAAAAGGACACTTGGAGAAACTTAAGGGTGCAATATATAAAATTATTTGGATTCTTTTTCTGAAATATTAGAAGTTTAATTGTTTATTTCATTCCTGTTGTTTCACTTCTCTATTAGGGAGTTGTAATAATATTTGTATCAATAAAGGATCTAGTCATTCTTCACCCATGCTTGTGTTGTAATTGTATAAACCTTTAGGAAACAGTATTATCACTTTCATTGTTAATAGGTAGAAAAAAAATAATTCCCAAGCCCATTAAAAATAATTATCTAAAGAGAAGTCATTACAAACAAAATTTAGCAAATTTGAACAATAATTAATGCTATTTCTGAAAAAGGTTTCTTGTTATGTGACAAAAGAACGTTTTAAAAAATAGAACAATAGTATAACATTAAAATAACACCAAAGCAAAGAATGTAAATTACACAAAAAAATTCAGATAAAATGAGGTCCAATAAACTCAATAAAAATTCATAATTAAGTTTTTTTAAAAATCAAAGATAAAAATAACATTTTCAAAGGACACCCAAAACCGCACAGAAAACAATAATTAATGTTATGAAAATAAAACCATACACTTTGTATTTCCCTCTGACCATTTAAAGGGTAAAAGAAGGAGGGCCAATGAAAAGCATGGCATCAGAGATACCAAACGTTTCATTGTTTAAAATGAGCAGGCAACTCTATCATGCTGTGTGTACAAACTGGTCATGCTATAGAATCAAGCCTTACGTATGACAGTTAGTCTGGCAGAAGACGAAGCTTCCCCGCCAGGATTCAGTGCACGGCACGTATAGCGTGCACTGTGGTGGCGCTGGGCTTGGCGGATCTTCAAGGTGCAAGTGCCATTGATTTTGGTAATGATAAACTCAGGGGAGTTGTCAATATTGACGTCATCCATGTACCAGGAAATGGATGGAGATGGGATCCCTACTACATGGCACTCAAAGGATTGTGGGGAACCTTCTGGGAGGTCCACAGATTTCAGGTTTCTGGTAAACTCTGGTGGCATTATCTGCTGGTGGGTTTCTGTGGTGGAAGTGGATTAGGTTTAGTGGAAGTGGATTAGGTTTAGTGGGCTTCTACAAGACATTCATTCATAGAAGGTCAGGTTTTCTAAATAAGGAATCAAGTTATGGTAAAAACTGATGTAGATGAATTCTTAAAGGAAGAAAATTAAGATTCTTATGTCCATTTAAAACTCTTGGGCCAACATAATAAATAAATAATTGAAAATCTTAATGTAACTGTCTTCATGTCAAGCCTAAAAAAAATGTTGTGTTCCACTACATAGAGGTAGGTATAAGCCATTAATCATGTAAGCTAAATTCATTTTTGTCATCCATCCTTTTTCAGATAGGGTGAAGAGTCTTATTATTATTATTATTATTGCTCATTCACCACAATTAAAAGTTATTAAGTTATTTTCAAAAATCTTATTTAAAAGAATGATCCAAGGGTCAATAACTAATTGACCCCAAAGTGTATCTCATTTAGATAAATCATTCCCCTAGTATAATAACAGTGCCAAAAAGTCTGAATAGAATTCGACCAGCTTGATTCAACTAATAGATTGCATACACTTAATCAGGCCAGATGTATGCTTAGAACGTAGAACTCATTGTATCTATGGGATGCAAGTCGTGTCATCAAGACAGTTTCAGGCAATGGAAAGGTTTATTTACAAGGACGGGAGAGGAAGTTGGAGAATGAAGTAATCATATTTTTTAAATAGTACAACAATTGTTTGGAGGTAGATATATATTCCAAGGGAAGATGTAACATGGGGCAATAAATAATTCCTTCACTTGCATGGTTTTGGGGCATAAGGAGCCATTCTGGTGGCTAAAATAAAGAAATAAAACACAACATACCCTTGACTGTCAGATACGCCGATGACTCTGCCATGCCAGCTTCGTTTGTGAAGCGACAGGTGTAACGAGCCGTGTCTTCTGAAAATGTTTCTTCTATGGTCAATGTTGCGGTTCCATTCATAAACCTTGTCTCGTAGTCTGGGCTGGTCAGCGGCAGGTTGTCCTTATACCAGCGGACTTCAGGTACTTGATCACTGTCCACTCTGCACTCAAATGTGAATCTGGGAAAAGATTTTTTTAAAATAAGAAGCCCTCTAATTTTTGTTTACTTGATGTTGAAAAAAAAATAACCAATCACTTCAGCTAAACTAATTTAGATACATCTATATTCTTGGCTTTCTGTGATCATAAACAGATCTCCTCATTTCTGACGAAGAAGTTAGTAAAATTTAAACAATTAAGAGCCTAATGTTTGGTGCAAACAAAGACACCTGATCAAATTCATGAGATGAGATGCATTTCATACAATTCAGATATCAGTGGCTGGTTATGTTTGCAATGGATTCTATGTGCTTAGCTTCGTAATAATCTTCTCTACTTACTTGTCGCCTTCCATAACCTCAGCATTCTTGAGGTGTTGGGTGATTTTAGGTGGTCTGACTTTGGGTTGAGGGGCAGCAACTCTTGAAGTTACATCCCTTGGCATAAACTCTTCAACTGATACAGGCTGGATGGAAATAGATCAGAATGTGTGATATTTAGGTACTTCATTGACAAAACTAGATTTTTTATTCTATGTCTGAAAATTTAAAAGAAATTTTAGGTGTGGTGTTAAAAACAATATTACTGATTGTTATTGAAAAGCCCTTCACCAAAACTCACAGATTTTCCTTCCAGGTTGTCCTTGAGATTGGAAAGTTCATTATCTGCTTGTTCAAAGGACTGCATCATGTCTTGGTACTGAATGACCAGTGGCCTCACTTTGTTTGTACCTTGGTCACCTGTGGTAGCAAATACAACAAAAATTCAACATAAAAGCAAGGGTCACAGTATCTCCCGAATGGTTATTATTTTTACAAAGCATAGCTCAATTCTAATAATTTTATTCCTGAGTACACTAGACTTTACATAATAATTCTAATGTCTGTTTAACTTTTTATCTTAGCAAATGAGTAGCTATGATGGATTCACATAATCTTTTGATTTACTCAAATGCTGCAATATTAAACATATCTTTACTACAGAAATTGAAGATTTTATATTTTCCCCATTTTCTTAGAAACTTACATTTTTCAGGTAGTAAAAAATAAAGAATCAAACCAAGTTTTATGATAACTGACCATATAGCTGGACAGCCAGGTCTGAGACCTTCTGCAGCCTCTCCTCCTGCTTAGTCTTGCCCTTCTCAACAAACTTCTCCAGGTTTTTTATAAGGTTTTCTGCCTGTTGTGGTGTCTTACATTGCGGTGCTTGGTGTCCAGTATCAATGAGAAGTTGACTTCCTTCCCTCATCCAGAGCTCACACTGAGGACAAAAATAGTGGTGGCAGTTATAGAAAAGTTGTTCTTCAGTGTTATTTTTTTTAAAATGTTCTTGTGCTCATGATGAGATAATAATTTTTTTTAAAAAAGGGGTTAGGGTATCAATGAACCGCAATGAAAACTTTGGATATCTCAGTCCTTATCGTCATTTGAGTTACACAGCTATGGTCTTTAACCCAGATAAGATAATGACAAGATGCTCAATAGAGACTCAATGAAGCCAAAAAGTGAAATTTATTATCAGATTATGAAAAGTTAAATTGCATTGTATGACAAATATAACTAAGATAGAAGATTACTTGACACTCTACGTTAAAATACTTTACTCAAATTCGTAATATGTTGACTAAAAAGCAAACAATAAAATTAAGGTAATAAATCATTATAAAGAATTAGTGACATTCTTTCAGTAACATTTAGTGGATGTCCCGAATTCTCTCATTTTGTGAAACTTCAAATTACAAAGGACCTTCAAGACAGTATATTAATAAATTCACCTTTAACAAAATATAAGCACAAATATTGTTTTATTATTTTCTCAACAGAAAATAAAAGAGTTCATAAACCCAATGAGAAGTGATGTCACTGACCTCTTCAATGAGAGTGAAGTACAAAACGCTGGTGTCCAGCTGATTCCTGTAGTCTTTGACCCCTGCGTGGAAGGAGCTCCATTTGTTTCTAAGGACATCAGCTTCACGTCTGATGTTGTCGGAGTCGTAGTGCTCATCCTGCACCATCAGCTCGGCAGTGCTGATAAATTTATGGATCTTGTCCTCGATGACCTGGATAGATGATTGAAAAAATGTTTTGTTTTTTTAAGTCTGCTGTTACTGAGTAATGTAAGTTAATCCAAGCTGTGTGTAAAAAATAATTGTTTAAATATGTTTAAACAAAGTAATTAAATACTACTGTACAACTTAAAGGTGTTTCCAGATTATTAAATCTTGTTAAAAAATGCTGCTAAAGACTTAGCTAAGACCAGTTGAATAATGATGAAATGGGAAAATTAATGTATAGCCTTACTTACCTCAACGGTCTTCTCAAACTCTTTGAATGTCTGTGAGGTCACCTGAGCATTGGGTAAAGAGGTGCCGTAGTTACCTCTCCTTGATTGTAGGTGCTGGTGTAACTGATCAATTTCAGAATGGATCTGCATCAGGATTGAAAGACAGTCAATTGTTGGGTTAGCTGTTTTTTAAGCAGCAATTTGGCAAAAACATCAAATAAACCCAAGAAAATAATCATAAAATAATTTAGATGAAGTCCCAAACATCACAAATTAATAACACTGAGGCATGTTCCCTTTGAGAATGACAAAAAAATATATCAGCTTGAGCAGCTTTGCCTACCTGTCTAAGATCAAAGCAGCATTGCCTACCTGTCTAAGATCAAAGCAGGGCTGCCTACCTGTCTAAGATCAAAGCAGGGCTGCCTACCTGTCTAAGATCAAAGCAGGGCTGCCTACCTGTCTAAGATTAAAGCAGCATTGCCTACTTGTCTAAGATCAAAGCAGCATTGCCTACCTGTCTAAGATCAAAGTTGAACTGACAGATTTGCAGGTTTTGTCTCAGGCGTCGTTCCTGCTCTTCCCATGATTCATCCCATCGACGCCTGGTTTCTGCTGTGACATCCAAAACATGGCGGACATCATCAGATGCGGCGGCGCTAGCATCCTGAGTACAAAATAACAAACATGTTGATGTTTCCACCAATGCCTCAATTTTTTGTAACTCATTAACCCTCCACAGACAGATTGACACTTGCATATCTAAAAGCTCTTTTTTTTTCCTCAACACAAACACCTTAGTCAAGTTTGCCCCTTGTTACCATAACCATCCCCCCTGCCGGTGCAATCTAAATCTACTGGCATCAGTTGGACTAACTAAAGCTACACTGTTGAGACTGACCTGCTGGCGCACACGCCTGGCTATTCTATCGCCCTCCTCGGCGGTGTAGTTGATTAACTGTGAGACCTCAGTCTTCTTGCGCTTGTGTTGTTCAAGCATGGACTCTGCTTGGTTCAGGTCTGTTGGCAGATTGGAGTGGAGGTATTCCTTCTCCGTTCTGTTTATCATCTCATCAAGCTGGAAGAGAAAAGGGAAGAAAAAAAAACGCTGGTAAATTTAAGCGGCTGAGCTCTCTAATTTGAAAAATTACTTTTTTAAAAGATTTTATGTTTCAATAAAGTCCAAAATTTAGAGAATTGTTAAAAATGCATGGCTTCTATATATTTTGACAATAGCATGTGATGTGTAGACTCTCACCTGTCCAATGTGCTTGTAGAACTCAATAGTCATCTTCAATAACAGCTGGTACTCGTTGATCCTGGCCTGGAACCTCTGGTGGACTTTGATCAGTTCATTAATGATCTGATCCTTCTGTCCTTTGGTGTCTCCCTTCAGACCGAGCAGTTCAGCTGTTTTAATGTGATCTTCAATCTTGGCTTGTGCTTCCTGGAAATAATGTTTCTCTTTTAGTAAACAAATTACAAATCAAACAAAATTAAATTAAGTCTATTTTTTGGTCCAAACAATTATTGGCAAAATGTGACTTATTAATGTCACCATTAAAAGTAAGATTTTGCAAGTTATAATTTCAGCATTCAATTTATAAGACATGAATTTGTTTTATTAAACTAAACTTATTATTTCATCTTCAAATTTATCTTATTTGCATTGAACATTAATTGTCTAACCCCTCTGTATATTTTTTTTCAAGAAAGAAAAGGAATCATCTGTTTGCAACTTATTCAAATTACCCATTTTTAAATTTTAATATATTTTGTTTCTTAATTTATATGGTGTGATAAAATCAACTTGACCTACAGCTAAAAACTATGGACGTTTTTTTTCAGGCTGAAGTCAGTAACACCCTGTATCTGCCTGTCATGAGCTGGTGTACAAACTTTACCTTTGCAGTAGGAAAAAACTCATCCATTTTCTGCTGGATCTCTTTGGCTTTCTCCATAGAGTGCCCAAGTGTGCCCGAAATGTAAGGCAAGAAGAAGTCTTTCTCTAGCTTCATTACGTAATCAATTGTCTGAACGGAACAATCAAGTGACAGGTCAACAAACATGAGCATAGATTAGCCTGGCTGCCGAGCTGCATTTCAAGCGAGACAGATGGTTTAAAATGGCTCAATTATGCTTTCAATGCAGTCATTAGATTTTAGTTTTTTCATTTATGTTAAAACACATGAGTGAACTTAAGTTTTGTTAGTGATAAGCAACAATTGTTCTTGTTACAAATTGTTGACGATGAGAAATATTAAAAGAGAAAGGTTGAATCTTTTGTTTTCAAATGCGCTTGTTCTATTTAAAAATCCAAAATTAAATAATAATCGAACGGGATGAGGCCATTTCTTTTCCACCCATATCAACAAAATTTAGCCCGGCAGCCCAGCTTGTTAATAATGATCTATAAATGCTACCTGATAGATGGGCACAAAGTGATCCAAGCGAGCTTGCAGCTGATTGGTCTGTTGTAACGAATCACCAAGCTCGCCTGATATAAGTGGGAAAAAGTCGTTCTCAATTTGCAAAACTCTATCAATTGTCTGAAACGACAAAGAGAACAAGTTTATATCTCCATCCCCGAAAGGTTAGGAAGAATGTGATCATTGAAGAGTATTGTTTTGAAGTAAACGAAATTTGATAATTTTGTTTAAGATAGGGAAGTACTTTTTCAAAGTAAAATCAACTTTAGGAAACATCTGAAACTTTACTGTGGATGTCAATTTTTAAATATCTTTTCAATATTTTAAAATACAATAATGGGATGACATCTTTTTTTATTATTATTGAATCCCTCTGCAGCTCTTAAATTAGAGCCTCCTTTGTTCTGATGTCATGAAATGAGAAACCAAAAAGGTCTCTTCTTGTAGGCTAATTAAGCTGACATGATCTTTAGGTGTAGTCTCAGCATTAGCATCTTTTTAACTGGTATGAGTGAACAGAACTCTGAAATTAGTCTAATGATTGTCCATTTAAATTTGTTCATTTGTGCAAGGGAAGATGATGTGCTGGAATCAAACAATATTTGACAGGGCTGTTGTGGTGGGGGGGAGGGGGTCTGAGAACTTATGTCCGTATTCTCTGACCAGTGGATTTAATCATGAGGTGTCCCTCAGTCGAGTTTTGATGTTTTTAAACATTTGAAAAAGTACTTTCCATCTGGATACATTAAAAACTTTTAAAGCAACATTGTGCTGAACTCCAAAAATTGAAATTTCACAAAACAGCTAAATTCTAATCAGAAAACCACGAAGGAGTGAAAACAAAGGCAAGCTGGAAAGAAAAAAACTTCACCAGACTACATCTAAAAAAAATTTTAAAGAGAAGAAAGAGTTGCACAAAGTGAGAACAACTTGATAATACATGTAATGATGATAGTATTGGTAGCAATGTTAGGTTAATAAACATATATGTTACGACAGATGCTATAAAGCTTATGCGTATTCAATATTTTGCTGTGCAGTTAATTTAGTTAAAGCAAATAGTGACCTTTTTATTTGAAAAATTTTACTTTTTTTATTATTTTATATGAAATACCAAGCTTCCAAACTGAGTTCAAGAATATGTCAATATCTTCTATTAAAAAATATATTAACTTTCAAGTTTCTAAAAGAATTAAGGTAAGTCACCCTGCAGGATTACAATATATCACCATGAAGAATTTTGAAGAACCAGTTACTTTAAATATTATTTTAGTTCTTTCTGTTATCATGTTCATAACCAGTTCAGACCTCCAATGCAGGTCTGAAATATGGCCATATAGTAAACACTGAAATCTGATTATTGACAATATCTAATTGCCAGTGACAGCCCTTGTGAATGAACTGAAACTCAGACAGTCTTAAAGCTTCTCAACAATGAACTTGACAACATGCAAGCAGTGCTGTTAGCAGTGACCACACAAAAATGATGACATTAGATAAAACCTTCCACACAACACTTGCACTCTTCTCATTTCTTGCAGAACATGCCACTTGTAATGTTTCACTTGCTAATATCAGTTAATGAGTAAATATACCCCTGAGAAGTAATTATTCAACAGTCCAACAAAATCTTTAGAGGCATTGGGCAGGTGTTAATTAAATTTATGAATTTTTTTATCATAAACTAGTCTGAATTTTTTATGTCATCTATTTTATTTTTTTATTTATTTTTGTTTAATTAATATTTTTTTTTGTTATTTAAAATATCTTGAAATGTTAGTTGTTAGTTGTTATTTTTTAAAAAAAAACTGATTATGTCAGTCTTTTTCATTATTTCCATGCGGTGTTAACAATTTAGCAATACTAAAAATATAAATATACATATTATTTTCTTTTTTTTTAAAGGAACAAAATTTCACACCCCATGAAATGTTTAAATTTTTGTAACAACTATTACAGCCATCCATACTGTATTTTAATCTAATTTATAAATTTATTTCAATCCTGGTTTTCAATCCATATTTAATTTTAACTTTAAGTATAGTTGATGTTTTTTTAAAGTCTTGTTTCTATGATAATTCTAATTCACTTCTAAATTAAATTTAGGTGAGGTTTTATGGACGGGTCTTGTTTTATTTGTAAACCTAAGTATGATAAAAAAAAATTGAAAGAATCACGCACCCTTCTAGCCTCCTGGACAAATTGATGCCATTGAGATTTAAACTGTTTACTGGAGCTGACATGTTGCTCCCATGCCTCCCAGTAGTTGACCACTGAGGAGAAACGGCTGTCTGACAGAATCCTCTCGACTGTCTGGACAGGGCTCCTCATGTCCAAGCTTGAGTCTTCCGTAATCTGTAACAGAGTGGAGACCAAAGATTTGCTATGGTTCATTCTTCATTTCACACACATCCAACTGTTCAATTTATTTAAAACAATTTTTTTTAAAAGGACATTCAAATGTTTTATCTTGTTTTTGAAATACTTTTTAAATAATCAATATTTTGAAACATCTAATATGAAATTTAAATGGAGAGAAATCATTTTTAAAACCATAATTTTCATCAAGAGAATCTATGAAATCAGTTTATATATTTTACCATGGATGCATTTTGCAAGAATTCATTCCCCTTAAGGTTGAGGTCGTCGAAAATGTGTCTTGTGTTCGAAAACATTTCACGCAGGTTTTGTACAGCAGTGTCTGTGATTTCTTGTAAATCTTCTGTCTCTGACCGAACGATGTGCTCAAGGGCATCAAGGTTGCTGGACAGCTGTTGGTCAGTAAAATATTTTATAATAATTAATTCAAGTGATAGGAGCACACTTTTTTAAAAGGTTGAACATGTGGGGTTGTCATTAAATGTCACGAAAAGAAAAACAATATTTAACGTTTCTTTAAATCAAAATAAAAATTAAAACATTATCTTGACAAAAATGTATATATATATAAGGGCATAACTCCTCCTATGAAAATAAAACCAATAATTTAATTAGTGATCAAAGTGGCAAATTTTCATCATAACTAAGCAAATTTTATTCTCACCTGCTGTGCGAGTCGATGAAATGAGACGTACATCAGGGCCAACTGAATGCGGGTCTCAATGACACGTTGCAGTCTAAGGAACTGCTGTTCAATGTCGCGGGCCTTATCTGCAGCTTGCTGGCCAGCTTGGTCCCCTGACTGAACCAGTCTGGATGCTGCAGCAGACAAGGCTGATAACTCTGCATTCTTGTCCTAGACAAAGGGTATTAGAAATTATTTTCAGGGTTGAAATATCATATACAATTATTTTAAATATTCTATTATAAGTTAATTATAACAACTTATTTTAAACATTAAATACACTCCTTCTGTTGCAGAAGATTCTTGCATCCTACGTTCTTATAAGAACGCACAGGTCCATGCTGGCCTGTTGGCAAGTGTCGTGGTGTTGACAGGCCAGGACTATGAGGGGACTGTGTGGCCCAATGCACAGCCGCCTTTGTTTCCCTGACTAGTTTCAGGTAATCATTTGTTGCTGGGTGGACTCAGGGACACCCTTAGCCGCAGGAACAAGTCCCTGCCTTCACAGAGATTAAAACCCATGACTTTGGGTATGCCAGCTGAGAGCTCATGCCGCTCGACCACTGTGCCACCCTTTTTTATGCAATTACTTTTTTAATAATTTATAATGTAATTGAAATGATTTTTTCCTGCTTTTCTTTTTCTCCACTTAATAGCAAACAGTTTACACCTACCCTGATATCTTCATCTAGTTGTTCATGAACTTCTAAAAAGTCTTTTGCACTGGCAAGGCTCGTTCCCATGGAGTTGTGGCGGGACACAATGTTTTGTCCTATCTGTAGAAGCCAGGTCTGAAGCTGAAAAGAAGGAAGTGATGGAAAACAGATGACAAACCTAGTGGACACCTAACTCTGTCGACACACATAAGTATATGCCTTATAGTTCAGATACCTTTGTCCTGGTAACCCTTTAAAACCATCAAAGAGGTGGTAGTACTTACGCTGTTGTATTTCTCCTGATATGTTAGGTATTCCTGGCTTCTCTGCCATGCCTCCGCACGTCTTGCCTTACACAGAGATTCCAATAGCGTGCACTTGGTCAGGAGCTCATCCATCTAGGAGACAGTAAAGGATTAGACTTGTTTTCTTAGTCATGATCAAAACTAACAATTTGAAACACCTGTTAGCTTGTGTTTAAAGTTTATTTGACATACTGCAACATTAGAGACGCATTATCAGAGGCATCCCCTGTGGTATGTGACCTACCACTCACTTCCTTCAATTCGACATTTTCTTTTAAATATAACTTTCATCACACAAAATTGTAGGGCCTCACCTTTCGTCTCACGCCATCCGCCCCTTGGTCGGTGCTGCTGACCCTCTCAAGCAGCAGCCGACCTTCGTGGGTCGCTTCGGTTGAGTAATCAACGATGGCCTGAGACAAGCGTGAATGTTGCTCTGCCAACTCTGCGCTGTTTCTTGGGAGATCCGTGTTGTTAAGCTGGAACTCCACATCCCCTAGTTTATTTAGAGCCTGGCAGCAAAAAAAAACATTGGAACACATTGAAAAACACTGGAAAAAATTGAAAAACATTGGAAACTATTGAAAAACATTGGAAAATATCGCAATGTTTTATCAGTCAGTTTTGAAAAACAATCTGGCCGAGTCTTCACTTCCTACTATGGTGTCTGAATTAATCTTGGAAAGTTCCCACATCATTTTTTATGCTTTGGATTTTCACATGACATTGTCACATTATTTAAATTTATAAGTTGCTTATTTTTGTTTTATTACAGAACTTTTCATTTCTGAGACATTTTAAGAGTATAATTTACTATTTCATCGTTAATATTACAGATGCTTATTCTATAAAGAATATTTTTTGTGTCCTATGCTTATCCATGTTTTGTGTACAAATTTGCATTTTTATTAGAGTTTTTGGTGTTGATAGTGTGTTTGTTTTCCTAGTTTATTTAGACAACCCATTCCATGCGCAAATGTTTGACAAGAAACAGGTGATTTGGAAAAGCAAGCATTTGTTCTTGCATGTGTAACAAGAAAGGTATTTTTATCCCTGTTTCTATACGAATGTTGCATTAGATTGCTTTTGTGATAGTTCAAAGTTAGTATTCAATGATTTGTTCTTCTATCCTCTAGTGTTTCTAGTAATTCATATAATTAGGTCTCAAGTCAAAACCCCTCACCGTTTCAGCGAGTCTGAAGAAAGCTACCGCCATTGTGATGTTCTTGCGTCTTTTGTCCAGGCGGCTTGAGAAGCTTTCTGCCTCGCGATCTACTGCAATGAGGCGCTGACGGATTCCTTCTGCATCAACACTTGCACGTCGCAAAAGTCCATCAGCTGTCCTGAGAAGTCCTAGCATACTCTCTTGTACTTCCTGTTTTAAAGAACAAATACTATGTAAATGATATTTTGAAAACTTTAACTAAGGGTAAAGATTTTTTTAAAAATTCGTTCAATAGTTAAAGGAAAAACAATGAATACAAATTAATGTGTTTGGGGATTCCCAAAAACCATGTTGATCTCCAAATCAATAAAGCTAACAAATACTAGGCTTAGCTCTAAGGGATTAATAGAAGGAATGTATTACAACTGGTCTAATATTGATTAGAAAATAAACGTACCTTAGAATCTATAAACCTAAAATTAAATTTCCCTCCTGTTTTCTTGACAAAAACTATGTTAAATAGAATATACGGGTACAAAGATTAATAAGCATGCCATTTCAGTGTTATGGTGTTGATAGAAGATTCTGGATTGCCATTCCAGCGTTATTTTGTTTAAAAGGAAAATATTCTAGAAAAGTGCTCACTCTGGCATGCGCCTCAAACTGGTTATGGTCTTGCTGTATCTGTTGGGCCTCATGGTATGAGTTGCCCAGTTCGGTGTTCTGTAAATAGTTGTTGCCTACTCCACGGTACCACTCCAAAATCTGTGACAAAAATTAAATGAAGATGTTAGCAAACCAAATGCATTAGTAGCTGCTTTAAAAATGGCTCAGGAAAAGTTTCTTACGAAAACAAAACATAGCCAAACAGCAACTGGCGATCTTCTCCTTGCGGCTTGCATGCTATTTATGATAGATATGTTACAAAGATTACTGGAAGATTTCCAAGCCAGAATTAATGACCCATAGTGCTTCAATGCGGCTCTTAACAATTTTTTAAATTTTCAAAATGGCTCTCAGTTACCACAGGTCTGGCCACCTCTGCATTAGATCATCTTTAGAAAAAATTTTTAATGATCTTATTAAATTGTTACAAAAAATTATTATATGAAATAGAAAAAACAATTTTTGTCTTTCTTATATTTTAAGAGTAAACAATGCATAGCAGACAGACTTATACAGAGCGCTTCATTATGTTTATAAGTTGTTCAATTAGACAGTTATTCTTGTGACAGTCTACTAAAACTGACCTTGTTAACCTCCTGGTCCAGTTGACAGAGCTGTAAGCAGTGCTCTAGTCTGATCTTGCGCTGGTTCCACAGCTCCTCCAGGTGGCGCCGCCGGTCGTGCAGCAGCTCCAGGAGATGTTCGATACCGTAGCAAGCGGCAGTGGTGGCATGGAGGTTGGCAAAGTCCGCATGCATACCCATCTCTTTAATCTGGTCTAGCAGGGACTGACCCATGTCCAGGGTAGCTTTTGATGTTTCCAGAATACCTGAAAGTTTGTTCAAGAGTTTTTATTCCAAAGATTTTTTTTAAGCACATTACACAATTATTTTTACCCTATAATTTTATTTATAAATATTATTATCATAATATAGAAGTTGTTATAAAACTTATTTAAAATATGATAAGAAATTCAAACAAGATTAGCAATTCAAACTATTTATTTTTAAGGCGGTTTGTATTTGTGGTGTGGGCTTCAGAAAATCAGATAGAGAATTGCGGAATCTACAGCATATTTATTTACACTGGTCAATAAAAGCTGTTTTAAATTTCTTTTACAGGCTTCTTCAACCAAATGATACAAGTTATTTTAATAAAGTTCTATAAAAATGGAAATATTTCGGTGTTAAAGAGAGCATTGTAATTTTGTATTTTGTCTTCATTAGGTCCTCAAAAATAAATAACTTTAAAAAAAGATCTGATGATGATATGAGAACTCACTATTTTTCATGTCAAGATGTTGGTCTAAAAGTCTCTGTGCTGTCTCCACATCTGTGGCAAGGGGAACTTTGGAGAAGTTTTTCTGTGCTTGTTCCATTGAAGAGGCCAGCTGTAAATATATTTAAATGGCTTAAGGGGCATTATAGATTTAAAAAATAAGTGATGAAAAAAAACTCCAATATTTATTTCAACTTCGAGCTATCTGATCCACCTGCACTCTACAAACTAAAGAAAACGTCGAATAAGTATTTCCCACAAAAGACCAGGTTTAATTCCAAGGCCCCCAGAAAAAGGGTTCAACTCTTCAGGAACACTGTTTATCTAGGACAACAGCCTACTATCAGGACAACAATACTACTCTGAGGACAATGGTTCTACTTAGGACAATGGTTCTACTCTGGTGGACCATGGTTCTACTCTCAGGACAATGGTTCTACTCTCAGGACAAACAATTTCTACTTCTGAGGACAATGGTTCTATCTCAGGACAACAATTCTACTCTGAGGACAATGGTTCTACTCTATGGAAAACCAATTCTACTCTTAGGACAATGGTTCTACTCTGAGGCAATGGTTCTACTATGAGGTCAATGGTTCTACTCTGAGGGACAACAATTCTACTTGAGGACAATGGTTTACTCCTCAGGACAATTGTTCTATTCAGGAACCAATGTAATTTTACTCTGAGGACAATGGTTCTACTCTCAGGACAACAATTCACTTGAGGTAAATGTTCTACTCTCGGACACAATTCTACTCTGAGGACAATGGTTCTACTCTCAGGACAATGGTTCTTTACTCTCAGGACAATGGTTCTTACTCTCAGACAATGGTTCTCTCTGAGGACAATGGTTCTACTCTGAGGACAATGGTTCTACTCTGAGGACAATGGTTCTACTCTGAGGACAATGGTTCTACTCTGAGGACACTGGTTCTACTCTGAGGACATTGGTTCATTGAGGACATTTGTTCTACTCTGAGGGACAATGGTTTTACTTCTCTGTGACAATGGTTTCTACTCTCAGGACATGGTTCTAGCTCTCAGGACAATGGCTCTCTGTGACAACAGGTCTACTACTACTTACATCTTGTGCACTCTGATGGAAGCCGACACTCTGCTCCAAGAGTGTTCCTCTGTATGCCAGCTTGTCATTGAGGTCCTTCCAGGCTTCAGCCAGCGTGTCCGCCATTGCGTTGTGGACGTCCACTTGGGACCGGTTCTGGTCAGCCTGGGCATCAATGGTCCGTAAAAGCTGATGGACTTCATCCTCTTTTGACTGAAAGCAGACAAACAGTCTCACATTAGTGGTTCTGTCCTAAATAGAGATGGCAACAGAACTGAGCTCAGCTCAACATCATGTTGAACCAACACATCTACACACACTTCGTTTTTTTAATTTTTTTATTTCTTAAGTCTAAGATATGTAGTGCCACAATTAAATGTTGTTGTTTTTTTTAATATTTATTATATTATAAAGTATTCAGCATTTGCCGATCTAAGAAGACCAATGCAGGTCAACGACAAATAAGTTTATAGTAATTACCTATTTAATCCACCTCAAATATTTTTTTTTAATTTAATTGTTTTGCTCCCATCTCTTCTGTTTTTAAAACAAGAAACCTGTAAACAACAACTACCCCCTCCCCCCACTCACATACACCATTTCAACTACTCGCCATAGCATAGTGTTCCCACACACCATCCCCAAAGGCATGGGTTTGGAGCCCGCTAGGTCCCACTATTATCACTGGTAATGGCTACACAAATATAACGCAGAGTATAGAGCATCGGTGGTTCGAAAATGATCAGAGTTATGAGAGGCGAGAACCGGGCTTAAAAGAGAAAGACCAAGTCCTCCAAGAGAAAGGCTGTCAGTCAAGAAGAGATCAAGTCCTCCAATAGAAAGACTAAGTCAGCCAAGAGAAAGACCATGTCAACTGTCAGGCAAGAGAAATACCTAGTCAGCCATGAGGAAGGTCGAGTTAGTAAAGAGAAAGACCGAATCCTCCGGTAGAAATACCAAGTCAGTCGAGAGAAAGATGAGTTCGCAACCAGAAAGACCAAGTTGAGACAAAAGAGAACGACCAAGTCGGACAATAGAAATGAACAAGATATACAAGACAAACATTTCTCCAAACACCCTCCAGGCCGGGGACGATGGTGCTGCATCTTGGCCACTGAACCCAAACCCAGGCCAAAATGTTGTTTTTAAAAACCAACTAATTCTATCTAACGGTTTATCGAATGATGGCGATAAGGAAAGCTATCACTGGCGTTCGTATCAATGCAACAATCTGCAAGGAGATAACAAAAACTCCAAACCCCCACAAGACTTCGCGTCATCACCCTCCAACCCTTCAGTTGCCCCCCTCCCTCTAGCAGTTCCATGGTTTGTGCTGACTCCGAGATATTGGAATCCAGGTAATCACGGTGAAGGTTATGCGGCGTGTTATGTAAGGAAATAACGTCTTTTACGTAACAGCAAAACTTTTAAACACCGAGTACATCTTACACAGCCACAGTGACATAGGGCTGGCTAGCCAGCCAGCGGTGGTACACGCTAGCTCGCCAGGTTTTAGACAATGGCTTACTATGACAAACCAACGGCTCGCAAGCAATGTTCCTTTTAAGATGCGCGGCCGCATCGCACTGACCGATGCCGCACAGCAGTTTAGAATTAACACGCAGCAAATTTTTTGAGTATACATGTAATTTAAAATCTGTGTTTGTGTGGTGTAATATTTTGCATAAAAATGGATGCTGTGCACATCTGCACGCGAGTTTATTATTTTGCGCATGGACCAATGAACATTAGAGGGAGCATAGCACGCAACTACAAAACAATTGGTACCACTGTGAATCATACTGTTCGCGCTTACCCTACACTTACACGACCGCTCATCATGACAAAACAACGGTTCGCAACTAAATAGCAATTGGTATTACTGTAAATCATAGTCTTCTCGCTTACCCTACGGATTTTACACTTACACAATCGCTCACGCATTCTCACGCACACTTAATTACGTAACAACGGCCTAACATGCAAATAAACATGGGACTGTAGTCTGTAGTTAGTTTCCTATAAATTCATTTGCAACCATCAAGAAAATCAGTTCAGACGACGGGTTCTACAAATAAATGCTCCCAAAAAAGAAATACTAATGATAAATGCGCACCCCTCCCACCACCACCTCGTTCAAAGTTGGACATAAAGAGGCGTAGGCGTAGGAAGAATACGGAAGCCTCTTGATGTACCTTTTCTCTCTATTTAGCCTAGCGGAGCGGCGTTTTTTCTGCTTTCTGCGTAGTTTTCTTTGTGGAACTGGACTACTCAAAAGCTATTGCTGGCCCCGGGAACAACAAACCGTACAGTTACGCCCCCCTGTGGAGATCCTTCGAATTGTTCAAGTCTGGCAGGCCAGTTACGATGACCACTGACCATTGAGGTCAAGTTAACCGATACGGTCATTCGTCATTCTCGCACTCATTAGTTGGCTTCTAAGTAGTTCTAAGTCATGCTTTACAAGGTAATAGTGGAGCCCTTTTTGAACTACACAAAAATAATACACATAGTCTACAGGAACGCGCTATCAAAGCTGGAAGTATTATCTTTATTTGTGGGGGAAACATTTTTTTAAAATTCCTCCATGCAGTGCTGGATTTAGACTTGATAAGGCCTTAGGCTATTTTAAATATGGGGCCATTTTTAAGTCCAGATATTCTGTCAGTGCCAAATATGACCATTGCTCACTCAGACAATTTTTGCCGCCCCCCCCCCGAAAGTGTGTGTGGGGGGGAGGGGGGGCTTTAGCTATAGCTTGTGTAGCTGATACGTAAAACCGGCACTGCCTCTATGGTGCCAAAACACAGACTCAGTTAAACGTATTGGGAGTGGGAGAGTATCGTTTCTTGAAGATGTTACACCACAGGGGGCCTTGTCCTAACAATATAATGGGGAACATGTTCAATGGATCAACGCGTTGACCATCTTACAAAAGCCAAGTCATTCAAAGTCAAAAACAACAGTCAGACATGACGTCGTCACGTGATACTGTTGGGAGCTTCCTCTCTCAGCCCCACCTCCTAGCAATGAACCAGACCGGCGAAATAAACGGGTAGATAGACGCACGCGCCAATACGTGCCTCTTGTGTCATGTGCTGGGGGGGTGGGGCACAACAACCTAATAGAAGTTATTTTGAGGGGTAGGAGGAGCTGGCAGACTTACCTGCGTGCCCCAGGCCTCAAGTATGAGCTCACGAGAGTTAGCGTGCATGGTGGGGGTGGGGGACGGGCAGTAAGGTGTTTTGTAAAGGAGATACCTGGAGAGCCTAACTTAAGAAAATAAGGAAGAGTTGGTAGGTGGTTGTAAAAGTACAGAATTAGTCATAGTAGTAAGTAAGAGCACTAGCCAACACTCAATGGGTTGTAAGTAAAGGTGGGTAGTACCTGTCCTTTTGATTACTAAATAAAATTACAGAAAATTGATAGTCGTTTCTAAACGAGATGAAAGAAAATAAAAACGTATATTGTCAAAGAGAGGTGAGTTCAGAATAATGCTTTAAAGTCGGTTAAGGAAATATACAAAGTCATCTGTGGCATTTTGTGGATATCGTTAAGTGTTAAGTGAACAAATCAGTATTTTTTTCCATTACAGCTTCACCATTGTGGGATAATAGTTTACATATCAGAAGACTATCAATGTCGACTATGTAACTTGTAAATAAGTCTAAAGGGTATTTTGTCTACGTCGTCACATTCTTAAAAATCAAGCCTTTTACTGATCTCAGTGAATGTTGCTTTAAAGTGAGAGTCTTAATTTAATTTAAAAATGTTTTGTAAGTTTTTTTTTCTTTTTTTAATTTAACGAGTTCTGGCAACTGGTAAACGGAAAAGAAGGAATGGGTTGTGGGTGATAATATGATAATCAAAAGGCTAAAAAGAAGGATTTTTTAAAAGTTTGAGGTAAATCTTCAGGGAGTTTGTTGAGGAAGCTCCGGATGTTTCATATGTGTGTTCTAAAACATCTCCCTCTTCTAACAAAGCTACTCACAAACTACAACACCTTCTAACACAGCTAGTCACAGTACACACTAAAAAACCTTCCAACACAGCTACTCACAGTACACACTGCAACACCTTCTAACACAGCTACTCACAGTACACACAACAAAACCTTCTAACACAGCTACTCACAGTACACACTACAACACCTTCTAACACAGCTACTCACAGTACACACTACAACATCTCCACACTCTAACACAGATACTCAACACTACACACTAGACCTCACTAATCTACCTCATGGTACACACTAGATCACTTTTAGAAACAAAGGTGCCATTCTTTTCTAGGTCTCCCTCCCACACAGACACAGACATACACGCACTAACTCATCAGCTCCCATTATTTTATCATATGCACATATACTTCGTGAAATTTTTTCCCTCTAATGCTTTTACTGCGCCAGGTAAATTAAAAACATTATTTTTGTAAAAACTGGTCGTCCACGAACTTTCGCCAAGTCAAAGAAGGCTGATGTTGTTTGTTTTCCTCGGTTTTACGTTGATTGCGGACCAACATTGAAGAGGGGACCATATTTCTAATCAAAGTGGAGGATGAAGAAATTTAAAATAGGGATAAAATTGGCAAATAATTATGAACAACAACGATATATTGCAGCAACTGTACATTGCACCATATACGCCTCGTCTCTTCATATTTCGGAACTCTGACTCTGACGCAGGAAAAAAAAGGTATTATTATGGAGATCATTGTTCCTTCCCTCAACGGTTCGTTGATCCATATGCGTAGTACACGAACCTGTATGCAAATTTGCTCAGCATCCATTTGTGTACGATATTTTACAAAATTGGCTGCACGGTAATTTTAAACTGCAGCGCGGCGTCGGTCAGATATCTGCGCAGCCTAACGGGTACATTGATGGAGATCCCTTGCAGGTCCAGGTAGAGTGCTAGGAGGATCAGAGAATAGATTTGAAACAGCCCCGCCCTAAGGTTGCGAGTCCCCAAACGATGCCGGTCATTATGATTGAGCAACATTTCGCCGTCTCTCAGTAACAGGCGCAGTCCACCACCCACACCCCCCCCCAACACACACACACACGTCAAGGCGTAAAGTTATACTGTTGTGGAGGATGTGGTCGGGTAACACAAGGTCGGGTGATAGCAGGTGAGGTATTGGCTGAACACCAGGAGAGAACACTGTGGTGAATGCCAACCCTATCAACTTCGGTTCCCCCAGGAATTCATATTCACTAACAAACCCTTCTTTTCTAGAAAACACTTCTCGTTTTTTTTTCGGCAAGTAAACCTTTTTCTTCAATTTTTTTTTATAAATAGATAGCAACCGATTTTTATTTATTGCTTGAATTTTTGAACAAGTGAGTCACATTGGCACATTGGGATAAATTTCTATAAATTCGGTTTGCGGCTTCGTTTGAATGTCTAACTGGGAGGTTTCTTGCTAATGGGTAAAAGCTTGAATGTGTAATGACAAATAAACGAATCTTATTTCACGTATGTGCCCTTGGCTTTGTCATACATTATATAGAAATACCTTAAAATTACCCTAACTCTTATGTAACTGATACAGATTAAAACAGTGGTCTGGGGGGAGGGGGTGTTTAGCGCCCTGTCGAGATTCTTATAAGGAAGACAACAAGCAGAGGCTTATTTGAAACAATGAAGTGACACTAACTCTAGCCAAGGGTGGCTCTAATTCTAGCCAAGAGGCGGCACTAACCCTAGCTACGAGGCCTCACTAGCCCTATCTAAGAGGCCGCACTAACCATAGCCAAGAGGCCACACTAACCCTAGCCAAGAGGTCATACTAACCCTATATAGCTAAGAGGCCGCACTAACCCTAGCTACGAGGTCACACTAACCCTAGCTACGAGGTCACACTAACCCTAGCTACGCCACAAAGCTATCCGTGATCATCAGTGAAAAACAAACTAATCTGAAACAATCTCCTCTCTGTGTCTCACCGAGAATTTCACTCGCCTTAATCTTTACATGGGGTTGAAATAGTTAGTCATACACATTCACGGTAAGACCAAACAAAACCTACGCACACGGCTTATGCAATGCTTGGAATTAATATAGAGCAGAGCGGGTTGTTTTTGTTTTCTATAGTAATGAAAACATCATGTCACAACCGTCCTGGAGACATCCATCGTATCGTGTTAAAAAGTTTCACGACCATCTTGAAATCTCGCCTTGTTGAACTTACACCATGCGCGCTTTGGCTGAGGATCTCATGGGGTAAAGGTCAGACATTCGTTCTTCCGACTCATCTATCCAGCATACCACTTGAGTTACTATGGAAACGGCTGACGTGCCTTATTACTGTTTAATACCAAACAAAACCCTCCCTCCACCTCTACCATGCACAACACACATGTATTTATGAGCCACTAAAAAATAGTTATCCGTCTCAAAGTTTATTTACTTGGCAGTCAGTTTTTAAAAAAACACGATTGCGTCAAACATATGTTTTAGTTTGGCTCCCTTCAGATATTCTTCACTGGAAAACTCCAACCACATTTACAAGGCCGTTCATTTTCACTCGCATGCACAGCCGCAATCTCAGACAGACACAGTTTCAGACAGACACAGGCGCAGTCTCGGGCAGACACAGTATAGAACAGATGCAGTTTCAGACAGACACCGTCTCAGACATACAAAATCTCAGACATACAAAATCTCAGACAGACACAATCTCAGACATACGCAATCTCGGGAAGACACATTATCAGAAAAAACACAGTCTCAAAAAGACACCATCTCAGACATACAGTCTCAGAAAGCAACAGTCTCAGACAGACTCGGTCTCAAACAGACAGCCTCAGACATAAACAATCTCTGACACACAGTCTCAGACAGACACAGACTCAAAAAAAATCTCAGACACTCTCAGAAAGACCCAATCTCAGACAGACACAGTCTCAGTTATACACCTCTCGCACTGACACCTAACACGGTCGTCCCCCCCCCCACAGGCTGCCGTCTATACTGACCTTTAACCTAGCAATGAGCTGCTCATGTTCTCGCTGCAGTTGTAGAGCTTCTTCCAGGTTGGACCCAACGTCCATGAGATCTGGCTCCATCTGGTGAACTCTGACTCGGACCCATTCTGAGCTCTGGAAAGAAACGAGGGGTGGACATTCAACTTTGATAGGGGTGGTATAATATAGTAGAACGTCTGCCCTTTGGCTTACCAACAAGTCAATTATTTATTTCAACTACTTAAAGAATGGAAATTAAATACATGTTTCTTTTAGGGGTATGTGGTCCTAGTGCATGTGTTCATAATTTTTGGTTCGATTTTTAGCATTTCAAAAACTTTCAAAAAAGTCCATGCAAATTAAACACTTAATCAGATGTTCGTTGATCTCTCTATTCATTAAATAAAATAGAGGTTAATTATTTTTTTTTAAAATAAACACACAAAAAAACAAGTGCAATACACATTTATTCCCTCCCCCATCCACCCCCATATGTGAGGAAATTTGCTAATAATTTTTTAAACACTTCACCAAGGGTGCAGAAATCAAATACCATGATTCAAATTATGAAAATTTCTATTTCTGGTGTACCCCGAACAATAAGGAGGCTTGTCCTACAGCCAAAGAATAGTTTATATCGTATAGCGTCAGTAGATGCTGCTAGAAAGAACACTAGGTTTGGGTATCAATACAGTTTCTGGTGGGGCAAATCATAGGCAGATTGGATGAACCGAGGTCCATCAACTTATTTGAAACAGATGAATCGCTTGGGTGGCTAATCGTATTGAAGAGTTCCCTTGGAATGGCTCATTTCCAGTAGAAAGAAAACATTCAACGACAGATAAAAAGCACCTTCATGTTCGCTCTGTTAGATCTATTCATTTTTATCCTTTTACAACCTAAGCTCGCGTCCAATCACCGTGTGTTCGTGTTACACTTCACTCACGCAATAAAACACATAATTAGTGTCTTTTTTCCCCGACTAACATGCACACACCTGGTGTCCTTGTATTTTTTTAGAATGGACATATCACACGGTGTTCTCATCAAATTTTCTCCTTTATATTACACTAGCAAAATCCCCGCGCTCCGCTGCGGAAGTTAGAATTTTAGTAAGCGTTGAAAACCAGTTTCACACCAATTCAAAACACCAATAGATTTCAGTCTGAATCATGATTGATATACTTGTTTGTCAATATTTGTCAAGGTCGTGTAAAATCAAATGGGTACTAAAATGACATTACGGGCCCCGTGCAAAATGGATGCAGGATGTGCATATCTCATAAGGTCTGAGGATTTCAATCTAGGTCATGATAGAGAAATGTGACTATATTTATTTAAATTATTTTAGGTAACAAAGCTTTAAATGTTTACGAAAAAAAATATTTTGGGTCCCGGCCCCAAAGGAACAGACGTTAGAAGTTCATTACCCTATATAATTTTATTTTATTTTTTAAATCCAATTTGGCCATAGTTAATCCATTTACCTAGTAGCCACATTTTAAATTACCTTTTATATAACTAATGTTAAAATATGAAATACGGGCCCCCAGCCCGGAATAAGTGGTGTTTTTAAAACTTTTTCTTTTAATGCCAGAAACCTTCGATGGAGCGTACCCAAAAACTTCCTAAAGTTTAATGGCCGTGTGATGAATAAAATACATTTACAATTAATACGTTTTTAAAACTAACTAAAATAAGGGCCGGGGGCCCTATCGGGGTAATATGTATAGTTCAAAACAACAGCTTATTTCAATTTGGATTATGATGAATATATTTTTTAGTAAACATTTTTTTTTAAAATTGAGTGAAATCGAATGGTTAAAATGTCTTAAACGTTTACAAAAAAGAGATTAGGGGCTCTCGGCTAAAAAATATTGAAAAAATATAATTTTAATGCCCTAACGAATTTTAATATAGGACATCAAGTTTTTATCTTCCAAGTTTTGTAAAAATACATTTACACAGTATCCAATTATTTTTTTTATTATTATTATTTTTTTTGTTTTGTAATTTAGCTCATATAAGTTAAAAATATTACTTTTGTGTCCCGGGCCCCCAGTGAGTGATAATTAAACAAAAAAATTCGCCTGATACCATTCCGGGAGTGTACTCAACAACTTCCAAAAATTTCATGCTTCTAACTACACGGGAAAATGGAGAATCTGTGATGATTAACTTTTTACATAAGAACAAAAATTGGGCCCCCGGCCCCCAGTGCGTGAAAATGTAAATATTTGTTGGCATGTTACCATCGCGGGAGTGTACTCAATAACTTCCAAAAGTTTCATGCTTTTACCTACACGGGAAATTAGATTTGAGTCAGATTTTATATCAGAAAAGTACATTTGGGCCCCCGGCCCCCAGTGAGTGATAATTTAAATATTTTTTTTTGCATGCTACCATCGAGAGAGTGGACTCAACAAATTCCCAAAGTTTCATGTTTCTACCTTTACTGGAAAGTGGATAATAAGGTATATAAGAAAAATTACATTTGGGCCTCCGGCCCCCCATTATGTGATAATTTAAATATTTTTTTTTGCATGCTACCATCGAGAGAGTGAACTCAACAAATTACCAAAGTTTCATGTTTCTATCTACACGGGAAAGTGGAGAATAAGGCGATTTTCAGTATAAGGAAAAAAACGCTATTGGGCCCCCGGCCCCCATGAGAGTGAATTTTAAAATTCTTTTACGCTACTTTGCATTGCGAGAGGGTACTCAACAACTTCCCAAAGTTTCATGCTTTTACTTACACGGGAAGTTGGAGAATTCGTGATGAGTCAGTTTTAATATTAGAAAAAACGTCTTTTGGGCCCCCGGCCCCCAGTAAGTGTTAATTTAAATAGTTTTTTCCACCTGGTACCATCGAGGAAGTGTTCTTATCAACTACTCAGTTTCATGCTTCTACCTACACGGGAAATATGAGAATTTGTGATTTTCAGTTTTATATAGCTCATTTAAGAAAAAAACTTCATTTGGGCCCCCGGCCCCCAGTCTTTGAAAATTTAAATATTTTTTGCCTGTTAACATCGCGGAAGTGTACTCAACAGCTTCCCAAAGTTTCATGCTTCTGCCTACTCGCAAAATATGAGAATTAGTTATTTTTCAATTTAATATAGCCCGTATAAGGAAAATAACTGTTTTGGGCCCCCGGCCCCCATGAGTGTGAATTATAAAATTCTTTTAGGCCAAGTATCGTCGCAAGAGGCTACTCAACAACTACCCAAGGTTTCATGCTTCTACCTACGCGGGAAGTTGGAGAATTAGTGAGGAGTCAGTTTTTTATAAAAGAAAAAAACTACATTTGGGCCCCCGGCCGACAGTAAGTGATAAATTAAATATTTTTTTCGCTTGTTACCATCGCGGAAGTGTACTTATCAACTACCCAAAGTTTCATGCATCTACCTAGACGGAAAATAGGAGAATTAGCGATTTTTATTTTTTATATAGCTCATATAAGGAAAAAAAACTTCATTTGGGTCCCCAGCCCCCGGGAAGTGATAATTTAAAAAAAAATTTATCCCGTTACCATCGCGGGATTGTACTCAACAACTTCCCAAAGTTTCATGCTTCTGCCTACTCGGGAAATAGGAGAGTTAGTGATATTCAAATTTTTAGATAGGCCATATAAGTTTTCAAAAAAACGTTTTTGGGCCCCCGGCCCCCATAAGTGTTAATTTTAACATTCTTTTACTCCATTTTTTGTCGCGAGACGCTACTCAACAACTTCCCAAAGTTTCATGCTTCTACCTACACGGGAAGCTAGATAATTAGTGATGAATGAGTCAGGGCTTTGCCTTTTATTAGTATAGATTCAGATTGTCACTTCGAGAGTATTTTAGTGTTCTTTTTATGTTCAATGAATTATCCCAATATATTTCTGCTGTGGCAAATCTCTGCTGAAACCGATAAACTAACGGGATCATTTCTGAACTTGTAGGTGGGACTGATAGGTTTGAAACTAAGTGATGGGTTAGGTGGATACAAAACACATTTATTATAAACACGAGAGAGAATTTTTTCTTCTTCTTTCTTTATGGCCTTCAAACATTCTGCAGCTTCTCTCTTCCGATCCCTGCAATTAACTGTAACGCTTATAAACTGTTGCTTTGTTTTTTTGAGTTTTTGTTCAGGTAACAGTAACAGGTCAGCTAAGGTAACAGGTCAGCTAAGGTAGCAGGTCAGCAGAGGTAGCACAACTAACTTCGTATGTCATACAACAGAGAAGGGTTACATATTGCGAAAGTTTCAGGACGAAAACTTAATACTTGACAACTAAGACACGGACCAAGACTTTTGGAAGGCAACGTAAGAATTTGAATGTCATGTTACCCGGTAAGTCTTGTGTTACTTTTAAAAAGAAGATAACATATGTGAGTAGAGTACACAGGTATCTTTCAGCAGAGAGATCGCGGCCTCATCCCCCCCTCACCGCGGACGCGTGCGCACACAATAATAAATCACAGCCGGCAGTTAACCCACAAAAGTAGAACAACATACAAGTGATGAATGATCTAAACAAGCATGCTGCAGAAACACAACAAAACAGCAACTATACAAATTAAAATAAAGTTTAAAAGTATTCTACTGTTAGGGTATTCAGAGCCAGCCACATGCTCGCGACTGAGGCCACAGAGAACATTTCAATGGTGCATCACAGCGTGAGCAGGTGTGGTAGGTCTAAATGTAACAGTGTGCACCCGCACCAAGCCACACTGCAAGGCACATAAGGGGAAGTGACGTAAAAGTTAAAGGCAGGCATTTATAGAGGGTGACATGGTTTTTGAGTTTGGTCTCTGTGGAGGATAGTCTAGATTCTTTGTCAATCTGAGACATTAATCATTAAACTGTTATAGTTTTATAGTTATAGTTTTATAGTTATAGTCAGAGACGTCACTAGGGGAGTGCGGGGGTCCGGACCGCACCGGATTACCCCATAACAAGGGGTGACACTAAAACGAGAAATTCTGCATGTTTCCGCTATTTGGCACTGGCAGACTCGGAATAGGTCTATGGGATAGATCGTGAGGGGGTGATACCATGAGCCACCACACTGGGTGACACCAACCCTAGAGACGCCTCTGGTTATAGTCCTCGCTATTGGGTTTGTTGAGTGTGCCCTGCATAATTCCTATCCACCACTAAGCTACATCAACATATTTAATTGAAATGTTAAGCATAGTAAAGAAAGGGACATTGATAATTAATTTTAAAAACGCGTTTATGATTTAGCAACGGTGTAAAAAACTAGTGCATAAAGAGTGTAAGTGTAAACAAATATTTTTAAAGAGTATAAAACAACGGTACAACAACTATTTGAACAGTGTTGTCTTTTTTTATTGTATATATTATTTTATTTCATTTTAATGTTATTTTTTTTATTTCAATGGATGATCTTTTGGAAACACGTCTGACACTCCGTCAAATATCCAATATTTTGTATCTGCTCTACAGAATGACGTGGCAACACTCCTCATCCCCCCACCCACAACCTTTGCCAAAGATAACCCATCGTCAGAGACACAACACACGCGCCGACAAGATAAGCCAGAAAGGTGTTGCCATGGCTACGGGGTACAAGGTGCCTGTAGACTGTAGGCACGGCCAGGTGTGTGTAGGGGTGAGCACGGAAGCCCTGACACACAGCACATTGGAGATAGAGAGGAGAGAGAGGGGGGAAGAGAGACAGCGACAGAGAGAGAGCACGAACGCGACAGAGAGAGACAGACAGAAAGAGAGAGAGAAGAGAGAGAGAGAAAGAGAGCCACAGATAGAGAGAAGAGGAGAGGAGATACAGAGAGAGCGACACATAGAGAGACAGAGAGACAGGGGTAAGGCAAGGTGAGTGAAACGCCAACAAGGAAATGAACTTCAAGGCGTCACACCCTTTCCTCAAAAATCCGCATCAAAACAAAGTACCGGATCGCAAGCCATAGATCAAGTCTAGTGGTAGGCGAACAGGGGTAAATTACCCCAGTTGGTGTAAAAAAAAAGGCAACTCTGTGACTTTGGGGTAATGCAAACTCATTGAAAGACATAAAAAAAAACGCTAGAATCCGCTTAGAAATGGATCTCTGTGCATGGATATGTATCTCTGGGTATAGAAATGGATCTCTGGGTATAGAAATGGATCTATGGGTATAGAAATGGATCTATGGAAATGGAACTATGGGTATAGAAATGGATCTATGGGTATAGAAATGGATCTATGGGTATAGAAATGGATTTTTAGGAATAGAAAAGAATCTCGGAAAATATAAATATATCTCAGGGTATAGAAATGGATCACAATGCATGTAAGTGGATCATTTCAAGTGACTGTGTTTTTAAAAATATATGTGATGCTGCCCCTGCCCCATCCCCAAAAAATGAAATATTAATAATTTATCGAACATTAAAAATAATGATAAGTTCATGATTCACGGTCGTAATTTAGATCAGTGCTTCTCAAAGTGGTGGTCCGCGGACCGGTTCCGGTCCGTGGGCGATCCGCTGCCGGTCCGCAGAAGTTCTCAAAAAAAGGACAGAAAAAATTGTCAGTGCAGGGAAAATAGTGCACCGGTCCCTGGTGCAATGGAAAAAATTCCCGCCGTTCCGCCATACTAAAAAGTTTGAGAAGCACTGATTTAGATGATTCAAAGACTCATAGTTAATGATAGCTACTGAAACTGAAACTTAAATTTGAAAAAGCTGTACGTACGCATCTTTACCTTCAATTTCAATCTATTTCCTCATCGCTCTTCCTACTCCTACATTGTTTTGTGTTTAAGTTTATGCGCTGTGCTAGGGGTTTCAGACTAGGATGAAGTCGTGTGCCATTTTATCACTTCAAAGATGTGTCAAGGGTCACAGCCCCGTCCCCAAACAACCCTACCCTAGTACTAGTAAATGATACATACGTCATACATCTGAACTCATTTTACTACTTTTCTCCAATAATATTTATCCGCTTAACTCAGATGTTATTTTAATAAGTATGTTATTAATGTTATGTATATAAATTAACAATAAAATTTGATGTGTATCTGTACTAGCTGTCGGAATTTCAAGAATAGTAAATTTTGTGAAAACTTACTGGAGGGCCACAAAAAACCACTTGGAGGACCGCCTGCGACCCACTGGCCGCGTGTTTGAGACCCTGCACTACGCTATAGTCCAGGGGTGGCCAGACCTTTAGTTCCGGAAGCCATTTTAAAATATAAACAAATTTTGAGAGCCGCATTGAAGCACTATGGGTCAATAAACCTGACTTGGAAATATAGCAGTAATACTTGTAATATTTCTTTCATAAATTGTACGCGAGCCGCAATGTGAACAAAGAAGAGCCACATGCGGCTCGCGAGCCGCGGTTTGGCAACCGTTGCTATAGTCTAAAACTATAAATATAAGTATTTATTTCGAATGGATAACAGAGCAATAGGCCTTGTGATATAAAGGCGGAAATCTATTAATAGTAATAGAAATATCCGGGGTTTTTAGGTGGAAAATTTAATAAAAGTTAAGATACGAGTCAATATGTAAATGTAGGTATCTTGAGAAGGAAGTATCTTGTCAGCTATTTCTTAATTCTTCGTTAATAGTTAATTTAAGATAGCATACAGGATTTGAACAAGAAATAACAGAACAGTATCGTAATTTTACTATGCTAACAATTTTGAGAACTTATTTATTATTCTGTATTTATATTTATAATTTATGCTTTAAAATTTAATGTTGTCTAATAATAGAACATTACACAATGAGTTATGACGTTTTCCGGTCCAGAAATGACAAGCCCTTTGACAGTGAAGCCGAACCTTTTTGGGTTCGCGTGCCCTAAAGCCTAAATTCAACCAAAAACTACTTATTTGTAACAAAGTACCAACACTCCAATGAATATTTTAATATAATATTAATATATATAAACATATATAGAAAAATCTATATATAATATTTTAGTAGCGTGGCGGCTGATGAGGCTCAAAGTTCCAAATGTGGCACCAGTGGCGTAGCTAGTGGAGAGGGAGAAGGGTATATATTTGAAAGTCCCCCCCCGGGCCCCCAAAGGAGTGTCCGAAAAAAAAATTACATTAAATTTTACGCCACCGCCATGTATGCAGGACCCCCCCCCCAAAGAGACCAAGCCCCCCCCCCGGGTCCTAAAATCCCTAGCTACGCCATTGTGTAGCACACGTGCCATAGGTTCACCATCACTGCCCTACAACCTACAGAAATGTGCATTATTTATAATAATAATAATTATTATTATTACAGTTACACAGTATCCTATTATTATTATGTGATGCAATTTAATACGTGAACTTGAAAAAAAAACGGTAAAAGCAAAGAGAGCGGTGCGCTCCATATATGGTATTTTTGGCTGCTATTTTTTTTTCTATTTGAATTTTAAAAAATAGACAACTAAACCTAACCCAGACCCTAAAAAAACTAAAACTACAGCCTCAATTACTTTTATGGATAAAATAATTGCACTTATTCCCTTTTCAAGTGTAAAAATACAACATTTCATTCCCGGAAGTACGCCTCGCTCTGCTATAACAACAATGATAGCACCGCTCTCTTTGCTTTAGCCAAAAAAACAATAAATGTGTGGTAACAAAAAAATATGTCATTGACATCAACAAGTAATGAACACGATGCAGAAATTTTAGTCCTACTCCTCAACCGTCAACCAATTATAATACAACGTGAAAAAAGTCCATTTTTTAACACTAGTGCTGAACTTATACAAACAACTTTACACAATATTTTATAGAATAAACAAGACAATGAACATTCTCGATTTTACCGGAAACTTAAGATATTAATATTATGTGCGAAGCTTGAAGCGCATTCCTTTACACTTTTAGAAATAGAAAGGAAGGCTTCGCCTAAATCGCCTTGACAAAGTACACACATAATCTCTACACCAAATCTACACAAAAGAGAGCGTAATTAAACGTAAATAAAACATACACGAATTACAATAATTACAATTACATGAATATGTAATGTAATATAAATGTAACTTAATATGTAATATAGAACAATCATGACCAACAAAAAATTTAAGTTTAATTTTTTAATGTTTTTAGGAGGGAAAAATAAACTAAATACCAAAAAGATAACTAGAGAATATCGTTGACACGAATAACAAATACGTTTAAGTTTAACTCTAACTCTAAGTAATGTCATGGCAGACAAGTTCCTAAGATTATTATTTTGATTTAAAGAATTTTAAATATTCTAGAAATTTAGATAAAATTTAGCAATCATCTGGCTTGCCTTGCTTGGTTATCAAAATTTGTTTATAATTTTTTTTTAAAGTTGATGCGTTTTTTAAAAAAATAGTTTTTTAATGCGAACGTTTATAAAACTGTACACCTGCGTTCAACAGTGACAGAAGAGAATGTGTGTTATGTGTGTGTGTGTGGGGGGGGGGTAAATGTAAGAGATACAAGAGAATAAGGGCAGAGGTCAGTGAAGTAAGAGAAGAAGTAGGAAAAGAGAGACTGAGAGGGATAAGAGCAGATGTACAAAATATAGGGCAGGGGCATGAAGCATAATGAGAGAGTGGTAGAGATAAAAGGGATAAAGAAAGAGGTTAAGAGCCTGGCGGATAAAGGCAGGGGTAGGATAAGGGAAGAGGCAGAAGGGTTAAGGGCAGATGTAGAAGGGGTAAAGGCAGAGGTAGTAGAAATAAAGGCAGAAGAGATAATGGCAGATGTAGAACGGATGAAGGCAGAGGTAGTAGAGATAAAGGCAGAAGAGATAAGGGCAGATGTAGAACGGATGAAGGCAGAGGTAGTACTAGTAGTAGAGATAAAGGCAAAAGAGATAATGGCAGATGTACAAGGGATAACGACATAGATAGGGTGGGCATGTCAGAGAATAGAGCAGTAGTTCAAAGAGGCCCAGAGGGGGGGGGAGTCACATGTTGAACGGAGTGAGTAAGTGTAAGAGAAACAAGGGATGAGGTGGTCAGGCAACGAGATATAGATAAAGACATATTACACCATTGAGAAATGGCACAGGTAGGAGAGTGCGTCTGGAAGGGACATGAACAGTGTCAAGACTTGAGCTCCATGTGTTTGTTAGTTAACGGGGCGCTATGAACTTTCCGCTAAGACTCTACATTCCAGATGAGCTCAAAAACATTTCATTTATGTTTTGTTTGGTCATTTGAGAATACTTCACCAAGACACGTGCGTTGTTGTGAAGTTGTCCTCCTGTCTTTTTAATTCCTTAATTTCTAGTGAAGAAGAGGCTAGAGTTTAAGAATCTTTAAAGGATAATGGGTTACTGAGATTTGTATAAAGGCAGGGTCGGACTTAGACTTGATAAGGCCCTAAGCTATTTGAGATATGGGGCGCTTTTGTCCAGATATTCTATATCGTGCCAAATATGACAATTGCTCACTCGGAAAAAAAATTGGAGGGGGGGGCAGGAAAGTGGGGGCCTAAGCTAGTAGATTCTATTGCTGATACTTATAAGTATATCCGACACTGGCTAAAGGGATAGCCGGATAGCTCGCCCTTCAAACCCCACCCCACACCGACGCACACTCTACAGATATCAGTAGACCAGAGGCATCCTGACCCCTGGCCACGTCAGAGGGTATCCCCGCAATCAGATAATCCCAACATCTCACAGATTAGAGTAATCCCATCACTGCTGATGGTGAGTCAGAGCCGCATTGCAGCAGCAGAGATATCCACACGATAGGTGTACAAGACGCGGCTTCTCATACGGATTTAGTACAGACACCGGGACGGTAGGTGTGCAAGACACGCGCTCTTAAACTTTTCTGCATGGCTTTGTATCAGAGGATCTTGTTGTCAGTGTCAGAGGATCTTGTTGTCAGTATCAGAGGATTTTGTTGTCAGTATCAGAGGATTTTATTGTCGGTATCAGAGGATCTTAGTGTCAGAGGATATGTCGTCAGTGTCAGAAGATCTTGTTGTCAGTATCAGAGGATCTTGTTGTCAATGTCAGAGGATCTTGTTGTCAGTATCAGAGGATCTCTTGTTAGTATCAGAGGGTTTTTATTGTCAGTATCAGAGAATCTTAGTGTCAGAGGATCTTGTGGTCAGTGTCAGAAGATATTGTTGTCAGTATCAGAGGATCTTGTTGTTAGTGTCAGAGGATCTTTATGTCAGTATCAGAGGATCTTTTTGCCAGTATCAGAGGATCTTGTTGCATTCAGGATTTTCGGGTTTCTTAAGAAAGTAAATCCACCTTCTTCCACGGAGACTTCCATTCTCCCGAGTCAAGCTTAGTTTCTAAAAAACCACCATTGCCGAAAATAATTCAAAATCGGGACTAAATTGTCGGGATAAGAAGGTCCATAATGGTGACGGTCCCTATTTTTCGGGACAGATGGGAAACCTGTCTTGGAGGGAGATGTTAAGATGATGTCCAATGGAAAGATTGATACACATATAGAGAGTCTTATAAAGGCTCAACGCTTCATTTTCAAATAAATTCTGACTCCCGTGGTCAATTTTACTGTAAAAAACATGTCCACACAAAAAACGTGTAGCGATCACATCTGAGTCACATGAAGGGCTAAAACAATGTATACCACATGAAAGCTCCCTGTTTTTCAAAGTCTTCCCATGTAAAAAAATTAATAAATACAACTTCTAACAGCTACATTACGTAATTATTAAAAGAAAAAAAGAAGGGGCGTGAACCGATGGTTCTCAAAGGATCTTAATATTGCATAAAGGTTTTTGGTCCACTTATCGCCCAAAGCTAAATACACACCACCAAAAACTGAACTGAATTGGGCTGGGGGGGGGCGCACGGGGCTGTGACGTCATAAACAAAAAGCAGACGTTTCGACACAAACCTCACGAAGTCGAGGATGTCACATTTCTAAGTAAGTCAGGGCGTGTAAGTCAGGGTGTTTAAGTCAGAACTAGGGGCGTTTAAGTTAGAAGTCAGGGTGTTTAAGTCAGAACTAGGGGCTTTTAAGTTAGAAGTCAGGGTGTTAAAGTCAGAACTAGGGGCGTTTAAGTTAGAAGTCAGGGTGTTTAAGTCAGAACTAGGGGCGTTTAAGTTAGAAGTCAGGGTGTGTAAGTCATGGCGTGTAAGTCAGGGTGTGTAAGTCAGGGCGTGTAAGTCATGGCGTGTAAGTCAGGGTGTGTAAGTCAGGGTGTGTAAGTCAGGGTGTGTAAGTCAGGGTGTGTAAGTCAGGGTGTGTAAGTCAAGGCGTGTAAGTCATGGCGTGTAAGTCATGGCGTGTAAGTCAGGGTGTGTAAGTCAGGGCGTGTAAGTCATGGCGTGTAAGTCAGGGCGGTTCTTTCAGGACGAATTAACTTGTGGGATGTTCACAAGCACAATGCTCATCCGCCATTTCGGTGTCCGTCAATGGCTATAAAGGAGGTTAGTCCCTTTGCAACTGAGTATCATGCGCAAGGTAAGGAGGGTGACGGATAAATAGAGGCTGACATCGGAGAAGGGAGTGGTGTGGAGATTCCCATTAGAATTCAGCAGAGTTTATTGATGACAAATGATTTGCGTTGTTCTGATTTGCATCCAAACCATGAGAAAATTAGATGCCTGCAGCTTTGTCAACGGGCTAATTAATTTCTTGTTCAGCTTTTGTTTTAGAAAATATGTTTTATTTCAATGCTTTTTTTAAGTCTACGGGAGGTTAATATGACAAATGAGTATGAGCTATGATTATTGTGATTTATTATGAGTACATTTTTTTTTACGTCATGGGTATCCACCATGCTTACACCCGCCATCGTGGAGTCAAATGATCCACTATTTCATCCATCATCCAGTATAGGGTGGCGAATCAATGTAAAAAACCAATAAAGAAGTCGTCTTGATTAGTTAAAGGTGACACAAGAACAAAGTTACTGTATACATCTTAAAATTTTCTCAAACTACTCCTCACCCCAACCTCCAAAAAAAGAGAAACGAAAAAAAAATGACACAGTTTCATAGGTTTTAAACGTTGCTCCGCGGTACTTTGGGGAGCTTGTGAAATTCACACACGCGGGTGGGAGCAAAACAAAATCATTTAAGAAGGGGGGGGGAGAAATTTCTTTAAAAAAAATACAAGGGATGACACGAGGTATCATTTAAGTATATTAATCCTCCGGACGTTCGATGTAAAATAAAAGGGTGGATTACAAACAGATTAACGGGTTTTTGTGGATTAACTAGGGACAAGGTTCCGCGACTGGATTCATGTCAATGCTACAGCTAGCGGCTCGCACTTGCAGTCAAATGTGCATGAGGTGATAATCTAACAGAGTTGGGACGGCTGGCTTTTGTTTACTACAGGGCTTTGGGAGACCGAGGTATGAAGAAAACGTGTGGCTGTAATGTGGGGTAGGGGGTAAGGATGGTCGGGGGAGGGTTGTTGTGGTAATATTGATGGGCGCGGCTCACAACACATGATGGTGAATGATCCTTGAGAGGATAACCCACTGTGTACGTGTGTTGTGTTCAGTTTGAGATCATGTCACTGAATACGTGGGTTCTTCATTAAACATATAGCCGTAATCAATTAGGATGTTATTTTTAATGAGTGTTGAAAGCCTGGGCACATATACACGCAACTACGACGTGCCTCTTACAAGTTATATAAATTATATAAGAGACACGAGTTTTCTCTGAGACGCCTTTCTTTCAGACATTTAACTTTAACCCCAGTTCTCTTGGTTCGGCCAAACATGAAGTTCCGTCCCATGTCTATGCATCAAATAGTCATAGTTTGGCCAGACCTGAAGTCCCGTAATATGTCTGTGCATCAAATTGTCATAGTTTGGCCAGACCTGAAGTCCCGTCTAATGTCTGTGCATCAAATTGTCATAGTTTGGCAAGACCTGAAGTCCCGTCTAATGTATATGCATCAAATTGTCATAGTTTGGCCAAACCTGAAGTCCCGTCTAATGTCTATGCATCAAATTGTCATAGTTTGGCCAGACCTGAAGTCCCGTCTAATGTCTATGCATCAAATAGTCATAGTTTGGTCAGACCTGAAGTCCCGTCCCATGTCTGTGCATCAAATAGTCATAGTTTGGCCAAACTTGAAGTCCCGTCCCATGTCTATGCACCAAATTGTCATAGTTTGGCCAGACCTGAAGTCCTGTCATATGTCTGTGCATCAAATTGTCATAGTTTGGCCAGACCTGAAGTCCTGTCATATGTCTGTGCATCAAATAGCCATAGTTTGGCCAGAACTGAAGTCGTGTCATATGTCTGTGCATCAAATAGTCATAGTTTGGCCAGACCTGAAGTCCTGTCATATGTCTGTGCATCAAATTGTCATAGTTTGGCCAGACCTGAAGTCCTGTCATATGTCTGTGCATCAAATTGTCATAGTTTGGCCAGACCTGAAGTCCCGTCTAATGTCTATGCATCAAATAGTCATAGTTTGGCCACCTGAAGTCCTGTCATATGTCTATGCATCAAATAGTCATAGTTTGGCCAGAATTGAAGTCGTGTCATATGTCTGTGCATCAAATAGTCATAGTTTGGCCAGACCTGAAGTCCTGTCATATGTCTGTGCATCATATTGTCATAGTTTGGCCAGACCCAAAGTCCTGTCAAATATCTGTGCACCACACACATTGTCTTTGTTTGATCGGACCAATTAGAGAGAGATTTAACAAGGTTTTGGTGTGACCTATGACTAATAAGAACTTGCAAAAATTGCAATGTGTTCAGTTGGTTTAAAATGGGAAAGGTTGGACAGCTGGACATATTAAATGTTCGACCTGTAGCGAGTTGGGCCGATGGGCATTTGGAAGTGTACAAATAATTATGTCACATTAAAAATTGGTCATATTAAAGTTGGTCATATTATAAGTTGGTCATATTAAAAGTCGGTCTTATTAGAATTTGGTCATATTAAAAGTTGGTCTTTTTAAATTCTTTAACGTTGGTCATATTTTTACAGAATGTTGTGTCATTCTTTCAGTTAGTCTCAGGCCTTCAGAATATGTGTTTAGTTGGACTCTCGAGAAGTTCAATTTTGGGTAAAGATGGTTCCCCATGTACACCGTTTGAGAAGCTGAACGTGCTCCAGATAGAAACGTGCTGTTACACAAAACTCAACCAAAGAGTTAGAGCTATGATACACTGCTGGCGTGTGCTCAGTGGGTTGTAGCGCGTGCGTGTGTGAGCATCTCATTAACCCAGAAACGTGACCGTGAAATCCATGAACATTTCCTCAAATAAAGCATCGGCGGATCTGCTAATAAAGGAGAGGACGGAACATGAATACAACAGCGGTGACGCCCAATAAAATGAAGTATTTGTGCTACTCACTTAATAAAAATGTCAACCCTTTCATCGGTTCATATTTTAGGCAGACCCGGGGACAAAGATTGCGTGCTCAATTCCCGACACTTCTGCATCCACCAGTGATCCGTGGATATGTATGTCTATTGTTGTTTCAAGTAAATTTTCAACCCTGACAATGTGACCGATAAGACCGTCGTGTTTTGTTTTTTTTTCAATTTTTAGCTCCTTCACGCAACTTTTTCCCGTAAAGTGGACATTTACATAAAAATAGTTTTGTTATTGTTTATATTTCATGCTGGCCATATCTATTCTCTTGTCTAACTAAGACCATTCCTTTTACATCACAATAATTTTGCTCTTTGTCATTGTTTGTATTTCATGTCTGCAGTTTCCCCCTTGTCTAACTAAGACCATTACATTTACATCGCACTAACTGTGCTCTGTGTCATTGTTTGTATTTCATGTCTGCAGTTTCCCCCTTGTCTAACTAAGACCATTACATTTACATCGCACTAACTGTGCTATTTGTTATTGTTAGTATTTCATGTCTGCAGTTTCCCCCTTGTCTAACTAAGACCATTACATTTACATCGCACTAACTGTGCTATTTGTCATTGTTTGTATTTCATGTCTGCAGTTTCCCCCTTGTCTAACTAAGACCATTACATTTACATCGCACTAACTGTGCTCTTTGTTATTCTTAGTATATCATGTCTGCATTTCTTTCTCTTGACTAACAGAGATCATTTACGTCAGAATAACTATTCATTTTAGTTAAGTATTTTTCGTGTTTAATTGTGACTGTAATGGTTGATTCACGCCGTCGTGATTTTGGCGTACAAAGGCGAACATAGAGCCCTAAGTATGGTCAAGTATATGGTCAACGATAGGGTCAACGATATGGTCAACTATAGGGTCAACGATAGGGTCAACTATAGGGCCACCGATAGGGCCACCGATAGGGCCACCGATAGGGTCAACGATATGGTCAACTATAGGGCCACCGATAGGGCCACCGATAGGGTCAACGATAGGGTCAACGATAGGGTCAACGATAGGGTCAACGATAGGGTCAACTATAGTATTTACGATAGGGTCAACTTTAGGGCCAACGATAGGCTAACTGATAGGGCCAACTTCATCAAACGCCGCTGTTTACTGAGATACTGTGACGTGTTCATGCATGCCAAACAACAAGAGCGGGCACGACAACGTTCGACCACAGCTTACCCTGAGTACTGCGAGGACGATTTTAGCTCTCCCTGCCTGGACAGCGACTGTGCTGATTGTTGTCGTGGATGGCGGAATTTCGGATAGATCCATGGATTCTGCCCGTCGTGCCGCCATGCTTGAGTGGCTTTCCCTTCTAAGTCGGCAGTGACAACAAAGAAATCAGCATAGCACAAATTTTAGGGAACTTCGATGTTTAAAAAATAAACGACTTGGGATTGATCGATTCGGGCACTTTCCTTGTTGATCGAAAAAAAAATATTATTTTCTTTAGCACATCAACGTCCAAGAAAGCGAAAGGTTAGTCCGAAGTTTTCATAACAACCCAATAACACGATTTCTGGTTTTTGTAACGGTAGTAGTGTAGGTAATCTTTTCAATAATTTTTTCAAAACATTGATTCTTGGAATTCAATAGGCATGCATGCAGCACCTCCTTGTTCGAAACACGGCTCTAAACGAAACCTCGATGGCTTCATGCTCTCCCTATACCCCCTATCTACCGGCATTGCGAAGCCGCGAAACGTTGGCAACGAGCCCAAGATGCGACAGGTGAGGGGTGGAAGAATCATCCCAAGAGCAGACTCCGCCACAAAACTTAATTCGTGCTTGATCTTTTATAATTATTATTATTATTATTAAATAATAAATTCGCTGAAACATGTCTTTTTTGAAGATATCAGATTGTCTTTTATTCGCCGAGAAATGCTGAAGTATCTGAATTATTTCAAAGATTAGATCAGAAATTGAATGAAAGGGTGAGCTCTGAGCACAATGGACTCGCCCGCTGATACCGTGCACTGCAGAGGTTTGATAAAAATAACCCGCATCCCCCATATAAGGGAAGCGGCTGGGATTAAGTTCCCGACTCAAAAGTTCTCGGATAAAACGCTGCGGTGAGCGGGCGTAGTGGCAGACGACCGGGCGCAGGGCTTAGAGGAAGTAGCAGCCGATAAGTGGAGGCCAATAAAACATTGTATAACCCATACGCCGTGGATAGATCATCGGGAGAGGACGTTAGATAAAAGTGAGGGGGTAGAGGTGTCATGGCTGACCATATCGCCTTTAAAACAAAGAGAGAGAGTGAGAGAGAGAGAAAGAGAGAGGGGCAAAGGAAAGGATGCACAGATAAATACGTAAACAGATCACATTTCTGCTCCTGATGTGCGCCATTGCATGCTGTGTTTCACCATTATCTAAATCGTATTCGAAACATGCAGCAAAAATTAATTTAATTAAGCCAACTTTGGTTGCAGTATGGTCACGTTGAAATGTTAATCCCCGCACAATAAAGATAATAAAATCAATGATTTCAGGCTTAGGGTTTTATATTTGTCTCTCTAAACATGTGATTATCATCTGGACAAAACAACAATTATAGAATCCCACTTGTCTCATATTTTATCATCTATTCCCCTCTTACACATCACAGACGTTCCTCCTTAACAGAAGATTATTTCGTCTTCAGCTAATTCATGGTTTATGTGTAGTCTTGCATTTTAAAATAAATAAAAAACAATCCTGGCCCGAATGCCTGACGGGACGGAGGATTTGTATGTGTCCGTTCTTGCGAAATGAACAAGAAAAGTAACATGTTTTAGTAAAATTTCCATGAACAACTAATTATAAATAACTACATATTAAAGTTACATCATTTTTTTCTTCAAATACTTAAATTGTGAATTTTAAGATAAATGATTTTCTGACATTCCACAAGAAATAAATTTGGATCTAGATTCAATGGTCACTGACACAAAGTGTTATTGAGTGTGTGTGTCAATGGTCACTGACACAAAGTGTTATTGAGTGTGTGTGTCAATGGTCACTGACACAAAGTGTTATTGAGTGTGTGTGTCAATGGTCACTGACACAAAGTGTTATTGAGTGTGTGTGTCAATGGTCACTGACAGAAAGTGTTATTGAGTGTGTGTGTCAATGGTCACTGACACAAAGTGTTATTGAGTGTGTGTGTCAATGGTCACTGACACAAAGTGTTATTGAGTGTGTGTGTCAATGGTCACTGACACAAAGTGTTATTGAGTGTGTGTGTCAATGGTTACTGACACAAAGTGTTATTGAGTGTGTGTGTCAATGGTCACTGACACAAAGTGTTATTGAGTGTGTGTGTCAATGGTCACTGACACAAAGTGTTATTGAGTGTGTGTGTCAATGGTCACTGACACAAAGTGTTATTGAGTGTGTGTGTCAATGGTCACTGACACAAAGTGTTATTGAGTGTGTGTGTGTCAATGGTCACTGACACAAAGTGTTATTGAGTGTGTGTGTCAATGGTCACTGACACAAAGTGTTATTGAGTGTGTGTGTCAATGGTCACTGACACAAAGTGTTATTGAGTGTGTGTGTCAATGGTCACTGACACAAAGTGTTATTGAGTGTGTGTGTCAATGGTCACTGACACAAAGTGTTATTGAGTGTGTGTGTCAATGGTCACTGACACAAAGTGTTATTGAGTGTGTGTGTCAATGGTCACTGACACAAAGTGTTATTGAGTGTGTGTGTCAATGGTCACTGACACAAAGTGTTATTGAGTGTGTGTGTCAATGGTTACTGACACAAAGTGTTATTGAGTGTGTGTGTCAATGGTCACTGACACAAAGTGTTATTGAGTGTGTGTGTCAATGGTCACTGACACAAAGTGTTATTGAGTGTGTGTGTCAATGGTCACTGACACAAAGTGTTATTGAGTGTGTGTGTCAATGGTCACTGACACAAAGTGTTATTGAGTGTGTGTGTCAATGGTCACTGACACAAAGTGTTATTGAGTGTGTGTGTCAATGGTCACTGACACAAAGTGTTATTGAGTGTGTGTGTCAATGGTCACTGACACAAAGTGTTATTGAGTGTGTGTGTCAATGGTCACTGACACAAAGTGTTATTGAGTGTGTGTGTCAATGGTCACTGACACAAAGTGTTATTGAGTGTGTGTGTCAATGGTCACTGACACAAAGTGTTATTGAGTGTGTGTGTCAATGGTCACTGACACAAAGTGTTATTGAGTGTGTGTGTCAATGGTCACTGACACAAAGTGTTATTGAGTGTGTGTGTCAATGGTCACTGACACAAAGTGTTATTGAGTGTGTGTGTCAATGGTCACTGACACAAAGTGTTATTGAGTGTGTGTGTCAATGGTCACTGACACAAAGTGTTATTGAGTGTGTGTGTCAATGGTCACTGACACAAAGTGTTATTGAGTGTGTGTGTCAATGGTCACTGACACAAAGTGTTATTGAGTGTGTGTGTCAATGGTCACTGACACAAAGTGTTATTGAGTGTGTGTGTCAATGGTCACTGACACAAAGTGTTATTGAGTGTGTGTGTCAATGGTCACTGACACAAAGTGTTATTGAGTGTGTGTGTCAATGGTCACTGACACAAAGTGTTATTGAGTGTGTGTGTCAATGGTCACTGACACAAAGTGTTATTGAGTGTGTGTGTCAATGGTCACTGACACAAAGTGTTATTGAGTGTGTGTGTCAATGGTCACTGACACAAAGTGTTATTGAGTGTGTGTGTCAATGGTCACTGACACAAAGTGTTATTGAGTGTGTGTGTCAATGGTCACTGACACAAAGTGTTATTGAGTGTGTGTGTCAATGGTCACTGACACAAAGTGTTATTGAGTGTGTGTGTCAATGGTCACTGACACAAAGTGTTATTGAGTGTGTGTGTCAATGGTCACTGACACAAAGTGTTATTGAGTGTGTGTGTCAATGGTCACTGACACAAAGTGTTATTGAGTGTGTGTGTCAATGGTCACTGACACAAAGTGTTATTGAGTGTGTGTGTCAATGGTCACTGACACAAAGTGTTATTGAGTGTGTGTGTCAATGGTCACTGACACAAAGTGTTATTGAGTGTGTGTGTCAATGGTCACTGACACAAAGTGTTATTGAGTGTGTGTGTCAATGGTCACTGACACAAAGTGTTATTGAGTGTGTGTGTCAATGGTCACTGACACAAAGTGTTATTGAGTGTGTGTGTCAATGGTCACTGACACAAAGTGTTATTGAGTGTGTGTGTGTCAATGGTCACTGACACAAAGTGTTATTGAGTGTGTGTGTCAATGGTCACTGACACAAAGTGTTATTGAGTGTGTGTGTCAATGGTCACTCACACAAAGTGTTATTGAGTGTGTGTGTGTGTGTTTTTCCTCCTTTTTTTTCTTTAAATGGTCAACAACAATTCGGACCAAAGAGTTTCGATGTTCTGGTGTATTTATTGACCGTCGGGTCAGATGTGAACCCGTCGGTCTAACAATACATTCAGTAGACAGAGAGCGGCTGGCAGGGGTGGAGTGGAAAGGGGGCGCACAGGGTGTCAGAATCAACCGTTAAAAGGAAGCACACGCGCGTGGGAGGGTGAGTGGCCGGGTGAACTAGATTGTGTAGGTAGAGACAACAACAGGTGGGTTCGGCACACAGCCTGGGAGATCGGTGGTGTGGGGGGGGGGCTAGATGATGGGTGAGTAAGACGGGGCAAGGTACGGTTGTGTAACACCAATAGGCGGGGAGGGGGGCTGAATGGTGCACTTTATGTCTGTTGAGAGTGGAGAGACAAAATGTCTGAAATTCTTTGAATGGCGGGAATGTTTTATGAAGTCAGTGTTGTGTAACATTTTAAATGTGTGAAGTTGTATGTGGTCAGTGTTGTTTGAGAGAGTAGATGTTTGAAGTTGTATGTGGTCAGTGTTGTGTGAGAGAGTAGATGTTTGAAGTTGTATGTGGTCAGTGTTGTGTGACATTGTAAATGTTTGAAGTTGTATGTGGTCAGTGTTGTGTGACAGTGTAAATGTTTGAAGTTGTATGTGGTCAGTGTTGTGTGACAGTGTAAATGTTTGAAGTTGTATGTGGTCAGTGTTGTGTGACAGTGTAAATGTTTGAAGTTGTATGTGGTCAGTGTTGTGTGACAGTGTAAATGTTTGAAGTTGTATGTGGTTAGTGTTGTGTGACAGTGTAAATGTTTGAAGTTGTATGTGGTCAGTGTTGTGTTTCAGTGTAAATTTGTGAAGTTGCAAGTGGTCAAAGTGATCACAACTAAGTTCCAATAAAGTCAGTTTTGTGACTTTTCAATAAAAAAAATCATAAGTCATTTATTTTTATTACTTTGAGATTGTTAAATAACTAAAATATTATCCTTGCGGCAATCACTACAATTGTCTAGAATTATTTGCGCATCCTTTGAAACCTGATCTCTCTTTGACTCTTCGCGTGATATTTGTTGGCAACACGCAGTGCGATGTTTTGATGTGTTCACCTTTCCTGGTTGATGATAAGCTCAAACTTATGAGATGAATAACTCGTCAAGAATTGGGAGGCCTCATGCCGCCACCTCCACCCCCCACACACACCGCAGACAGAAGTTCATCTTGACTCCCGTCAGTGAACCCACGCGTTTGCCTATGGGTTAAGGTAAATATCTTGTCAACGCTATACATACATCCGTGATTGAACTCCAATTAGTTAAAAGCTTCCATCAGAATAACGAAACAATTAGGACTGGTACTGATTTTTTAAAAATATTGTTCGATTAATCCGGAAAAATTAAGTCGATTAATCGATTAACTTCGATTCATTATAATTTTTTACGCATATATAGATCCCGTTAAGCTACGATTCATTATTTCGCGAAATCGGTTAAGTCACGTAATTCATTGGATCCCAAATTTTGTGACGTAACACAGCATTTTCGTTCTGCTATGCAAATAATAAGGAAGAAAACCTTTTTGTTTACGTATGCACGTCTAAATAAATATTAATGATTTGACGAGGGGAAAGTATCTAAGTAACAAAAAACATAAATTATTAATAAATTGTTAAAAAATATAACTAGTTTCTTAAATTTTAATCGATTAAATTAATTTTATTCTATTTAAATTGTTAAACGATTAATAGATTAATTAATCGTTAATTTCCGCAGCCCTAGAAACAATATATCTTTAAAATAAATTTATTCATTTGATCCGTATTGTTTGGTAGAAAGTTTATTTTTATTTTCATTTATTTTTTTAAATTAAATACTAGTAGCTCACAAGTCAAGTTTGATAAGGTGCTAAATTCATTAGATTTCACTCATTTTCAGGTAAAGGCTGGTAGCTGAAAGTTAAAATCAAGGTGATAGAACCAACGTTGGATTACGTCCCAGGCGAGGTGGAATTGCGACGTAAGCGTGTAGAACGTAAGCGTGTAGAGGCATATCAAATCTGACGGACACTGTTTTAATACGAAGAAATAACAAATATTTGGATATTAAAATAGGAGGATGTGTTGCGTTTATCTAAGTTATAGTTGGGATTGTAAGAAGAACTTTATAAAACTAAGCAGGAACAAACTAGAAGGTCCGACAAGAGAATAAGTTATTCCACAATTATTTTAGTTCCTTCTTATAGTATTTTTCGTACATAAACAGCAGCTCGGCAAATACCCCTTCAGACTTCAGGAAGTTTTGTGTGTCAAGTCTAATAATATTTTATTGAGGTGCTTGTTATATTGAAGTTTAATATTGAAACATCTTCTTCTCTTATCTATTCAGACGCTCCTTCTATGCAGAAGATAGTTGCGTCCACAGACCATGACAGATGATCTGTTGGCAAGTGATGCAGCGTTCACAGGCCACGGCTTTGTGGGTTCCACGCATTACCCAGCCGCCTAACTACATGTAGTGTTAGGTACCCATTCGGGGCGGGGTGACTCAGGGACGCCCTAGGCCCCGGGAACAAACCCTTGCCTTCACACGGATTCGAACCCGTGACCATCGGTACGACAGCCCAGTGCGCTGCCACTCGACCACCGCGAGTATATATATATATTGAGAATATTGAACAATTATTATTCAATTAATTAGGACGCGGTGTTAGGGAATGTGACGGTTAGGTAATAGATGGATAACTTGTAAACAGGGTATGAGTGAGCCTGACAGTCTCTCCTGGACTCTTTGGATTTCACCGCAGCTAAGTTTTTATTTTTTATTTCGTTATATTCGTTTTATGTATGTAGTATTTGTTCGTTGAAAAAGGCTCTTTGCCGAAATGTTCGCTGTTTTGTTACATCCTGTCATGCTCACTCATACCCTGTTTACAAGTTATCCATCTATTTCTCTATTAGCCTGATTGCAGTCTCACCCATATTTTGACGGTTAGGTAGCACAGCTAGGGAGTTATACCATAGATGTTGTAGAACAGTGTGTCTGAAAGTGGTGGTCCGCGGACCGATGCCGGTCCGTGGGCCATCCGCTGCCGGTCCGCAGAATTTATCAAGAAAGGCCAGAAAAATATAATTATAACCCCTTATTAGCAACCATTAATACTAACCCTATAGAACAGTGATGGCGAACCATTTTGGAGCCGCGTGCCCAAAATTCAATTAAAACCTACTTTTATATAGCAAAGTGCCAACTCAAAGTGCCAGCACAGTGTTTTGATTAAGGAAATAATATTTTAGTAGCGTGCCGTCTGATGAGGCTCTCCGTGTCGTCTGTGGCACGCGTGGCATAGGTTCGCCATCACTGCTATAGAATATGTAAATATTTCTTTAATAAGCACATAAATGAAACAAAATAAAATAAATGACTTAAAAAACATTTCGCAGTACAGTGAAATAGGTCACCGGTCCTTGGTGCAATAGAACAATTTCTGCCGGTCCACCATACTAAAAAGTTTGAGAAGCACTGTTGTAGAAGGAGGTCGCACCTTGTAGAGATGGATTTTACTTATATGATTCATGATTGGTGTCGTCCAATTAGTTGAATTGTAGCACTGTCTTACGTGGTAGTACCAAGAATAAAACCCAGACCTTAACATTGTGCTTCACGAAGCACTAGTGCTTTAAAAAAGATTCTTCACGTTGTTTACTCCAAATGACGCACACATCTTATTCAATTCGTGTCAACCTGTTGATATGACGCCAAGGGTGGATTGACGTTGTCCAGGGCTGGCAAACCTGTTGATATGACGCCGATGATGGATTGACGTAGTTCAGGGCTGGAGATTTCTTATTTGAGAGATGAGCCATTTCATAAATGCCGTCTGCTAATAAAAGGCGAAGTTGTCCCAGGCAGAGAGGAGCTTGATGGTGAAAGTCTATTCCAAGCTAAACTTTCGGCGCTGCAGTAAGTAAAGATACAATCAGAGGGCCGAGCACGTGTAAAGATGGTGGCGTGCGCGCTTGGTTGGGGGTGGGGGCAGGTGTCTATGACATCGAAATTAAAAAGGAGCGGTAGCGGATCGCCATGACCTGCCGCCCAACAAAAGGTAAGGCAATGAGACCGCCACCTGGCCCGGCCCACAATCCCCCAGCTCTAGATCACCACGACCACTTTGATCACAGACTAATGCTTATAGTTGTGAGTTGGTCTCCAATAGTTAACCGTAAATAATAATTGGTTTAAAAAATTACAAATTAAAAAACAGAGTAAGGAAGTTGGAGTCGAACAATTGCGGTTTCAAAACGTGAATAAATGTTTAATTTATACACCGATCAAATATCAGTTCTACTAGACTAATTTAATTACACTGTTGTGCCGGTGTCTCGAAATAAAATCTCCCCCGGAAAGTTTATTTTAAAACAGTATCACGGGGAGACTTTGTTTCAAAATAACGTCTCTGTGGTTAAAATTAAACCACCCCTCAATTAAATTAAATTATAAATTAGGTTTGTATTAACTTTTATGTCTCAGAATATATATTGCATTTGTGCTACATGCACAAACCGCAACGATCTCATATCACACATCGACCGCACCTCACAAATCAATCAAACATGTCACAGTTATACGATCACCATTTTTATAACTCATTAACCACGACATTTAACAGCTATTAGCTGTGATAAAATGCCTTGCAATACTGTCAAGCGATTTTTATTCTGCGCCAAGCACGCCGCGATAAGATGGGTACATACAAGTCATCCTCAAACAAGGTGAGAGCGGAGGTAACATCACAAGTTACAAGGAAGGAAGGAGTTTGTACTAGGCAATAGAGAGAGGGGGGGTGCGCTTAGTACTCCGTGTAAACATTTTGTTGTTCTTCACAGTTTGAGATTAGGGCAGTAAATTTTAACCAAATTTTCTGTAACCGGGTTACATGGAGTATACGCAGTGGGGTGGGAGGGGCTGTGAGCTGGAGGTATGTATACCGACGATATGTACCGGGTATTGTGTACTGGAGGTATCTATACCGACTATATGTACCGGGTATTGTGTACTGGAGGTATCTATACCGAGGATATGTACCGGGTATTGTGTACTGGAGGTATCTATACCGACGATATGTACCGGGTATTGTGTACTGGAGGTGTGTGTACCGAGGGTATGTGTACTGGGTACATATTAAAACATTTAATATTTAATATGTGTCCTTCAAGACTGCACTTAAGACACATCTTTTCAAAATTTATTTTCAAAATTAATGAAACAACATTTCTTGTAAATGATTAACGTAGCTTATGTATAACTAGGGGCAAGTACCCGGCTCCCGCCCGGGTTTAACAACAGCAGCAACAAAACAAAAACAACAAAAACAACAACAAAACAACAACAAAACAACAAAAACAACAACAAAACAACAAAAACAAAACAACAACAAAAACAACAAAAACAACAAAACAACAAAAACAAAACAACAACAAAAACAACAACAAAAACAACAACAAAACAACAACAAAACAACAACTACAACAACAACAAAACAACAACTACAACAACAACAAAACAACAACAACAACAGCAACAACAACAAAGCAACAACAACAAAACAACAAATACAACAGCAACAACAAAGCAACAACAACATGAAGGACATTGTCGTCGCAGGGCAAGGGATGTGGACAGCAACAACAACAGCAAAAACAACACAAAAGCAGCAACAGCAACAACAACAACAACAAAAACAACAACAGCAACAACAACAAAAACAAAACAACAACAAAAACATCAACAACAAAACAACAACAAAACAACAACTACAACAACAACAGCAACAACAACAAAGCAACAACAACAAAACAACAAATACAACAACAAAAGCAACAACAACAAAGCAACAACAACAAAAAAAATTATTTTATGGCGATAATCGCCTTCTTGTTAATCTCGACACCAAAATGTTTATTAATTTGCGTCATTATTTTACGTCTTAATTTTCAATAATTTTTATTTTATATAGCTCATATAGGGAAAAACTACATTTTGGGCCCCCGGGCCCCAGTATCTTATATATATGGAACGAAACCTGTTTAATAACCTTTCCGGTATAATTTTGTGTACGTGTACCAAATTTCACGTTATTTGGTTGTCTGGATCTTGAGTTATTAGGGAACAGACAGACAACAAATGCGTCTTATATATATAGAGATGTACTGTAATTTTTGTGTTTGTTATGATATGGAAGCATGGGCGTAGGGAAGGGGGGGGGCAAGGGGGGCATTTGCCCCCCCCCTACATTTGGAAATTTTTTTAAAAATAAAATGCATTAATAAATGTTGTATTTTAACTATTACAGCACTAATTTGTAAGTCTTATTAAGTTTCTAAGGCTTTTTTCAACCCTTATTTTATACTGAACTTGAATTTAATTGAAAATTGTACCTGTATGGCATTGCCAATTAAAATTTTAAAAAAGTGGGATTTTCTTGCCCCCCCCCTGGAAAAATTCCTAGCGACGCCCATGTATGGAAGTTAATTTAATACTTATATGTATGTTATTTCTTTCATGTACAGCGCTGTGAGCCCAGTTCCTTACTGGGATACAGCGCTATATAAATAATCAATTTATTATTATTATTATTATTATTATGTACCAGGTGTTGTGTACTGGAGGTATGTATACCGAAGGTATATGTACCAGGTGTTGTGTACTGGAGGTATGTATACCGAAGGTATATGTACCAGGTGTTGTGTGCTGGAAGTGTGTTTCTGTATTTCAGTTTAACATGTGCTATAACGTAGCTATGAGAAATTGGAGCGTGAGAAATTGGGGCGTGACAAATTGGTATTACGAAGAAATGTATATTTATTGACAAAAATATTTTCCAAAGAAAATGTGCCCAATGAGGCATTTGACCTCGATGTCTGTGTAACTCGGGATAAATAATAAGGCTTTTAGTTTTAGAATATGCGATGCTTATTTGTAGAGAATAAATACTTAAACATATACACATCATACTTGGAGAATTCGTTTTATGAAAATAATTTAAAAACAGTATTTAACCCCCCCCCCAAAAATGAACAAAGGGCCAGCAGAATTCCAAACTACTGCATCTCTTTTTGTTGGCGCACATCTTTCCAACTGCGCAGTAGAGAAGATCAGACATACAACAGCTCGTAAATAACCATTCGTCTGTAGTCCTAGATAAAACAAAATTGTAGCCTAAATTCTTCCTGGAAGGAATTATAATTTTTCTTTCTTTTTTTTTCTTTCTTTTTTTCTTTTTTTTCTTTTAATATCGTAGTCCTTTAGAAGTTTGTAGTCCACATTAAATGCAATGATTAAAACGAACAAACAAACAAAATAATGTTAAATAATTAGCAAGATGATGGGAACTTAGAAAAATCTTTAAACTTTAAAGACAATTAATAAGATTTATAAACTTAGATTATTTTTGCGCGTTAGTTGCGTTCCTGGTTATGAATTAATAATTTCTAGAACAATTATTAAGTGAAAGATTGAATATAAAAGTTGACCCCTACCACACACAGACACTTTCTTTTAACTCTTTTCTTTTGTTATTTTAAAGCCAGCTCATGCGGGAAGAGGAAGAGGTAACAAATCGGTGCAAAAAAAAATTCTCCACCCAATCGCTACCTCTGAGTTGAGTCACGCCTATTTTTAGCCGTGAGCTCATTGCAATGATTTAGATTTTTTTTACAAATGTTGGCATGTCTCTCAGACTTGCCAACAGTGACAATGAGTTTAAAGTGTTTTTTTTTAATATAGAAAGTTTAGCTAAACATGTTTTTGTGTACACAAATAATATCGATATTCATATAGAAATATTTTTTTTAATTGATGCGCAAAATAAAATTTAAATAGCAACCTTAAATCAATGGAAACCATTAGAGTTTATTATTAATTTTTTTTGTAAATTAAAAATTATCTTCTTAAATTACAGAATGTATAACACGAGAAAATAATTTATACATCGGAATTTGAAAAAGTGTGTTTTGTGTGTGTGTGTATGTGGTTTTTTAAAACATATCCCCCACCCCTTTTTTTTTAAAATCTATCCAATAATAATGCAATATCATCAACAGCAATTATTTATTGGACACCTCGAGTTATTCTGTGTTACGTATGCTAAACAACAATTGGCGTGATGATTTTACTGGCTCTTGTTTATTACCCCCTACGTTTTTCGACAACCGTATTCTAAGTTGAGGGGGGGGGGAAATGATCGCTAAATAGACTAATTGACCTTCAAAGTTCATCAACTGGACATCAAGGTCATCCCTCAGAGACAGCATCAACCGGCTATCAATTCCATTCGACACTTCGTTTGGAAAACGGTTTGTCGCCCGCAGCGTTCCTTCTCAATCACCAACAATCTAAATAGTATTTGAAACAAAAAAAACTTCGGTTCCTCTTCTTTGTGGAACGGCGCGACATTTCGGTGGGTGGAGGTGAGCAAGAGGTCAGGCGTTTTGGCAGGAGAACCAATAGAAGTAATAGAGGAAGGAAATGACAAGACACATGGGGCAGAAGAAGAGTGGCGCTCCTTCAGTTCTAACTTGATCCAAACGCTGCACGCGATTGAGCCAGGTAATCAGATCCAGGGGTTTTATGACGTGGTTCTAAGGGGATGTGTGGGTGGGGGGGGGGTAAACGAAGGGAGGAAGTGTCAAAATAATGAGATCGTGGAATTGAAGGATAGGGAAACAACTTAGAATAATAGGTGGGGAGATTGGTGGTATAGGTGTTGTGACTAGTGGGATGACTGGTGGGATAGTTGGGATGACTGGTGGGATAGTTGGGATAGATTGGTGGCATGGGTGTTGTGACTAGTGGGATGACTGGGGGGATAGGTGGGATAGATTGGAGGGATAAATGGACAGAGAGTGGAATAGTGGAATATATGGGCAGATGAGTGGGATATATGGGCTTGAAGATTTGAGGTATAGATGTGCAGGTTCGTTGGTTGGACGGGAAGATTAGTGGGATAATCACGTACATGTGAAGGGCAATCAAGGGCGGGCACACTGACGTAATCCGGTGTTGCCCAATCCCAGGAAGAACGACCAACGCCTTAACTCGGTGCCATAAACCACTAGGCTTGTGGTCACTTCAGGACAAAGCCATACAGACAGTTGGCAATCAGCGCTGTAGCCAGTAGTGTAGTCGCCTTCCTGCTGAACAGTTGTGTTTTGGAAAGAGGGTCGCCGACACCAGAGTATATAGTGAGCCATGTGCGAAAGGAATACTGGTCCCGCTATCTCAATGTATCTTACAACACTCTATAATCAGGTTAGACAACAACAAGGACCCGAACAGTCGGCATTGCACGCCAGTCCCGAAAAATGAGAGACCGTACCGCATCTGTTACTTGTAATTCATGAACCGGCCCCTCACTGAACATGGGTTGCCAACTCGCCCACATGACCAGCCGTAAGAGGGTGAGTCTTGTTACACGTATCCGTGTTAATACCAACTAAAAGTAATGCCAACTCAAAGTAATACTATTGAAGAATGGACACAGACTCTCTTAGCTTAACGGGCAGCGGCTTCTGAAGCCGGTCGCTATCGAATGGGAGGCCAGAATCTATACCAGATATGCTAAATATTTTACAACAAAGATCCGCCATCACAGCTGCCCCATGCTATCAGGGACAAGCTGAGTCCATCCATCGCCAGGGGGGTCATGATTATTCAATTATTAAACAGACGTCAAAGAAAGGTGTGAACTACCGTATATACTCGTTCTATAGCCCGTTCGTTCATAAGCCGACCCCCACCCCCACCCCCCACACACACTTTTGGAAGGGAAAAGTATTAAAAGTGTATAACCCAATCGCAAGCCGACCCCCCCCCCAAAATAATAGGACAGCTTTAAAAAATGGTACATATTATTTTTAAACTACAAGCTAAATCGGTCATTATGATTGTTTACTTTGTACTGCCTATCTTTGTCTTTCTGCTCTTTGTTAAGCAAGAGTTACCAGTATTTAAAAAAAAATTGGTAAACAGTGACGAAAGCGCGTACATTAAAATTCGTGGTTGAAAACAAAATTTGTAAAACAATTTATTAAAACGTTCACAAAAATAAATAAAATGATTAAATTAGGTAAGTGCTGATTTTTAATAATATATTATAGCTTCTGATAGAGCAGTCGGATCTTTTAGAATGTATAAAAGGACCTTGATGATATACAATAACAACACCGATATTCAATATCCACGCAGAAATCACCTATGACCCGCTCATACACCGACACCCCCCCTCCACTTTTCCCCCTAGATTTTGTCCAAAAAAAGGTCGGCTTGCGAACGAGTATATACGGTATATTTTTTAATTAATATATCCCTCCTCTCTTAGCGCATCTGAGAGGACAAAAATGTTATAGCTTTAATGAAGGAAATTTATTTTTAATGAAAACAAGAAGAAAAAAAAAGCAATCAGACTGTATAGTCAAGTCATGGTTCTATTTATAGTTTATCCCCCCCCCCTTTTTTTTTCTCTCTCTCTGACATCAGGTGTTGGTCAGACCTCCCCATCCTCACGGTAACACCTGGTCTAAATTTAACTTTAATTCTTCGAAATCTAAAAACGAGGAGCGCCTTCTGCAACCAGTGCATTGATGAAGTCTTCAGTGCGCCACATCCACGGCGCATCTACTAGACAACTAGACCACATCCACGGCGCATCTACTAGACTACTAGACCACATCCACGGCGCATCTACTAGACTTGGCAGGTGTCGAGTGGTGTGGTGTGGTAGGATGTGATGTGGTGTGGTAGGATGTGATGTGGTGTGGTGTGATGTGGTAGGATGTGGTGTGGTGTGGTAGGATGTGGTGTGGTGTGGTGTGGTAGGATGTGATGTGGTGTGGTAGGATGTGATGTGGTGTGGTAGGATGTGATGTGGTGTGGTGTGATGTGGTAGGATGTGATGTGGTGTGGTGTGGTAGGATGTGATGTGGTAGGATGTGATGTGGTAGGATGTGGTGTGGTGTGATGTGGTAGGATGTGATGTGGTGTGGTGTGATGTGGTAGGATGTGATGTGGCGTGGTGTGATGTGGTGGGATGTGATGTGGCGTGGTGTGGCGTGGTGTGATGTGGTAGGATGTGATGTGGTGTGGATGCGGGTCGAGATGAGGGGGGGGGAAGGACAAGAAAGCCCAAACTTTGAACATAGATCAAGGGTTACCCCCCCCCCACCAGATAGACAAGTATTTGTGTTATGTTATTGCTATCTTATCTGATCTTTTTACAGACGCTCGTTCTGCACAGAAGATTATAGCGTCACGTGCTTATCCGTGGTTTATGTCTAGTCTTGAATTTTCATTTGAGTTTAAATGTTGATAGTTGATAGTGTTGGTTTGCCTGGATTGATCGGGAAACCCATTTCACGCCCGAATTCCAAATGGGAAGAACGCGGATTTGTATGTGTTTGTTCTTGCATACGGAATAAGAAACTGTTTTTATCCCTATTTCTATCTGAGTGACTTTCTAGACCCGGCAAGGTAAAGTAGACCCGGCAAGGTAAAGTAGACCCGGCAAGGTAAAGTAGACCCGGCAAGGTAAAGTAGACCCGGCAAGGTAAAGTAGACCCGGCAAGGTAAAGTAGACCCGGCAAGGTAAAGTAGACCCGGCAAGGTAAAGTAGACCCGGCAAGGTAAAGTAGACCCGGCAAGGTAAAGTAGACCCGGCAAGGTAAAGAGCCCCGTGAGCCACTATTGATGGCAAGTTCACTGGCCGTGAGCCACTATTGATGGCAAGTTCACTGGCCGTGAGCCACTATTGATGGCAAGTTCACTGGCCGTGAGCCACTATTGATGGCAAGTTCACTGGCCGTGAGCCACTATTGATGGCAAGTTCACTGGCCGTGAGCCACTATTGATGGCAAGTTCACTGGCCGTGAGCCACTATTGATGGCAAGTTCACTGGCCGTGAGCCACTATTGATGGCAAGTTCACTGGCCGTGAGCCACTATTGATGGCAAGTTCACTGGCCGTGAGCCACTATTGATGGCAAGTTCACTGGCCGTGAGCCACTATTGATGGCAAGTTCACTGGCCGTGAGCCACTATTGATGGCAAGTTCACTGGCCGTGAGCCACTATTGATGGCAAGTTCACTGGCCGTGAGCCACTATTGATGGCAAGTTCACTGGCCGTGAGCCACTATTGATGGCAAGTTCACTGGCCGTGAGCCACTATTGATGGCAAGTTCGCTGGCCGCTTGCTGTCACGTCTTCTATTAACACGGGGAAAAAATTATCAAATATTTCTCAGGTGATTTGTTCTTTTGAGCTACATGTATAATTAAGGTGTAAGCGATTTTCAGGTGAAAAAAAACCAACAATTTAAAACTTAAAATACACGCATTTCGTTTCAATGTCGACGTTGGTCCTCAAACAGTTTAAATTTTTGTTACAAAAATGTAATCGAGGCATTTAAACGTCATAACGACAGTATCCATTGATGCAACAGACTCGCCGTGTTTCGTATGCCTGATCGTCTTCTTTAGGCCCACGATCAATATTCTTATTATAAATGAAAGCTTTCTTCTATATAGCGTTAACACTAACCTAGCCAGCAGGGCCGGTCTTAGCAATTGCGGGGCCCTATGCGGCTTAGTACGCGAAACGGATTGCGCGGAGCCCAGTTTGGGTAGGGATAAGGAATTAATAAGCACAATAAGTGAAAATTAAGAAAGGCGGGCCTATGAAAGCGCGGGGCCCACTACGGCCGCATAGGTTGTAGTGGCCTAAGACTGGCCACGCATGCCGGCCTACTATACTCGTTGCGCTCTGATGTTCAAAAACTCCATCAAATAAAACATTTCTTCAAAATTTTTATAACAATTTTCTTTGTTTTCAAACTCTTTCAAAAATCCCCGGAAGACTATTTCACAATTTTGGTACCGTCGCCTTTCCCCAACTAATGTCAGATACCCATCAGAGCGGGGTATAGATTTAGGGGCACTTACATGGTTGGTGTACAATGACAGGAAACTAGGTAAAAAGCGGGTGTGGTCTAGTTTAGGAGATGGGCGTAGTCAATAAGGTAAATGAAAATGGGCACTGTCAATAAGGTAAGTGGGCGCGGTCAATAAGGTAAATGGGCGTGATTTAAACAAGGTACATAGGCGTGGTCAAAGCTATATGGGCGCGGACAATAAGCTATATAGGCGTGGTCAATAAGGTAAATGGAGGGATTAAAATAAGGTACATGGGCGTGGTCAATAAGGAAGTTGGGATTGGTGAATATATTGGAGTTTGATATGTCTGGCGTAGAAAACAGGCGTGGTAAAAGGAGCTTGGAAAATCAAATCGAGGGGCGTTCCTGTTCTCAGTCAAACACAGAGGCGTAACTAGGTTTTTGGCGCCCTTGACAAATTTATTTTTGGCGCCCTGATAAATTGACAAGTTCTGGTGATATTTTCATTTGTTCGAAAAAGTAACTGAATTTCTCTTATTTTATTTTTGACAATAATTACGTAGTCTGATAGTGACAGTCGACAGTCATACAAGGTGAATGTAAAAAATTCATAAGACAGGAACAGTACTAATTTGCAAAAATGTACTAAATTAAAATAATACCAAATAAATTGTTTGATAAAACGGGATATTGTTGCGTTAATAAAGAATACAGCAAAACTTGAAGTAACGTGTATTATAAATAAAAACAATAGTGTCAATGTGTCATACGAATTATCTCATAACGAGAGAAACTCACAATTAAAAGTAAATTTAATTAACACTCCACCGGCTACAGCTCAGCACTTCTGTAAGCTGGCGTATTGGCGTGTTGCTAATACAGTCGGACCTCTCTAAGTCGAACTCAGGGGGGGGGGATTCGACTTACGCAGTTTTCGAGTTAGTGAAACTGAAGTATTAGGCGCAGATTAATCAAGGACAATGTTGATATTGAGAGTTGGGGGGAAGGGGGGGACAGCCATAGTGGCTAGAAGGCTTGACAGGAAAGAGGGGCGGTGATGTTCCATATGAAAGGAGCCACCTTGCTTGGACATACCGACACAAGCCCCGGAGAGGAGACACCTTCCCTCCCCTCCCCCACTTTACTCCCTCGACAGTGGGATGGGGATAGTAAGATTTTTCTTTTTAAAAGGAAGATTGTGTAATCATATTGACATTTGTATGATAAGAAGCCCCGCAAATGCTGTCACATCTGATTAACATAATTTTGTGACGTAAGGTCACGTGTACTAGAGACGCGGGAAGAAAGGAGCATTTCTATTGGTTGAAAGTGTTGGGCGAACAGTTGTGTGTAGACTTCCGACAGGGAAGCATGGATAGTGAATAACTCAAGATTTCCACGTTATATTACCTCAAATGATTCTTATGTGTACAATATATATGTATATTAAAGTTGTTTTGGATAAACGAATTCTTCAGTGAATTATTGTGCAAAAGATTAATTACTGTGAGAACGCCTACATAAAAGAGAAATATAAAGTTATATCGTTACATTGGTGCAGAAGTAAAAGTTCTATGTGAACACAATGAAAGAGGTTTCGTGGAAATAAGTATTGGATATTTCCAAAAAAGGAAAGTATTCTTTAAAATAAGAAATAATAACAGCTATAGTATTTTTTGAATATTCAAGTTCGTCAGAAGCTGTGAATAAACTTTTATGGTTCAATGAAAATACAAGAAGATTTCAAAATGGCGGCATAATCGGCACGTGTCCGCAGTGTATAAAACTGGATCAGACTAGTTGGTTCTACGTCACATTCGACGACAGTACAAGCATACTACACAGTACTGGAATCTGGGTCGTGTAGGCTTACTGAATGGTGACACACGGTGAACATATACAGGTCGTGACCTCAACAGGCTCAGTGCTAGTGGATTCCAGGAAAGATTTGTAAACATAACATCGAACCGAGAAGCTATGGACTATTAAATGTGTTGGTGTGAATTATAAACAAGGAAACGGAATTTTTATCCATTCATTGTGTGAAGAGTTTGATTATCGCAATTTTGGATTAATGGAGTGAACTAAATTGTTTAAAAACTACTCGAAAATTGAAATTTTAACCAAGTGACTTTTATTCAAAACGATCGGACCATTTAATATATTTTGTCAATCTGAGGGAGCGTATATATAAAGTATACTAAAGATCCCGTGTGAGGATTCTTTTGTTGTCTCACCTTGTCAATAACTAGATTTCATGGTTTAGACGTGTCACTTATTTGAACTTAACATTTTTGAATTCAAGATTTTTCATTTGGACGATTTATAACTTTATATATATCAATATATATACATACATTCCTTACCGAATTGCTAGATTCATATTATTCAATCAAACAAAACATGGATTACTACGAAAGATTCACCGCCATAGCTAAAGAGATGGGACTAAAAGGAAAAGAAATGAGAGATTTCATTGAAGAAAAAGTTGCTGAAGAAAAAGAAAATCAAAGAATAGCTGAAGAAAAAGAACAGCGAAGAAAAGCTGAAGAAAAAGAAAATCAAAGAGAAGCTGAAGAAAAAGCAAGAATAGCTGAAGAAAAAGAACAGCGAAGAAAAGCTGAAGAAAAAGAAAATCAAAGAGAAGCTGAAGAAAAAGCAAGAATTGCTGAAGAAAAAGCAAGAATTGCTGAAGAAAAAGAGATGCAAAGACTCATAGTAAAAAGAGAAATTGAACAACTTGCAGTCGATAAGTTAAAATTACAAAAGGAGCGAGACAGTAGTGGCCACAATCCTGGTGATGAAACAAATAGAAGGTCAGCACCAAGGGATACTATCAAAGTAAGAAAATATGATAGCCAAAAAGAAAAAATGGATGTTTATCTGGATTATTTCGAATCCATAATGGCTATGAAAGGCTATAATGAAGAAGATTGGCCAGCACAACTGATGACTCAATTAACTGGAGAAGCATTTGAAGCTTATAACAGTATAGCCAAAGAAGACAAAAGCATATATAAGAATGTCAAAAAGGCACTTCTATGTCATTTTGGGAAGTCAGAAAATGATTATAGAAGAGAATTTCATGAAATGAGAATCAAGATGGACAAAGATCCACAGATCATAGTACATGAAGCACAAGTCAATCTAACAAAATGGCTGGAACTGACAGCGATAGATACGAGCAACCCAAAGGCCATAATAGACATGGTGTTAATTGACAAGTTTTTAGAAAATGCAACACCAACCCTATTCACATATTTGACTGACAAGAAAGTTCGTACTCAAGCAGAGCTAACAAATGCATTACGAACATTCAAAGACTCTCATCCGAATGTGGAAATGGATAAGAGACAAGACATATTTGCAGCAATACAAATTAAAAGTCAAGAAAAAAGGCAAGGTATGAGAAACCAGAGTCTGCCAAACCAAGGTAACAGACAAACTATTTGCTGGTACTGTAACAAGCCAGGACATATGGCGAAGCAGTGTTACCACAATAAAGGACAACCAAATAGGGTGTCACCTAATGGCAGCCCTATAAGAAAGAAAACAGAAGAAAGGTCAAGACAAGGTCATTTTGAAAGCAAAGGTAGAAGATCATGGAGAGGCAGATACAATCATGACTCCAGATACAGAAATCATGATCAGCCCTGGAGAAGGAATGACTACCAAGAGGGAGATAATAAAGGAAAAATGAAACAAGAAGAATCACAATCTAGTAGTACTGTGGCCACTATCAAGGATCATGGCACACTGAAATGTTACCCAGTGTACATCAATGATCGAAAGTGTATGTGTCTTCATGACACTGGATGCACAACAATTGTAGTCCGTGATAAGATGGTGAAAGAAGAAGAGTATGATGGGAAAAAAGACACACTGATAATGGCTGATGGCACAAAGAGAGAGTGTCCAACTGCAATTTTCACCATCAACTCACCCTGGTTTCATGGTAAAGTTAGAGCCAGAGTTTTACAAGACGCCATTTGTGATCTTATTATAGGGAACATTGAAGGTGTGGTGGACAATACTGATGAAGTATACAAGGCCTGGCATGACAACAACCATCAAGTATGTGCTACTGTACAAACAAGAGCCACCACAAAAAGAAAAGAGATCACAGACATTGAAGTTGATGAGAAACTTGAAATAGGAAGCCAACTGATGTCCAAACAAGAGTTCAAACAACTACAAGAAGAAGACAACACAATCAGAGAAATAAAAATGAAACTTATCAAAGACAATGAAACAGGCCACAACAAAAATTACAAACTAGATAAAGGCATATTAATAAACATTGCACAGGAAGGTACGTGCAAAAGAGTGGTTCTTCCCAAAAAGTAACAGGAAACCATTATCAAAATGACACATGACAGTCCTTTAGGTGGACATATGGGCGCCAAGAAAACAATTACTACAATAGCAGAAAACTTTTACTGGCCTAAAATGGCAAGGCAGATAAAAGAATACATCAAGGCATGTACAGTGTGTCTACGACATAATCCCAAAGATGGGAGGCACACAGCACCCATACAATCATCTGACAAGGCAAACTTCTTATTCGAGAAAATTGCCATAGACCTGATAGGACCATTCAAAAAGATGTCAAAGAAGAAACATATGTATGCTCTAACCATAGTGGACATAGCCACCAGATGGGGTGAAGCTATCCCACTGAAGCGAATAGATGCAGAAAATATATGCAACGCATTACTCAATGTTTTTAGCAGATATGGTTTCCCTCAAACACTTCTGTCGGACAATGGCAGCCAATTCAAGGGTCAGATGACACAAGCCATTATGAAAATGTTAAACATTACACAAGTACACAGCACAGTGTACCATCCACAGTCAAATGGAGTGATTGAAAGACTAAACAAAACCATCAAGAATATGCTATTAAAGGTGACAGTGGACCATGAGGACAGATGGCATGAATATTTACCCTTAGTACTGTTTGCATACAACAGCAGCAAACATGAAAGCACTGGCTTTAGTCCTTTTGAGTTAATGTTTGGCCAAAACCCTGCAAGTCCCTTAAAGAATTTCAAAGAAAGGCTTATAAGTAAACAAGATGCCATACAGGACAGATATCAGCTGATGTCAGACACTAGAGATAAAATACTTTACAGTATTGAAGCAGCAAAGCAAAGACTAATCAAGCAAAGTACAAGACATAGAGAAATCAAAAATAGACACAGACATTTGAGAACATTTGAGCCTGAACAACATGTCCTAGTATGTTTACCAAACACAAAGAATGAAATCACATGGGAAGGTCCATACAAAATTGAAGAGAAACTTAGTGATGTCACATATAGTGTCAATATCAAAGGACATGTGAAAAAATTACATATTGACAAACTAAGAACATATGATGACAATAAAGAAGGAAAGCAAACTGTTAATGTCATCATCAAGGTAAATGATGAAAATGACAATGCAATGAAAATGAACAGTCTTGACAGTGAAAAAATATCATCTGACATACCAGATAATGTGAAACACAGAGTGATCAAAATTTTTCAAAAATACAAAGGTGTCATAACAAAAGAAACAGGCAACACAAAAACTGTGACTCACAAGATACAAGTTTTGGAACATGAACCCTTCAAGACCAAAGTATACCCTATTCCAATGGCACATAGAGACACAGTAAGGCAAGAAATTGACTACCTACTTAAAGAAAACAAAATAAGAAAAGCAGTTGAAGCTAACTATACCTCACCAACTGTCATAGTAAAAAAGAAGAATGGAAAGATTCGACTGTGCTGTGACTACAGACAGTTGAATAATATTACCAAATTGGACCATGAACCTATTGGAGACCCAAGAGACATTATAGACATAATTGGTACTTCCAGAATATTCACTACATTTGACTTAAACAGAGGTTTTTGGCAGATTAACATGGATCCTGATTCTATAAAATACACTGCATTCATAGCCATGGATGAGGTGTATGAATGGTTAGTAATGCCATTTGGACTGGTCAACAGTACGGCCACTTTTAGCAGATTTATGAAAGTGATGCTAAAAGGAATTCCAAATGTGGTACATTATGTCGACGATATATGCATCCACACTAAAGATTGGGAATCACATATCCATACACTTGAAGCTGTACTGGATAGACTCAAGAAACATAATGTGACAATCTCACCAGAAAAGATCAACATTGGAAAGAAGTATATAGATTTTTTGGGATACAGAATAGGAGGCGGTGCAGTCACTCCCACTGCAGAAAATGAAAACAAGATATTTAATCTGTCTGTCCCAAAATCTAAAAAACAAGTGCAAGCCCTGCTGGGACTATGTAACTTTTACAGACCTTTTATTGCAAACTATGCAGAAATAGTTCATCCACTAACAGAAGTTACAAAAACCAAAGATATTAGAAAATTTCAATTTCCAGGAGATTGTCTCGACGCATTAGAGAACATTCAAGAGGCATTCAGGAAGAAACCCATCTTAGTTACACCCCAATGGGACAAACCTTTCATTGTTTCTACCGATGCATCGTCCATTGCATTAGGAGCGTGCCTCATGCAAGAACATGATGGTATCCTACATCCTATACAGTATCTTAGCAGAAACTTGACCAAAACAGAGTGTAACTACAGCACCATAGAGAGAGAATGTCTAGCCATAGTGTGGGCTCTACAAAAACTTCAAAAATACCTTCTAGGTAGAACATTCACTCTTCTAACAGACCACAAACCACTTGTGGCATTCAACAAGAAGAAGATCAGCAACGCCAAAGTGAATCGTTGGGCTATGCTATTAGCCGACTACAAATTTGACATTAAACCTGTGAAGGGAAAGGACAATGTGGTTGCAGACATATTAAGTAGAATGACAATAAATAAAGACACTCTGTGAACTCCTAACTGATAAAACCAGAGACTATTAAAAAGACATTCTGTGAATTACTAAATGATAAAATAAGAGACTGTTTTAACATTAGTCTGTGAATTCCTAAAGGATACAAACAGAGACTGTAGTTATATTAATATTTTTATTTGTTGAACAATGGACAAGGAACAGTGTTTGAATTCCATTGGATTATTAGTTAATTTTAATAATATTGAGTGTTTAAATGTTTTAATTACACAAAATTACAGATGTGTTTAAAAGTCCATTTTCATTTTTTCAGCACAGGTAGACGGTTGCAGTTCTACAGATTTTTTCTCATTATTTCTTATGTTTAGACTGATGCAGTCCTACAGATTTTTTCTTATTGATTCTATATCCAGAAGTTGTATGTAAGAAAATGAATGTTCATTGATGATAAATATTTGAAATTTGAATATAGATATAGATTGATTTGATTTTATGAAGACCAAAAATGTTGTATTTCATAAACATTTTTTTTGAAGGATGGGGGTGAATGTCACATCTGATTAACATAATTTTGTGACGTAAGGTCACGTGTACAAGAGACGCGGGAAGAAAGGAGCATTTCTATTGGTTGAAAGTGTTGGGCGAACAGTTGTGTGTAGACTTCCGACAGGGAAGCATGGATAGTGAATAACTCAAGATTTCCACGTTATATTACCTCAAATGATTCTTATGTGTACAATATATATGTATATTAAAGTTGTTTTGGATAAACGAATTCTTCAGTGAATTATTGTGCACAAGATTAATTACTGTGAGAACGCCTACATAAAAGAGAAATATAAAGTTATATCGTTACAAATGCCACAAACATAATAAAAATATTATAATGGTTTAAGTGAAATATATTCAATTATAATTAATTATTCACTCTTTTTTTTGTCAAAGATAAAAGTGAAATACAGTCGGACCTCGCTAAGTCTAACTTATTTAAGTCGAAAACCTCCCTTTATCGAATTAATTGTTAGGTCCCGGCCAAATTCCATAATACTAATGTATTTTAGATCTTCTTAGCTCCAAGATTTTTGGCTTTCAACCTCTCTTAGTCGAATTTTACGGTGGTCGAGTGGCATGCGCGCTCGGCTGGCGTACCGATGGTTACGGGTTCGAATCCATGTGAAGGCAAGGATTTTTTCCCGTGGTCTAGGGCTTCCCTGAGTCCACCCAGCTCTGAATGGGTACCTAACACTAGTTAGGGAAATAAATGCGGCTGGGTAATGTGTGGAACCTAGGGCTTCCCTGATCCACCCAGCTCTGAATGGGTACCTAACACTAGTTAGGGAAATAAATGCGGCTGGGTAATGTGTGGAACCTAGGGCTTCCCTGAGTCCACCCAGCTCTGAATGGGTACCTAACACTAGTTAGGGAAATAAATGCGGCTGGGTAATGTGTGGAACCTAGGGCTTCCCTGAGTCCACCCAGCTCTCAATGGGTACCTAACACTAGTTAGGGAAATAAATGCGGCTGGGTAATGTGTGGAACCTAGGGCTTCCCTGAGTCCACCCAGCTCTGAATGGGTACCTAACACTAGTTAGGGAAATAAATGCGGCTGGGTAATGTGTGGAACCCTTATAACCGTAGCCTGTGAACACTGCATCACGCAATTATCTTCTGTATAGAAGGAGCGTATGTATAGATAAGACATATGTATTATAAGACATCGATTTTATTTTCGAGTGACATTTCAGAACACGTGTTCCGTAGAACCACGTAAATGGACGTAAAATCTTATCGTGGTGCATTCCACGAGGGTTTAAGCGACCCTTGCAAGTACAAAAAAATGACAAAGACAAGAAAGAATTTGCGTCCCTTTGCTTCATGCTGTGAATCTTTTTCAAAAGAAAAATCTTACTCCCCCCATCTCACTATGGAGGCAGTAAAGTGGTGAGAGGAGGGAAGATGTCTCCTCTCACGGGCTTGTGTCGGCATGTCAAAGCAAGTTGGCTTCCTTTCATATGAAACATAGACACCGCCTCTCTTTCCTGTCAAGCCTACTAGCCGGTATGGCTGTTCTCAATATCTAAATTGTCCCTGATTAATCGGCGCCTATTACGCCATTTTCCCTAACTGAAAAACTGCGTAAGTCGAATTTATTTTTCGGGTCCTTTTGAGTTCGAGTTAGAGAGGTGCGACTGTATTTATTTAAATACAAATTTTAAGAGTTATAGATTTAGTGGCGCCATTTTGAGATGGCGACCTTGGCAACTGCCCCGATGCCAACCCGTTGTTACGCCGCTGGTCAAACATACACATGTTTTCTTGAGCGTTGCCAATAAGTTAAATGGGTGTGGTAATTAAGGTTATTGGGATTGGTGTATATTGGAGAGGGCGTGACAAATACGATGGTAGACTTCATAAACTGACGTGGCGAAAGAGCTTGGAAAAAAATCGAGCGGTATCCAAAGATCATGGACCATACTTTGTCCCGCGCCCAACATAAAAACTTCCTGGTTCCTCTCAACCTGTCAGAGTTAGAGGATGATCAAACACACTTGACAGAAAACGGCGCAGACAGACAGCCGTTGTGAGAATTCAACCAGTTACCACGCATCCCCAAACACAGAAAGTGAAGAATTGAAAGGAACAAAGAACAAATGCTTAGTGTTTCTGTCAAATATGGGTGTCGTGTTACAAAACCGATGATGATTGCATAAAGAAGACCTGATAATTCCCTGAGCACAAGAGGCCTGCTTTAAGTCTTTGCTTTCAGGTTCAGAAATAAAATAAAAAATTAGGGAGAAAAAAAAAGGCAAATAACAGAGGGAAAAAACTGCCACAAGTACTTGACTTGTTACAAGAACTCCTCATGATTACAACAACACTATCTTATCTATTACAGACGCTCCTGCTATACAGAAGATTATGGCGTCCTATGCTTATCCATGAATTGTGTCTAGTCTTGCATTTTTATTAGAGTTTTAAATGTTGATAAAGTGTTGGTTTTCCTTGTTTCCTCGGCAACCCATATCAAGTGCGAACTCCGGTCGGGAAGAACGAAAATTTGTACGTGTTTATTCTTGCATGCGGAATAAGAAAAGTGTATTTATCCCTATGTCTGTCTGAGGGTTGTATTAGATTATCTTTGTGTTGTATTTCCAAGTTAGAATTAATTGCCTTATTTATTATTACTACTTTGCTCTTTGTTCTTCAATCCCCTAGTGACTAGTGTTTCAAGGTTTAATGATTTAACTAATGGTGTTACTCTTATCAGTTTTGAATATTCTCCAGTAATGAATCTGGCAGCTCTTTTTTTAATTGTTTATAGTTGATCAAAGATTTCTTCAACACCAGAACCCCTGTCATAAACCACACACTTGCCACTCAGTGAAGGAGTGCGGGACTCTGTTACCATCTCTAATCAACGGGTGATATAAATAGATTTTTTTTCTTCCTGCCATGATGCAGTTATTCTTAGAGTCATGACGCAGCTATATTAAGAATCTTGATGCCATTTCTGTCTCTCTGGAAACATTCCAAATTGTAACTACGGGGCCCATTCAACTATCAGTTTTATTAGATAAATCTCCAGGCTTCCAACAAGATTGAAGACTGACACAGTACACAGGCAAATGCTCCGATTAAAATACTTTATTCAATCTGACGATGCTGAAAATCTCACTTCATGAAGGAACATTTGATCTTAGTTTACAAAAATGAGTATTATGTTTAAAAAGCGAGGCAACATTTGTTTAGCACACTTTGAGAAATTACGTAAATTTGTTTCTAAAATAAATTATTTTAGCTTTAAGTGTGTTAGGTATTTTAGGTTCTCAAAACATCTTAGTCAGTATTGTACAAGAAGTCAGTATTGTACAAGAAGTCAGTGTTGTACAAGAAGTCAGTGTTGTACAAGAAGTCAGTGTTGTACAAAAAGTCAGTGTTGTACAAGAAGTCAGTGTTGTACAAGAAGTCAGTGTTGTACAAGAAGTGAGCGTTGTACAAGAAGTCAGCGTTGTACAAGAAGTCAGCGTTGTACAAGAAGTCAGCGTTGTACAAGAAGTCAGCGTTGTACAAGAAGTCAGCGTTGTACAAGAAGTCAGCGTTGTACAAGAAGTCAGCGTTGTACAAGAAGTCAGCGTTGTACAAGAAGTCAGCGTTGTACAAGAAGTCAGCGTTGTACAAGAAGTCAGCGTTGTACAAGAAGTCAGCGTTGTACAAGAAGTCAGCGTTGTACAAGAAGTCAGCGTTGTACAAGAAGTCAGCGTTGTACAAGAAGTCAGCGTTGTACAAGAAGTCAGCGTTGTACAAGAAGTCAGCGTTGTACAAGAAGTCAGCGTTGTACAAGGAGTCAGCGTTGTACAAGGAGTCAGCGTTGTACAAGGAGTCAGCGTTGTACAAGGAGTCAGCGTTGTACAAGAAGTCAGCGTTGTACAAGAAGTCAGCGTTGTACAAGAAGTCAGCGTTGTACAAGAAGTCAGCGTTGTACAAGAAGTCAGCGTTGTACAAGAAGTCAGCGTTGTACAAGAAGTCAGCGTTGTACAAGAAGTCAGCGTTGTACAAGAAGTCAGCGTTGTACAAGAAGTCAGCGTTGTACAAGAAGTCAGCGTTGTACAAGAAGTCAGCGTTGTACAAGAAGTCAGCGTTGTACAAGAAGTCAGCGTTGTACAAGAAGTCAGCGTTGTACAAGAAGTCAGCGTTGTACAAGGAGTCAGCGTTGTACAAGGAGTCAGCGTTGTACAAGGAGTCAGCGTTGTACAAGAAGTCAGCGTTGTACAAGAAGTCAGCGTTGTACAAGAAGTCAGCGTTGTACAAGAAGTCAGCGTTGTACAAGAAGTCAGCGTTGTACAAGAAGTCAGCGTTGTACAAGAAGTCAGCGTTGTACAAGAAGTCAGCGTTGTACAAGAAGTCAGCGTTGTACAAGAAGTCAGCGTTGTACAAGGAGTCAGCGTTGTACAAGAAGTCAGCGTTGTACAAGGAGTCAGCGTTGTACAAGGAGTCAGCGTTGTACAAGAAGTCAGCGTTGTACAAGAAGTCAGCGTTGTACAAGAAGTCAGCGTTGTACAAGAAGTCAGCGTTGTACAAGAAGTCAGCGTTGTACAAGAAGTCAGCGTTGTACAAGAAGTCAGCGTTGTACAAGAAGTCAGCGTTGTACAAGAAGTCAGCGTTGTACAAGAAGTCAGCGTTGTACAAGAAGTCAGCGTTGTACAAGAAGTCAGTGTTGTACAAGTCAGTATTGTACAAGAAATCAGTATTGTACAAGAAATCAGTATTGTACAAGAAGTCAGTATTGTACAAGAAGTCAGTATTGTACAAGAAGTCAGTATTGTACAAAAAGTCAGCATTGTACATGAAGTCAGCATTGTACAAGAAGTCAGCGTTGTACAAGAAGTCAGCGTTGTACAAGAAGTCAGCGTTGTACAAGAAGTCAGCATTGTACAAGAAGTCAGCGTTGTACAAGAAGTCAGCGTTGTACAAGAAGTCAGCGTTGTACAAGAAATCAGCATTGTACAAGAAGTCAGCGTTGTACAAGAAGTCAGCGTTGTACAAGAAGTCAGCGTTGTACAAGAAGTCAGCGTTGTACAAGAAGTCAGCGTTGTACAAGAAGTCAGCGTTGTACAAGAAGTCAGCGTTGTACAAGAAGTCAGCGTTGTACAAGAAGTCAGCGTTGTACAAGGAGTCAGCGTTGTACAAGGAGTCAGCGTTGTACAAGGAGTCAGCGTTGTACAAAGAAAGTCAGCGTTGTACAAGAAGTCAGCGTTGTACAAGAAGTCAGCGTTGTACAAGAAGTCAGCGTCGTACAAGAAGTCAGCGTCGTACAAGAAGTCAGCGTCGTACAAGAAGTCAGCGTCGTACAAGAAGTCAGCGTTGTACAAGGAGTCAGCGTTGTACAAGGAGTCAGCGTTGTACAAGAAGTCAGCGTTGTACAAGAAGTCAGCGTTGTACAAGAAGTCAGCGTTGTACAAGAAGTCAGCGTTGTACAAGAAGTCAGCGTTGTACAAGAAGTCAGCGTTGTACAAGAAGTCAGCGTTGTACAAGAAGTCAGCGTTGTACAAGAAGTCAGCGTTGTACAAGAAGTCAGCGTTGTACAAGAAGTCAGCGTTGTACAAGAAGTCAGCGTTGTACAAGAAGTCAGCGTTGTACAAGAAGTCAGCGTTGTACAAGAAGTCAGCGTTGTACAAGAAGTCAGCGTTGTACAAGAAGTCAGCGTTGTACAAGAAGTCAGCGTTGTACAAGAAGTCAGCGTTGTACAAGGAGTCAGCGTTGTACAAGGAGTCAGCGTTGTACAAGGAGTCAGCGTTGTACAAGAAGTCAGCGTTGTACAAGAAGTCAGCGTTGTACAAGAAGTCAGCGTTGTACAAGAAGTCAGCGTTGTACAAGAAGTCAGCGTTGTACAAGAAGTCAGCGTTGTACAAGAAGTCAGCGTTGTACAAGAAGTCAGCGTTGTACAAGAAGTCAGCGTTGTACAAGAAGTCAGCGTTGTACAAGGAGTCAGCGTTGTACAAGGAGTCAGCGTTGTACAAGAAGTCAGCGTTGTACAAGAAGTCAGCGTTGTACAAGAAGTCAGCGTTGTACAAGAAGTCAGCGTTGTACAAGAAGTCAGCGTTGTACAAGAAGTCAGCGTTGTACAAGAAGTCAGTGTTGTACAAGTCAGTATTGTACAAGAAATCAGTATTGTACAAGAAATCAGTATTGTACAAGAAGTCAGTATCGTACAAGAAGTCAGTATTGTACAAGAAGTCAGCATTGTACATGAAGTCAGCATTGTACAAGAAGTCAGCGTTGTACAAGAAGTCAGCATTGTACAAGAAGTCAGCATTGTACAAGAAGTCAGCGTTGTACAAGAAGTCAGCATTGTACAAGAAGTCAGCGTTGTACAAGAAGTCAGCGTTGTACAAGAAGTCAGCGTTGTACAAGAAGTCAGCGTTGTACAAGAAATCAGCATTGTACAAGAAGTCAGCGTTGTACAAGAAGTCAGCGTTGTACAAGAAGTCAGCGTTGTACAAGAAGTCAGCGTTGTACAAGAAGTCAGCGTTGTACAAGAAGTCAGCGTTGTACAAGAAGTCAGCGTTGTACAAGGAGTCAGCGTTGTACAAGGAGTCAGCGTTGTACAAGAAGTCAGCGTTGTACAAAAAGTCAGCGTTGTACAAGAAGTCAGCGTTGTACAAAAAGTCAGCGTTGTACAAGAAGTCAGCGTCGTACAAGAAGTCAGCGTCGTACAAGAAGTCAGCGTCGTACAAGAAGTCAGCGTCGTACAAGAAGTCAGCGTTGTACAAGAAGTCAGCGTTGTACAAGAAGTCAGCGTTGTACAAGAAGTCAGCGTTGTACAAGAAGTCAGCGTTGTACAAGGAGTCAGCGTTGTACAAGGAGTCAGCGTTGTACAAGAAGTCAGCGTTGTACAAGAAGTCAGCGTTGTACAAGGAGTCAGCGTTGTACAAGGAGTCAGCGTTGTACAAGAAGTCAGCGTTGTACAAGAAGTCAGCGTTGTACAAGAAGTCAGCGTTGTACAAGAAGTCAGCGTTGTACAAGAAGTCAGCGTTGTACAAGAAGTCAGCGTTGTACAAGAAGTCAGCGTTGTACAAGAAGTCAGCGTTGTACAAGAAGTCAGCGTTGTACAAGAAGTCAGCGTTGTACAAGAAGTCAGCGTTGTACAAGAAGTCAGCGTTGTACAAGAAGTCAGCGTTGTACAAGGAGTCAGCGTTGTACAAGGAGTCAGCGTTGTACAAGGAGTCAGCGTTGTACAAGAAGTCAGCGTTGTACAAGAAGTCAGCGTTGTACAAGAAGTCAGCGTTGTACAAGAAGTCAGCGTTGTACAAGAAGTCAGCGTTGTACAAGAAGTCAGCGTTGTACAAGAAGTCAGCGTTGTACAAGAAGTCAGCGTTGTACAAGAAGTCAGCGTTGTACAAGAAGTCAGTGTTGTACAAGAAGTCAGTGTTGTACAAGAATTCAGTGTTGTACAAGTCAGTATTGTACAAGAAATCAGTATTGTACAAGAAATCAGTATTGTACAAGAAGTCAGTATTGTACAAGAAGTCAGTATTGTACAAGAAGTCAGTATTGTACAAGAAGTCAGTATTGTACAAGAAGTCAGTATTGTACAAGAAGTCAGTATTGTACAAAAAGTCAGTATTGTACAAAAAGTCAGTATTGTACAAAAAGTCAGCATTGTACATGAAGTCAGCATTGTACAAGAAGTCAGCGTTGTACAAGAAGTCAGCGTTGTACAAGAAGTCAGCGTTGTACAAGAAGTCAGCATTGTACAAGAAGTCAGCGTTGTACAAGAAGTCAGCGTTGTACAAGAAGTCAGCGTTGTACAAGAAATCAGCATTGTACAAGAAGTCAGCATTGTACAAGAAGTCAGCGTTGTACAAGAAGTCAGCGTTGTACAAGAAGTCAGCGTTGTACAAGAAGTCAGCGTTGTACAAGAAGTCAGCGTTGTACAAGGAGTCAGCGTTGTACAAGAAGTCAGCGTTGTACAAGGAGTCAGCGTTGTACAAGGAGTCAGCGTTGTACAAGAAGTCAGCGTTGTACAAAAAGTCAGCGTTGTACAAGAAGTCAGCGTTGTACAAGAAGTCAGCGTTGTACAAGAAGTCAGCGTTGTACAAGAAGTCAGCGTTGTACAAGAAATCAGCATTGTACAAGAAGTCAGCGTTGTACAAGAAGTCAGCGTTGTACAAGAAGTCAGCGTTGTACAAGAAGTCAGCGTTGTACAAGAAGTCAGCGTTGTACAAGAAGTCAGCGTTGTACAAGGAGTCAGCGTTGTACAAGAAGTCAGCGTTGTACAAGGAGTCAGCGTTGTACAAGGAGTCAGCGTTGTACAAGGAGTCAGCGTTGTACAAAAAGTCAGCGTTGTACAAGAAGTCAGCGTTGTACAAGAAGTCAGCGTTGTACAAGAAGTCAGCGTTGTACAAGAAGTCAGCGTTGTACAAGAAGTCAGCATTGTACAAGAAGTCAGCATTGTACAAGAAGTCAGCATTGTACAAGAAGTCAGCGTTGTACAAGAAGTCAGTGTTGTACAAGAAGTCAGTGTTGTACAAGTCAGTATTGTACAAGAAATCAGTATTGTACAAGAAATCAGTATTGTACAAGAAGTCAGTATTGTACAAGAAGTCAGTATTGTACAAGAAGTCAGTATTGTACAAGAAGTCAGTATTGTACAAGAAGTCAGTATTGTACAAGAAGTCAGTATTGTACAAAAAGTCAGCATTGTACATGAAGTCAGCATTGTACAAGAAGTCAGCGTTGTACAAGAAGTCAGCATTGTACAAGAAGTCAGCGTTGTACAAGAAGTCAGCGTTGTACAAGAAGTCAGCGTTGTACAAGAAGTCAGCGTTGTACAAGAAGTCAGCGTTGTACAAGAAGTCAGCGTTGTACAAGAAGTCAGCGTTGTACAAGAAGTCAGCGTTGTACAAGAAGTCAGCATTGTACAAGAAGTCAGCGTTGTACAAGAAGTCAGCGTTGTACAAGAAGTCAGTGTTGTACAAGAAGTCAGTATTGTACAACAAGTCAGTATTGTACAAGAAATCAGTATTGTACAAGAAGTCAGTATTGTACAAGAAGTCAGTATTGTGCAAGAAGTCAGTATTGTACAAGAAGTCAGTATTGTACAAGAAGTCAGTATTGTACAAGAAGTCAGTATTGTACAAGAAGTCAGCATTGTACAAGAAGTCAGCATTGTACAAGTTTCTACTTCCCTTCGCCACCCTTAGTACACAATTTACACAGGAAACATTTAATTTAAAATGCATGATAAGTTGGAAAAAGGGGGGGGGGTGCTAAATGTATAAAAACTCATGATAAGAATAATTTTTTATTTCTTTCTTAGAACCAGGTAAATTTTTATGTATGTAAGAGCACTTTTTATTTGATGGGAGTGGGGGAGGGGGGAAGAGGACTTTGTGTGTGTATGTGTGTGTGTGTGTGGAGGGGGGGTGACCAGAAAAAAATTTTAAGTGACAAAAGAATGTACTTTAAATTTCTTGTGTATAAATTGTTTTCAGAGTATTTCCCAATATGCTAGACCTGAGTATAAACAATAACTTTTTTTAAATTAAAAAAAAACAAAATACTATTTATTTAGACTAATTAAGGAATTTTACCCATCTTCAATATGTGGAGAAGTCTGGCTTAAGAAACAAAGTTACTTAATAAATTGTATCATACTTATCTTCTAGAAAACTCCCAAAACTACTTTCTAGAGGGTTTCAGATATTTCATAGCCCCTCCCCACCTAACAACAAAAACAAACCAAAAACAAAACCAAAAACAACAAAAACATCCTGTTACCAACAAAACAGTTCTAACAAATAAATGTAAATTAACAAATTTGAGATGATTAAACCAACAAAAAATAAAGAATACAGGCTGTGTCAGACATCTTCTCACCTCTTTGAGCTGTTCTGTCAGCGGGTGTCTCGGGTCATACATAGGGTACTGCCAGCCAAGGTCAAGGATGCTCTTGTGTTGCCTGGGCTGAATGGGTTGGTTGCTGTACAAGGGGTCGTACTGGTCAGATGCTGTCGAGGCGACCAAAGGATGCTCCTCCTGGTTGGTTCTCTCACTGGGTCCAGCAGATTGTTGGGGAGGCAGCACTTGTGCAGTCATTTGGGGTTGAATGGATCTACGAATGGCTGGCTTTGGGGCTAACCAGACAACAATGAAAGTCACAATAAAGTACTCGATAATTTACCTAAGCGGATTAGTTTTTAAATAATTTAATTTGTTTTTTAAATGTAATTACTTTTTTTTAAAAAGTAAGTAATGTACTATAATTATGAAGAAAGTGTTCATTTGCAGCTAATAGATAAATCTTTAAAATAAAGTCTGTGGTAATTTAGTAAAATGTGGTTTTACGAGTGTTAAGTCATTGGGCTGATTTTCTGTTAGCCTCTTTAGGATCTTAGATGGGTTAAGTGTCAGAATGAGTTAAAATATCAGCAGTCAAACTTTAAAAATTTGTTTTTTATTTTTAACACACAAAAAAGATTCCATTGACAGATGGAGCCAGTGTGCAGCCTAATTTAGTCTCACCATAGGTCCTGTCCCTTTGGCTTGCATCTGGGGTGGCCATATTGCTTCCCCCGACAGGGATGGCTGGACCCCTAATGTCACCTGGGCTGCTGTCATAAGATCGGTTAAGACTCCGGTTCAAATGACCATTTACAGGGGACTGTAAGGTGGAACCATCGTATGATCTGAGGAACAAACAAAATACTTACAACCCAGTGTTTTACTTAATTTGAATGTCCATAAAGTATGTCACACTATTTTTGACCATTTTTAACTTCCCCCCTCCCCCCTGTCACAAACTGTCACAAATCACGGAACCCCCCCCCCTCCCAAAGTACGTCAAACTTTCGAACAAAAAAAAATTAATTTTATTAACAAAAAAATTAAAATTGATTATTAAACACCATGACGTCACACATGGCCCCGTCCCCCCTGTCACACTTTCTTACACCCCCTCCCCCCCTCTGGAGCGTGACGTACTTTATGGACGGCCCCTTATCTAAATTCACAAATTTTAGATATCCATCACAAAGGGGTGTGGTCACTATTATTTTAAAAAAATAAGGAAATTAATATCCGAAAGGGCACATAGCCCTATCACAATCTATACCACTCTCTTGATCTAGAAGTTAAAATAACATATTTATCTGCATCTTGAAATCGGCCAAACGCACTTGTTCATAGAATCCATTTCATCCACTGGCTGACCATTTTGGCCAGGTTTATCTCTCCTTTTGGATGCAATGCCAAATGGGTCATTTTTCCTCCTCCTCTCTTGGGATCCTGAGGATGTTCTGTGAAGTCATAGTGTCATTGACACAGATTAGAATAATTGAAATTATTTTAGCTTATTCTTGAGGCATTTAATCAGGGAGTAAGAGAGACACATTATAAGAGCAAGTGAACACAGATATTTAAGAGAACAAAATGTGGGTGAGACTACAATCAGACCTATAGAGAACTGTATGGATAACATATTTAATCAGGGAGTAAGAGAGACATACATTATAAGAGCAAGTGAACACAGATATTGAAGAGAACAAAATGTGGGTGAGACTACAATCAGACCTATAGATAACTGTATGGATAACATATTTAATCAGGGAGTGGGCCTGACAAGAGGTCACAAAACAGCCTGACGTCTTGTCAGACTCACTCATACCCTGTTTTGTGACGTCTTGTCAGACTCACTCATACCCTGTTTTGTGACGTCTTGTCAGACTCACTCATACCCTGTTTTGTGACGTCTTGTCAGACTCACTCATACCCTGTTTTGTGACGTCTTGTCAGACTCACTCATACCCTGTTTTGTGACGTCTTGTCAGACTCACTCATACCCTGTTTTGTGACGTCTTGTCAGACTCACTCATACCCTGTTTTGTGACGTCTTGTCAGACTCACTCATACCCTGTTTTGTGACGTCTTGTCAGACTCACTCATACCCTGTTTTGTGACGTCTTGTCAGACTCACTCATACCCTGTTTTGTGACGTCTTGTCAGACTCACTCATACCCTGTTTTGTGACGTCTTGTCAGACTCACTCATACCCTGTTTTGTGACGTCTTGTCAGACTCACTCATACCCTGTTTTGTGACGTCTTGTCAGACTCACTCATACCCTGTTTTGTGACGTCTTGTCAGACTCACTCATACCCTGTTTTGTGACGTCTTGTCAGACTCACTCATACCCTGTTTTGTGACGTCTTGTCAGACTCACTCATACCCTGTTTTTTAAATCCATCTACTGAACACAGATATTAAATGGCTGGTATAAAGGTTTTAAAGCTGTAATAGTTTTATGACATGTAAGCTTCACTAATTAAAAAAATGTTTAATGTTTTAGCAGTTTATAAGTATCCATTAAAATTGCTACAATAAATAAATTGTTGCCAAATGGAAGCACTTTAGGCTATTAAATTAAACAACCCCGTAAAGTAAAAACAAAGTTTTTGACTATAAATCCCTTATATATGAGACAGAACTTAAAGTATTGATTATGTTCAAACGCGACAAACATTAACAGATTGAAACTGACTGAACACCCCTTGGTGTAAAACAGGGGGGGGGGATGTGGTCACGGATGGCTGGACTGAACTCCAGCGACACGTGGGGGTGAACTATAGCAGACGGAGACATAGAGATAAACTAAAAGTGCATTAATTTAATTACAGTAAATTCGATCGATCTGAAATTTTGATACAATGCATTGTTAGGTGACACGAGTCTATGTGAAAAATTTCAGCTCAATAGAATCACGGGAAGTGGGTCATTTTTTACTTTTGTTTTTTCGTCCGACCGACCACCCACGACAGACAGAGAGAGAGAGAGAGATCACGACAGAGAGACAAGACTGTGAAGTTAATATAAGGGATTTAAAAAGCTAAATGTTTATATGGAACCAAAAATAACTTTACAATTTGTGATTTAAAATTGTTTTGAGAAATTGAGAAAAAGAAAAGAGAAATACCTTCTTGGTTTGGCCTGCCTCTCTTTCCTCCTATCTGATGGCATCCTCTCAAAAATTCTCCCTGGCTTGGGCTGGAAGTTGGGGTCAGCTTGTGCTTTCAGCAGCTCATCCCAGTACTGGTCAGTTTCATACATCTTTCTGTCCAGTTTTCTGAGGCGGTTGCTGACAGTTTCTGCAGCCCCCCTCTTCATCCAATGCAAGTTTCTTTTCCTCACTGAGAGACGTAAAGAGGAGAATAAGATGGCACTGTTATGAAAGTGACTACCAACAGTTTTATTTTACTTTAAATGAAACCTGTAAATAACCTCAAACAATATTTTACAGTTTAACATAAAATTATTATGAGAACAAAAATATTTGAGAATTTTTTTATTTTTTTCTTCTTTTGACAGCAATGTCAATTGTTAAAAATATTCTTTTCTTTTTAATATATTTCCCATTAATCTAGTAGTCAAAACTGAATTGATTATGTCAGCTCTTTTTAGCTGTTATATGATGTGTTTGTACAAAGATTGCCTTATATTTTACAATTAAATATTATTACCCTTTCTCTTCTTTAAGATCCCTCCACAGAACAGTTGCCAAATTAGATTTATGGTTATTCACTCCATTTAAGTTATTTGAGCTAAAGTGGACAGCTCACATAAAAAAATCAAACACTTGCTCGTATGTGTATTCTTCTCATAAAGAAATGAAACATTTGCAGTACCCTTCAAACACAATGATGGGAAGTGCTAGTCGCTCCACCAAAGCTTGTCCCATCCTCGAAGCATTATCAAAGTCTTTGCCGATTTGGGCCTTGGGAAGTGGGAGATTGCGCACCGCATCATCGATATTATATTCTCCCGCCAGAGCTCTTGCACACGCTGAGATAAAATTATCCATTTCATCCATCAACTGCAATGGGAATAGAAACATCGATTTTGTGCTTATAATCACTATAATTAATAAAGGGTATAAGCGAATATTTATTGCTTCACACCATACCTGTAAATATGTGGTAATAATAGGTGAAAAATCCACACTTTAAATTAACCATTCATTAGCAGTTAGTGATTTCCACCAACTTGTTACCTTTGCAAAAATGTGAATACGTTAAATAATCATCAAGAGCTAAAAATACATCGGGATATAAATATATATAAAGATATAAATATTGATATTTATACCCTAAAAAAATTTTTAATCATTAAAAACTGATAATAAAGAACTTTTTGTCATCGATCATATGTGTTAACTTCATATTTAATTTCCTAAGATATATAAGTCCTTGACCTTGTCTGACTCATTTAGGAACATGGCAGAAACTGTCAGGCGATTGGCTCTTTCACTGGTTCCCTGGGAGAATCTCTTCCACGCCTCCTCCAGCCTCCTGGCTCTGTCATGGTTTGGCTCAATGTCCTGCCTCAGAGAGCGACGCAGCACAAGGGCGGCCTGCAGGAGCTGTTTACCGTACTCGTACGTGCCCTTGACAAGACAGAGAATATTCGTCAAAGCACTTCACAAAGTTGCTGTTTAAGTGCAGTCAGTGCATTTAAACTTATTAGCTAAACACATGTACAAAACCCTTAATATTTTTTTTTAAAAAAGAACAAATCAACTCTAAGGTTACAATTAAGTAGATCACTCACAATCCCAAATTTAAAAAAAAATTCCTGATAATAATTCTTATTTATTCCCAATTTATCTTAAAATTCACCGAATTTAACTAATGATCTTGAGGCACATTAATTGCCATCAGGAGTTGCTAATCTAGGGTTTAAAATATAAATAATTAGACCAAGAGACTCCTTGAAAGTTGATTAGAAGATGTGTGATTAGCTTACCCGTGATGATAATATGTTAGAATTATTTGCATTTCTTATTTTGTTCTGCTTCTACTGTGTCTCTGGCTTAATCAAACAGCTTGCACTGTCTCAAACAGCTTGCACTGTCTCAACGCCATTTCTTCAAAAACCGCACAAACGAGAAGTTTATCAACATCAATACTTACAAGAGCAGTTGCCTCAAATTGTTTGTGTTCCTCATGCAGTGAATTTGCTTCTTCGGGGCTCCTGCCCAGGTCGGTATGAGTGCTGACCATGACATCACACAGCTCATTGATCCAGTCAATAGCCTGGACGAAACAATAAATGGTCATTTCAAATGATAGGCATTTTACATTGATGAAATGTTACATCTTAGATCAGAGAGCTTTTCCTTCAATGAATCAGGAAATATAGCATGAAGAGTTTTTAAAGTGTTAAATGAAGATAACAAAATTAAACTGCCAAGCTTAATATTTTACATGTAATTTAAACATGTATGAATATATAGCAAAGTTTCAGCCATACCGGGTAGATTGATAAAATATACAGATGTTTACCTTTACCTTGGTGGGTAGGGGAAATAGAGAGCAGTTTAATAAAGAACTCTCATTGGGCTAGCAAGTATTAATATTCCTTAAAAAATGAAACAAAACTGCAAGAACGAACACCCCAATCCCACTATTAACAGACATTAACATGTGAATAGCATCGAGCTTGTCCCAAACAAAATTTCCAATGAGAAACTTAAATAAAATGCCTTTATACACACGCAAACCCCCCCCCCACCCCTTTTTACATATTGCATACAAAACACTGTAATTTTGTTGGCATTGTTGGGATCATCAGTGGCCAGCTCACCTGGTCCGTGTCTCTCTCGCAGGTCCTCAGTTGTAACAGCTGCTGCAGTTTGAGCTTCCTGACGTCTGCCAACTCGTCACATCTCATTTTCCTCTCCTGCAACTCCTCGAGCTTTTTGTTGATGTACTTGACCTTGCTGGCGTAGTCAGGAGTGATGTCTATGCCAAAAGCATTTTTGATGGGGCGTGACATCTCGTCCAGCAGACTTTGTCCATCATTTAAGCTCTCCGCCGCCACTTTGTCTGATAAGGGGGCGGGGAAAAAATATAAGTTTGAATTTAAAACAGTGGTATCAATTTATATCAAAGTTTGTGATTGATATTTGATACATTTGTCAAATTTTGCCACATAATGAGACAAATTATATGCACATCAATGTTCCCTTTACGCTGTGTGGCTATGCAGATATCTTATGGACGCCGGGCAGCGATTTATAATTACTGCACAGCGAATTTTGATAAGGATAATATAATATTAGTGTTTGTGGCTGTAAAATTTAGTGCAAAATTTGATGCTGTGCAACTTTGCACACAAGTTTTTACTTTGCACGTGGACCAACAAACCTTAGAGGGAACATTGATGGACATATACATTTTTTATTTGCACAGTTTGATGTGTTTGGCTTTTATAAAAGTACATCATCTCTATATCTTGCTAAAGCATTTGTCAAATAACAACATTGCCTCTTTCATGCAAAATCCATGGAAAAGTGTGTGAAAACTTTGAAATAATCATACATAATTTTTCAGAAAACTAGAGTGTTTCAAAAATAGTTTTTAATTACATATTAGCTACAACCCTTGCTCAAAGACCAGGAAGGAAAATATATAGTAGCTCAGCTAAATATTATTTAATTGCAATATACAAACAATGAGCTAATTTTGAACTTCATTAGCTATATTATAAGATTATTTTATTTTTATATCATTATTATTATTTTATTAAAGGAAAATTTCTTTTAATTACATTATAAAAATTCATTAGCATCCCCCTAAAAAAATATATTTTAAACTAGAAAATATTTTAGGTTTAGAGTAATTTTAACTTCAGTTTTTTTAGCTTCACTCAGCAATCCAATACCCCAAAAATTAACTACATGTACCTCAATAAAATCACAGCTTAATTTGTGACTAAAGAAATGTTTTATAAAAATGTTTTGAATGAAGACTGTTTGCGTGACATTATTGCATTCTTGATTAATCTTCAATCAGTGTTTGATGTCAGAATACAAATTCCTAAGCCTACAGGCAATAATGAAGTTTAGCAGGATTTCATTTGTTGCACTGTATAAACAGTAAGCAACTAGTTTATTTACACCAAAATTGCACAAGGTTTGTCCTATAAGAAAAAAGTCTTCAGTTGACTTTTTAATACTGAATTTTAGCCATGTCCTTCTGTGTTAGCTAATAATTAATGGTGACACCTAGGTACTTAAATTCTTATAGATTGTGATTTTCTTAATTGTGATATGTGACATTGTGAGAATAATGACAAAAATTCACCATCTCAGGTCTACTTCATTCATTATATCATATGGATTTTGCAACATGTATTTAATTTTTTTTTATTGCATAGCCTCCTTGCATCACTGGTAAATTCTCACCACAGGCGTCACATTTGTCTTGTAAGTTTTTCATGGCTTCCTCCACACTCTCCACTGTCTCAGCCACCACCTCACTACACAGCAGTTCCAGGAGTTCATCCAAGCACTGAGAGAACTAAGAGGAGGAAGAAAAAAGGTTTGACTGCTCTTCAAGATAAATTATCATTGGGCTGTGTTTCAGTTTTAAAATAGAATACAGTGTAAACAAACGATTCCTGTGGATAACATGACAATTATAAGCTTTACGGATCAACAGGTGTTAAAACATCACAGACAATTGTAAGCTTTACGGATCAACAGGTGTTAAAACATCACAGACAATTGTAAGCTTTACAGATCAACAGGTGTTAAAACATCACAGACAATTGTAAGCTTTACGGATCAACAGGTGTTAAAACATCACAGACAATTGTAAGCTTTACGGATCAACAGGTGTTAAAACATCACAGACAATTGTAAGCTTTATGGATCAACAGGTGTTAAAACATCACAGACAATTGTAAGCTTTACGGATCAACAGGTGTTAAAACATCACAGACAATTGTAAGCTTTACAGATCAACAGGTGTTAAAACATTTATCATCAACAATTAATTTGAAAATGGAAGCAATGAGCTTAACAGAAATAGTTTTTTCTTCCACACAAATCGTTTGTGTAAGTTGTATTCAGGATAAAACAATACTTTCAATTTCAACGATGTGATGAAGTTAAGTTTGAGGTTGGAGGTGTTTTATGGATGAAGAGAAAATAATAAACCCTGCAGTTAAGATGTAATCTCTTTAAGAAACAAAATCCATCGGCTTATTTAACATTGTAGCTGTTTATACAAGGATTATTAATGATGATATGGTCCAAAAGTTTGACCTATATAAACTTGTTCTTAAATTTCTTGGATTAGAATTTTTTGTTTTCTTTGAAATTTATCTCAAATAATTGATATTAGTGACACAAATTGATAAGCGTCAAGAAATTTGTAGGCCCATTATCTTTCCCTGATCCTTCAGAAAATCTTTAAAAGAAAATATTCGCCTAAGAATTTAGAATTCTCACATCTTCAGCAAATCTGTGAAACCTGACAGACGTGATGAGCAGCGTCCTCCTCCTCTCCAACCTAGAGGCAAAGCTCCTGCACACAGTGTCCATGTAATCTCTCTCTGCCTTCAGGTCATCTTCGGCCGACAGACCCTCCTTGAGTATTTCTTCAGCCGTATGCCTCAGCTCAGCATACTGTCCATACGTGTCCTGAAAAACCCCAATTTTCATTCAGCAATCACAAACATAGTAGTACATTTTTTTAAAGTTAAAAAAAAACAGATTTATTTTTATCAGTTTTAATTAAATTTATCTGAAACTTAAAATTTAAAGCTAACTATAATAAAGATTATTTTATTTAACAAACAGAAACCTTTGAACATAAAACTATGTATGCAAAGTTAATTCTCATAAAAAGCAATAAATATATGACTAAAAAGCTATTTGTTTTGACCTTTTAATTTAGACAATAATTGATGTGTGTGATAAGAAACAGGCTAAGGGAAATAACCCTAATTTATCTTTATGAAGGAAGTAAAGAGAAAGTTAGCTATCAAAAACATGGTGAAGAGTAATTGCTTGAAAAAATAATTTATTTAAAAACCTACAGTACACTTGATCTCCATCTCCTCATGTCTCCTCCTGAGTTCTTCGGCTGCTTCATAGGAGTCTCCAATATCACTTTGAGAAGCCAGCAATTTCTCCCCAGGGCCCAGCACCCAGTTGACAACCTGTAGAGAAATAACATTCAAAAATATTAATTTGATATTAATTTATAACTATGACTTGTATTACAATTGTAACATATCAGAATTTATTATGAAAGATTGACTATAAAAATAATTCCGATTTATAGAAAGAAAAAAATCTCCAGTTGAGTTGTATTAAGTCAGTTGGATATTTACGCTTTACAAGTTGAAAACAACAAGGTTTTATTTCTCAGTGAACTAGAAGATAGCCACTCTGTTGAAAGAGTTATGCTTGTGTGTAGAAAATTATTAAATAATTTATTTAACTATCCCCTCCATTTCTCAACATTCCAATACTGATATCTAGTGTCTCATATAAACAACTTAAATGCTCTCACAGTTTTGATATTCCTCTTCCATTCCTCATACTGTATGTTGGAGTTGAGATTACGGTCCCTGTCCTCTAGAAAGTCCTGCAGCTTGTCTACCCTGTTGGTTAAATACTGGAGCACTCTTTTTACCTGAAGCACAGAATGACGGCTACAGCAATCTGAACATTAATGCAGGGAAAGATACAAACTACCCATAACATGCTAAAGAAAAGAAAATATTTCACAAAGGTTAACCAAAGACCATTTTATAAAAAAAATTTTTTAATGAAAAATGTAACACATTTTATGTTTAAAGAGAAATAAGTTCTGTGAGCTCATTGATTTCATGTTTGAGGCTCCTGTTATATTGACATGAAATACAAATTGAACTTAGTCATGTTTCTGTTTGATGAATATATTTCCTTTTAATGATGTATATTTCACTAGCTTTAACTTTAGCAGAAATTTTTATTAACTTTCAGGCAGGTTATAATAAAATTTAAAGACAAAATGTAAAAATTTCACTTTCATAGAGTTAGGATTTAAATGTAGCCATTGCAAAATCTTTTTTTTACCAGAAATAATTTTTTGAATGTTTCTTTTAAACATAATTTTTCTTTTTTAAAGTATTTGACAAGAATTTAATGATTGACTGAGAATATTCCACCTGTTTTTGAGCCTCTAAATTATCCAATGTTGGCACTAGCCCTTGGCTGTCCGTGTATCCACTAAATCCATTCTCCTGCAGGGATGTCAGAATTTCTTGACCTGTTTATGTGATAAGCGCATTTCACATTTATGACATTATAACCACAATTATAATTCTATATCATATTGTATTTAACAGAATTGCTGAATGATTATTATCCTGATAACCTATTAAAATTATATGACTTTCAATAGTCAACCAATGAATGAGTATTTTGGGTCAACCAGTTCTGTTACTTTCAAAACTATTGTTCAGCTTCTTAGTACAACAAACGTGACAAGCTGAACTCATGCAAAAAACATGTATAATTGACCTTGTCTAATAACTTGGTCAAGCTACAAACACGTCAACTGACCTTGTCTGATAACTTCAGTTGGTCAAGTACAAACACGTCAAACTGACCTTGTCTGATAACTTCAGTTGGAACTGTCTTGATGGACTCCTTGAACTGCCTGTGTTTTCTCAAGGCCTCCAGTGGACTGGCCAGTGGGTCAGGTCGACCCGTTGACCCATAGGATTGTTGAATGGTGCTCTCTTGATTGTCCAAATATTCTATTGTGGTTTTAGCATCTTTCAGAAATCTTTCATAGTTCTGTGAATATATCAAGATGAGCTCTCACCATGAGGAAAGGTAAAAATGTCAGACTATCTCATCTTATTTGTTACAGACGCTCCTTCTATACTATTTAACAATTATTATAAAACTAAAATGAAATAACAAATTTCATTTTAACTCTTGCCCCCACACCCGCGCTCACTTATAAAAAAAAACAAAAAAAAACAACAAATATTTCAACTAACCAGTTGGTTCCTCAGCCAAATGTCATGATTATATTCCATGTGGCCACCAAGGTCAAAGGTCAGTTGTTTAGGATCAATATATCTGTGCAGTAAGTTTGGGGTCACAAATAGTGGCTGAAGAGAAAAGCAAAGTTTAACCTAAAAGCATAGCAGTACAACATTTCTGAGGTTCCTATTAAAATCCACAGTTGAAATTTCAAAGCAACTTCAACAAAATAGTTTACAATATCATTTAAAAGGTAAAATCACTTACTGGCTTCAATTTAAATAAGGGATTTCTTTGTTAAATTATTTAATTTTAATAATTTAATCTCATAATTTATTTAAAAGAATATTAAAATATCACAATTTCTGAAATGTTAACAAATATATATGTCCATTAATAAAGCTTTAATTTATTGTTTTAATCACACAATTTGTTTGTGTATCTTGAATTTTCTCATACAACAACCCTATCAGGCTCCATCAAATTTATACATAGAATTATTGTGTAGGTAGCACCCTGTGGTTAATGTTAGACCAGTGATAGCGAAACTATGGCACGCGTGCCAGTGTCGGCATGCAGAGCCTCATCATTCGGCACGCGACTAAAATATTTATTCCTGAATCAAACCAGCTAAGCCAAACCACCATTTTCGGGGTTTCATTGGAGTGTTGGCACCGTGCTATAAATAAGTAGGTTTTGGATGAAATTTGGGCACGCGGACCAAAAAAAGGTTCGCCACCACTGCGTTAGACCAACAATCTACAATATTTAATCATGAAAATTCAAAAACAATTTTACCTCAGACCCTGAAGATGCTGACTGAGTTGCCCTTTTGTCATGTTCATGAACCACAACCAACACTTGCTTGAGATAGCTGCCCATTGTTTGCTGAAACAACAGAATCAATGTTCTTTTTTTTTCAACAGTAGACTATAACATGTAGCTAACCACTCAATATCTCATACAATCATGAAAGTTGTTAGTAGTTAAAATACAATAAAATGAGAATATATGAGATACAGAAAATTGCTCAATCTGTGTATTAAAAAATGTATGAGCCATGATTAACTTTATGGATGAACTGTTTTACTAGTGACTTCAAAAACATATGTCGCCAACATAAACCTGGCAATAATTATACAGTGGGGGAAAACACAAAAAAATAGGCTACTTTAAAAACAAGAAATAGAAATAATTGTTGATTAATGAAACATTCATTTCAATGTTTGCTGGGAAATTGATTGGGAAAAAAAATATTCACTGATGTTAACAGCAAATTTGTGTCAAAGTTGATATTTGAATGTTCTGATAAGAATTCTCAAAAATGATCTCTATTTTGTCCATGGGGTGGGTTTCCATGTTTGTTTTCATTTAGATTGGAGAGTTTCAAAATTGCATTGCGTTTGCCCCCCCCCCAAAAAAAAACACCCCCACCTACCTAAAAACTTACCCTCAGACAAGACACAACCATGTTCAGGTTGGCCCAGGATCCATCTCTGGTATCCACAATGGCAGAAAAACCTTTTCTCTTTGTCTCTTCACTATAAAATAAAACGTGAGTTACTTGAACATAAGATCTTGACCCCACAACTGTTTCAAATGAAAAGCCCAAAATGTTTAGTTAAAAGCCCAAAATGTTTAGTTCAAAGCCCAATATTTTGAGTTGTAAGCCCAATATGTTTAGGTAAAAGTCCAATATGCTAAGACTAAATCCCAATAAGTTATAAGCCTTCTAGATAATTCCAATTGGCAGAGAGAAAACCCCCATCATGTAAAGGTCAAGTTTGAATAATTCAATTTGAAAGCCCCAAATCAAGTTATCAACACAATCTTTTATGTTGTATTTTAATGGTAAATAAGAACCAACAGGGACAAAAGAAATAAATATGAATGTCCAATTTTAAGCCAACTACATGTACTTCCCTTTTGTGTTTTTTTCTTCCTTCCTTCCTTCTTTTTTTTTCCCAAAGCTCTTATTAAAAAAAGAATTTTTGAAAACTAAAGAAGAACTACCTGGGAATTTGTATGTAGTATTTCAAGCACGTGACCAATTCATCAGGGCCCGGGTCATTTCTGTTCTGCATAGACGGGAGGGTCACCACAGGTCCACCATGGATGTCTCGACCACCTGGTGGGATTACAGAAATCAAGTTACAAAAATGACTGCTATCCTAAACATGAAATATTCATTCGGACTTTAGAGATTCTCACCCCAAAAAATGGGGGAGGGGTGGCGGAAGGGACAGAGGGAGAAAAGTAACTTCTGCGTTTAGCGATGAAAGACTGATAATGTAAGTCACGTGGGTGAGGTTGGGGGCTTGGGTGGAGTGGCGATCCACAGCGTGCGGCACTTTACGATGAGACATGGCTTCTGTCTTTGGCTGGCTTCTGTCTTTGGCTGGCTGCAGAGTTTTAGTTTATATCATGGAGGGATGAGATTTTGACAGTCAACGTTTTGACAGTCGAGATGTTGACAGTGGCGATTGTGACAGTTGATATTTTGACGGTCGAGATTTGGACCGTTGAGATTGTGACAGTTGAGATTGTGACAGTTGAGATTGTGACAGTTGAGATTGTGACAGTTGAGATTGAGACAGTCGAGATTGTGACAGTTGAGATTGTGACAGTTGAGATTGTGACAGTTGAGATTTTGATAGTTGAGATTTTGACAGCGGAGATGTAGATGGATGAGTTGCTTCCTGTTCAAATTAAATGTTTAACATGTCATTGATAAAGGAAAACTTGTGTTAAAGTGTTAGCGCGGGGATAGGAGGGGAAGGTACACATAACTTCATAAAAAATAGCTTTACATATTATAGAGAAGTTACAGATGTAGAGCAGTGCAAACAAAGCCAGCAATAAAATAATATATTGGGCAACCATGCCGCATGCCCACTCTAATCATGGCGTCTGTTTATGGCAGTGGTAAAAAATTTTGTAACCTTTTTTTAATATATTAAAAAAACGGTCTTGCGGTTTGGTACATGTCATTTATCACAGTGACAGGGACTGTGACGACTTTATGTCCAGTACAGTCAGTCAACCATTTTCATTCCCACCTCCAATGTAGAGTGGATTTCTCCATCTGAGCAAGCAGCCCGCTAACCAGGTCACACAGTTCTAATTTACAGCCAAGATGACAATGGGACAGTGACACGTCTGTGTTGTTATAAGAATGGGATCTTTGTTTTAGACCAAAGATCCAAGGAACTACGGACCGTGGGCCAGATCAGGCCTGACAGGTTTCCTTCATATGACCCGCCTGGACATCGTTAACCGGAGGCAAAGACTTATATATGACCGGACACTGTCCATCTCAGCTGGAGGCTTTACTTCACACTGTAATAAGCCTTGAAAAAGTAATATTCATTAAAACAATTTCTACCATTAAAATTGTTCATTATTAATGTTTTTATATCACTATAACTGCTTTTAACTATAATTTTTATTGGTCGGGAGCAGCATTCATTCACGATTTTGTCAAACTATATTTCGCACCCTAACAGAGTCATTGGGGGGATAGCGAACCTGGAGTCTGTTCACCAAACGTTTGAGGACCCCTGGTGTAGACAATGGGAAAGCTTGCGGCCGTCCACATGTGATATCATATCCTTTTACTGGATCTCCATTGTCTATTGTCTCTTGTACGTGATGGTGGTAGCACTCCGTTGTCTATTGTCTCTTGTACGTGATGGTGGTAGCACTCTGTTGTTCTATTGTCTCTTGTACGTGATGGTGGTAGCACTCCGTTGTTCTATTGTCTCTTGTACGTGATGGTGGTAGCACTCTGTTGTTCTATTGTCTCTTGTACGTGATGGTGGTAGCACTCCGTTGTTCTATTGTCTCTTGTACGTGATGGTGATAGCACTCCGTTGTTCTATTGTCTCTTGTACGTGATGGTGGTAGCACTCTGTTGTTCTATTGTCTCTTGTACGTGATGGTGGTAGCACTCCGTTGTTCTATTGTCTCTTGTACGTGATGGTGGTAGCACTCTGTTGTTCTATTGTCTCTTGTACGTGATGGTGGTAGCACTCCGTTGTTCTATTGTCTCTTGTACGTGATGGTGATAGCACTCCGTTGTTCTATTGTCTCTTGTACGTGATGGTGGTAGCACTCCGTTGTTCTGTTGTCTCTTGTACGTGATGGTGGTAGCACTCCGTTGTTCTATTGTCTCTTGTACGTGATGGTGGTAGCACTCCGTTATTCTATTGTCTCTTGTACGTGATGATGGTAGCACTCCGTTGTTCTATTGTCTCTTGTACGTGATGGTGGTAGCACTCCGTTGTTCTATTGTCTCTTGTACGTGATGGTGGTAGCACTCCGTTGTTCTATTGTCTCTTGTACGTGATGGTGGTAGCACTCCGTTGTTCTATTGTCTCTTGTACGTGATGGTGGTAGCACTCCGTTGTTCTATTGTCTCTTGTACGTGATGGTGGTAGCACTCCGTTGTTCTATTGTCTCTTGTACGTGATGGTGGTAGCACTCCGTTGTTCTATTGTCTCTTGTACGTGATGGTGGTAGCACTCCGTTGTTCTATTGTCTCTTGTACGTGATGGTGGTAGCACTCCGTTGTTCTATTGTCTCTTGTACGTGATGGTGGTAGCACTCCGTTGTTCTATTGTCTCTTGTACGTGATGGTGGTAGCACTCCGTTGTTCTATTGTCTCTTGTACGTGATGGTCGTAGCACTCCGTTGTCTCTTGTACGTGATGGTGGTAACACTCCATTGTTCTATTAGTGAAATATATCATTTCTTGGAAAACCTATGTTGACAGCTTCTTTACCCACGATATTCCGAATCACTACACAATACGCCAGCCTTCTGTCCTTCCCTTCAAACAGTGGTTGGCGAACAGACGTAAATTATCCCTTATAAGGTAAAAATGGAACTTTTGGGGGGTATAATGCAGACATACTTGGGACAAATAAAATCCGCTAAAATCCACTCTTTTTGGGTAAATTCAACACAAAATTTGATATTTTGGGGCATCAGGCGAACAAGTTCACCAGCCCCTGCCTTACAAGATCCCGATGCAAATATATTTGGAATTTTATGACAATTAGTGATAAATTCGTTTTGTTTCACTGCTACCAAGTATTGGGTGACGACACATCTCGCGACTTTGAGATAACACCCTCCAACAAGGCGGTCAGGGGCGTGGCTACGTGTAGGGCAACCCCGGGGCGAGACTTCATCCACCACACATGCATATAAAAAAGTGAGGAAGTAGACCGAAAATGCGGCCCCCACCTCATAATAAATCGTCCTCGGGCCACCCTTCCTTCCCCTCCTTTGTTTTTCTCTTCAAAATTTGACTCCCCCACTGCCCCCCCTTTAATTAACCGCCCCCCCCTCTCCAACTTTCAGACTGGCGTGACACACATTTCCCGCAGGCTTTAGAATTGACAGATTCCTGTGATTGTGCAGAGTTGCAGCTAATCAATCAAATCCTTTCATATCCCTGGTGTAATACATCAGTCCGCCGGGCAGTGTTGGGACGTATGTCCCTGGTGTAATACATCAGTCCGCCGGGCAGTGTTGGGACGTATGTCCCTGGTGTAATACATCAGTCCGCCGGGCAGTGTTGGGACGTATGTCCCTGGTGTAATACATCAGTCCGCCGGGCAGTGTTGGGACGTATGTCCCTGGTGTAATACATCAGTCCGCCGGGCAGTGTTGAGACGTATGTCCCTGGTGTAATACATCAGTCCGCCTGGCAGTGTTGGGACGTATGTCCCTGGTGTAATACATCAGTCCGCCGGGCAGTGTTGAGACGTATGTCCCTGATGTAATACATCAGTCCACCGGGCAGTGTTGGGACGTATGTCCCTGGTGTAATACATCAGTCCGCCTGGCAGTGTTGGGACGTATGTCCCTGGTGTAATACATCAGTCCGCCTGGCAGTGTTGGGACGTATGTCCCTGGTGTAATACATCAGTCCGCCTGGCAGTGTTGGGACGTATGTCCCTGGTGTAATACATCAGTCCGCCTGGCAGTGTTGGGACGTATGTCCCTGGTGTAATACATCAGTCCGCCGGGCAGTGTTGGGACGTATGTCCCTGGTGTAATACATCAGTCCGCCGGGCAGTGTTGGGACGTATGTCCCTGATGTAATACATCAGTCCGCAGTGCAGTGTTGGGATGTATGTCGTAGAGTCTTGACGACCGCTGGCCTGCGGTAAGATGGAAGAAGTGTGTTTGGGGGGAGGGGGGAGGGGATCTCATAGGAGACGGTGGCGCGCGCTAATAAATGTCACACACGAGTCCAGGCCGAGAATAATCCGCGGCCACCAAATTTGCGTTTCCTGCGCATAAATTTAAACCCTCCACCAGAGTAGGGCTGCCATATCTAACTGGGACCTCGCCAGGACCTTGAGAGTAGGGCTGCCATATCTTATAGCTGAGACCTCGCCAAGACAAGATGGGGGTGTATAAATGAAATTTAAAAAAAATTAATATAATTACTTATTATTTAGAACATTTACATGGCACTTGTTGTGGCAGAAGTAGTAGGTACAGCATATTTTTCCGAAGATTTCACCTTTTTCAGCAAGTCTTTTTTCTCTTGTACGTATTTCTAAAACTCTACGTAAGTCAGCTGGAACTAAGATTGATTATACGGTAACAGGCAGCAGTATTTTGCAAAATTGGGACAAAATTGGGTCTTCTTGGGTTGTCGTGAAAAAAAAAGTCCATTGCGGTGACGGTCCCGACAGATCGGGACGGATGGCAACCCTTCTCACCATGGTTCATGGTTATGAACATTGAAGTTCATAAACATCACATTACTGGTAAAACATTATAGTTTATATCTGTCACATTTGTGTTGAACTTTGCTCATGATAATTTGTTTTTAACTACACCTAGAGGCGTGTTTTTTTTTAAAATATACAATTTTGGTAAAATTGCTCTTAACTGGACAGGAAACCACTAGTATGTTATGTGCTCTCATAAATCGGTGGCGCAACTATCGCTAATACCACCCGGGTGTGACACGTTTTCTCCCCCCCCCCTCCTTGTGAAAAGCCATTAGCCCCCCCCCCTCCCCTACCTATCCCCGTTCTCTCCTCTGCACCCCTCGCTTAATATGATAAAAGTAATAGTGGTCAGTTTGGTAAATAAAATTGGACGGAGACCTGGCCTTTTAACAAGTCAGCGATTAAGTCACTGATTGCGTTATAATGAAGTCCAAGCAACAACTGAGTTGACCCACCTGTCAGGAGCACGAAGCCAAGGTGAAGCAGATCTGCCATGTCCGAGCCATTCAGCTCAAGACCTGGGGAAACAAACAAGAAATTATAAGGACTAAAAAACTAAGCTTAAAATTGTGACGTATTCAATACAATAACTTTTCGAAACATTGATATAAATTAGAGTAGAAGCGTTGTATCTATGAACTCGCTAGTTCCCTCCTGTCAATGTTCCCTCCTGTCAATGTTCCCTCCTGTCAATGGTCCCTCCTGCCAATGTTCCCTCCGAAGAGATTCGTTGGTCCGTGTGCAAATTACTAAAAACATGTGCAAAGGTGTAAACCATCAATTTTATCTATTTATTTATTTTAGGGCTGGTACTGATTTTAAAAAAAATTAAGAAATCGATTAATTTCGATTAATTATATTTTTGTAACGCATATATAGATCCCGTTAGTTGCGATTCATTATTTCGAGAAATCGGTTAAGTTGAGGTAATTCCATGGCTCCCAAATTTTTTGACGTAACACAGCAAATTCGTTCTGCTATGCAAAAAATTGGGAAGAAAACCCCATTTTTTAACGTATGCACGTCTAAATAAATAATAATAATAAGAGGGAAAAGTATGTAAGTAACAAAATATATAAATCATTAATAAATTTGAGGAGAAAAAAATAGAAATATTTTCTTAAATTTTAATCGAATTTTAATCGATTAAAATTTTTAACGATTAATCAAATTAATTAATCGTTAATTTCAAAAGCCCTAATTTATTTATTTATTTATTTATTTTTGGTCTAAAATTTTACAATACACAGACACTTATACTTATACATTATCCTTATCCAAATTTACTGAAAGGTATTTTTTAACTGATGTGCGGTTTATCTTAACTGCTGTGCGGTATTTAACTGCTTCGCGGTATTTTTCAACACCTGCGTGGTATATATTTACTGCTTCACGGTATATCTTAGCTGCTGTTCGATATTTCTCAGCTGCTACGCGGTATTTCTTAACTGCTGCACGGCGGGTGTCAGATGCGCAGCTTAAAAGAAAACATGCCTTCAACTGCTTCCCCTTCTCTGACCATCATGTATACGATTTAGCGATGAGGATTCGCCTGTCATTGAGCGGTCCAAGCCCTCCCCCCCCACACACACACACGCACAAAAGCCAATTCTGTTATACGAATCCTATTATGCACTCAGCCTGTCATAGAGGTGCGCCAATCGTGTCATATGTCACACTACGCCATACACAATGAGTCTGTTGCTTTGGTTACCAGCGCCCGAGGCCAGGCTAATGTTGCGCCTCCACCCTTCTACTCAGTGCTGGATTTACCTATTTGCTGAACAAGCTATAGCATAAGCCCCCCCCCCACCCCCCGCCTTGTTGGGGGCCCCCTGGAATTTTTCTTCATTTCTTGCACTGACATGGAATATCTGGACTTCAAACGGGCCCCCATATCTCAAATAGGTTAGGGTCCCATCAAGCCTAAATCCGACCCTGCCTCCACTGAATATAAAGTTTCACACCCGCCCCGCCCCAAACCTCCTGATACCACATATTAATGTTTTTATTGTCTTTTAAGAAAACATGTTTAGCCTACTGTCTTAAGTAATTTTTGAATTTAAAAAATAAAAATAATTAAACAAAAACAAAAAAAAACCATTAACCCACCCTACACACATAAAATACACAACCCCGCCCCCCCCCGTCCCCCTAAAACACCCAAACATTGTGTTGGTGGGGCAGATGCCCGTCCAGTTTCCAAGGAGACGCCGATGGCGTCATGTACACAATGTCTGTACGTGTTGTTGTTTACCTCGCGTTTTTCACTACTCCCAACAGATGTGATGAGAGAGTATTGAGAGCTCATGCAGGTGTCTCACAGATGTGATGAGAGAGTATTGAGAGCTCATGCAGGTGTCTCACAGATGTGATGAGAGAGTATTGAGAGCTCATGCAGGTGTCTCACAGATGTGATGAGAGAGTATTGAGAGCTCATGGAGGTGTCTCACAGATGTGATGAGAGAGTATTGAGAGCTCATGGAGGTGTCTCACAGATGTGATGAGAGAGTATTGAGAGCTCATGGAGGTGTCTCACAGATGTGATGAGAGAGTATTGAGAGCTCATGGAGGTGTCTCACAGATGTGATGAGAGAGTATTGAGAGCTCATGGAGGTGTCTCACAGATGTGATGAGAGAGTATTGAGAGCTCATGGAGGTGTCTCACAGATGTGATGAGAGAGTATTGAGAGCTCATGGAGGTGTCTCACAGATGTGATGAGAGAGTATTGAGAGCTCATGGAGGTGTCTCACAGATGTGATGAGAGAGTATTGAGAGCTCATGGAGGTGTCTCACAGATGTGATGAGAGAGTATTGAGAGCTCATGGAGGTGTCTCACAGATGTGATGAGAGAGTATTGAGAGCTCATGGAGGTGTCTCACAGATGTGATGAGAGAGTATTGAGAGCTCATGCAGGTGTCTCACAGATGTGATGAGAGAGTATTGAGAGCTCATGCAGGTGTCTCACAGATGTGATGAGAGAGTATTGAGAGCTCATGCAGGTGTCTCACTTTGATACGGCCAGGTTTCAGAATCAAGTGGCTTGCATGTGTTCAGTATTTCCTAGAGTTGCAAGTTATTCCTTCAACAACGAAGGTCCAAAGTTCATCTTCAACGACTGTCCAAAAGTCATCTTCAACGACTGTCCAAAAGTCATCTTCAACGACGGTCCAAAAGACATAATCAACTACTGTCCAAAGGTCATATTCAACGACGGTCAAAAAGTCATCTTACACCGCGGCCCCAAAAGTCATCTTACACCGCGGCCCAAAAAGTCATCTTCAACGACGGTCCAAAAGTCATCTTACACCGCGGTCCAAAACTAATCTTCAACGACGGTCCAAAAGTCATGGTCTAAAAGTTGAACTCTACATTTCACACCCCGCATTAAAACAAACATTCTCAACAAAACCATCGTGTCGATGAAACAAGAATTTGAACACATTAAATAAATCGCCAGGTTGATATACTCGATACAGAGCTGAGAAGTTAAATATCCCATGATCTTATTTGCACATCAAACCCATGACGTCACGTTGACGAACACGTGATCTAATGTGAGCTATGGTCCAGTGAGAATCTCGTCTCTTGATAGAACTCAATAAATTACCGTACGTACTTTGACTGAATGCCGACCAAGGCGAACCCACATATGTACCCTCAGCTGACACACACATTAATCATTTTAAAGTTATCATAGCGCCATTCTGTCTTCCCCTAGGCGGGGTCAGGTGAGGTGATGGGTGCAACTGCTGCACTTGTACCTGGGCCAGGTGAGGTGATGGGCGCAACTGCTGCACTTGTATCTGGTTCAGGCATATTCCAAGTTTTGAAAACATTCGGCACATTTTCGGACACAGCCTTATTACAAACCCATCCATTTTTGTTGCAAACCCATCCATTATTGTCACAAACCCATCCATTGTTGTTAGAAACCCATCTATTATTGTTACAAACCCATCTATTGTTGTTACAAACCCATCTATTGTTGTTACAAACCCATTCATTATTGTTACAAACCAATCCATTATTGTTACAAAGCCATCCATTGTTGTCACAAACCCATCCATTGTTGTCATAAACCCATCCTTTGTTGTCACAAACCCATCCCATTGTAGTCACAAAGCCATCCATTGGTGTCACAAACCCATCCATTGTTGTCATAAACCCATCCTTTGTTGTCAGAAAGCCATCCATTGTAGTCACAAAGCCATCCATTGTTGTCACAAACCCATCCATTGTTGTCATAAACCCATCCTTTGTTGTCACAAACCCCATTGATTATTATCACAAGCCGAGTGTTGATGAATTATGAGATTTAGTTTAAATATTTCACTCAAAGAAACATGTACTCTCACGTACTCTCACGTACTCTCATGTACTCTCATGTACTCTCATGTACTCTCATGTACTCTCATGTACTCTCATGTACTCTCACGTACTCTCACGTACTCTCACGTACTCTCACGTACTCACATGTACTCACATGTACTCTCATGTACTCTCACGTACTCTTATGTACTCTCACGTACTCTCACGTACTCTCATGTACTCTCATGTACTCTCATGTACTCTCATGTACTCTCATGTACTCTCACGTACTCTCATGTACTCTCATGTACTCTCATGTACTCTCATGTACTCTCATGTACTCTCATGTACTCTCATGTACTCTCACGTACTCTCATGTACTCTCACGTACTCTCACGTACTCTCACGTACTCTCATGTACTCTCACGTACTCTCACGTACTCTCATGTACTCTCATGTACTCTCACGTACTCTCACGTACTCTCATGTACTCTCACGTACTCTCATGTACTCTCATGTACTCTCATGTACTCTCATGTACTCTCATGTACTCTCATGTACTCTCATGTACTCTCACGTACTCTCACGTACTCTCATGTACTCTCATGTACTCTCATGTACTCTCATGTACTCTCATGTACTCTCATGTACTCTAACGGCGTCAGCAGCCTAATGAAATCTGTAGGCTGACTCTCAGAATGCTTGCAATACGCCCCCGATTCCATTATGCCCTTAAGTTGCGGGTGTCACGAAATAAAGTCTCCCCCAAAATAAAGTATCCCTCGGAGAGTTTATTTTAAAACAAAGTTTCCGGGGGAGGCTTTGTTTTTAAATAAAGTCTCCCTGGTTAAAATAGAGTCACCCCTTAATTATATTAAATAAGAAATGAAGGTTTTATAAAGGTTTATGCCTTTCAATATTTATAGTATTTGTACTGCATGCATTTTTGCATGACTACTCAAATTTCAACAACGAGTTTAGCAAGAGGCGTAGTGAGGAGTGGGGGCAAAAGTTGAGCCTGCCCCGAGCGGCACTTCAAAAGGCATGGCTAATTCCTCGGCGTTAATTTAAAAACAATTGAACTGAAAAACGAAAATGCTGAAATAGTACCAACAACTGCCCTTTATACACCCAACAACTGCATGGCGTCAAACCTTCGTACCTTCCTCGCACCTCTAGCTATGCCACTGCCTCTAGCTATGCCACTTCCTCTAGCTATGCCACTTCCTCTAGCATGCCACTGCCTCTAGCTATGCCACTGCCTCTAGCTATGCCACTGCCTCTAGCTATGCCACTGCCTCTAGCTATGCCACTACCTCTAGCTATGCCACTGCCTCTAGCTATGCCACTGCCTCTAGCTATGCCACTGCCTCTAGCTATGCCACTGCCTCTAGCTATGCCACTGCCTCTAGCTATGCCACTGCCTCTAGCTATGCCACTGCCTCTAGCTATGCCACTGCCTCTAGCTATGCCACTGCCTCAAGCTATGCCACTGCCTCTAGCTATGCCACTGCCTCTAGCTATGCCACTGCCATATACCGCATTAAACACAACACGGGAAGCAGCAGTTTACCGGTTATAAGCCATAGCTCAATTGGCGTAGAGCTAGGCGCCAGGGGTTGCTTCTGACGGTGGGAGAGATCACCATGTCTCAATGGATCGCTACCGCCCGCCTCAAGCTGGGCAGCCCCCAGCCAATAAGGTGCTATCCCGCCATGGCCTACCTGCTCCACTGGGTGCGTGGAGCTCAGAGGAACTCCTCAACAAGTAGGCCAGTAAATCCTGCACCTAGAAATAAAAAAACAAAAGATAAGAAGACTCCAGCTCTTCGCCTAGCAAGCTGGAACGTTAGGACTATGTGTCCAGGCATTACTGCCGACCTGCAGCTTATTGATGATGCCAGGAAGACAGCCATCATTGACAGGGAGCTTGCCAGACTAAACATCGACATTGCCTGCCTTCAGGAGACTAGACTCCCAGAAAGTGGTACCATAAAAGAATGCAACTACACTTTCTTCTGGCAGGGTGGACCAATGGACACACCAAGGCAACATGGGGTTGGTTTTGCCATAAAAAATGGACTCTGCTCCTCCATAGAACCCCCAACAAAGGGCACTAACAGGATACTAACAATACGACTATCTACATCCTCAGGATTAGCCAACATCATCAGTGCTTATGCTCCAACCTTATCCTCGAGCTCAGAAGCGAAAGACCAGTTCTATGATGATCTCAATCAAACACTAGCGAGCATACCCACCAATGAAGCAATCTACATCCTTGGTGACTTCAATGCAAGAGTTGGAAGTGATCACATGGCCTGGCCAACTTGCCTCGGTTATTTTGGAAGAGGCAGGCTAAATGAAAATGGGCAGAGATTACTAGAGATGTGCTGCTTACATGGACTATGTGTCACAAATACTTTCTTCAACTGCAAAGCAATCCACCAAGTGTCATGGAGGCATCCCCGCTCTAAACACTGGCACCAACTAGATCTCATCATCACAAGACGCACACAACTGGCCAGTGTCCTCCTCACACGCAGTTACCACAGTGCAGACTGCGACACAGATCACTCCTTAGTGGCTAGCAAGGTAAGGTTACTGCCAAAGAAATTGTACCGCAACCAAAACAAGGGAAAACCACGCATAGGCATCTGCTCCACCAAGAATCCAGAGAGAACAGCAGAATACACCCAGAGACTAAAAGAAGCTCTTGTACAAATGCCACCAGTAGACACTATTGAGTCCAAGTGGTCACATCTGCGGGACACCATATATGGCTCAGCTATTGCGGCATTCGGCAAGAGAGAACGCAAAAGTGCAGACTGGTTTGAGGCCCACTGGGAGGAAATGAAGCATGTCACCGATGTAAAAAGAAAGGCTCTTTTAGCCTATAAAGACAGGCCTTGCCCAGAAACTCTACATTCCCTTAAGAGCGCCAAGAAAAATGCCCAGCAGGCAGCTCGCCACTACGCTAACACGTACTGGATCAATCTAAGTTCCAGCATACAGTCAGCTGCTGATAGAGGCGATACAAAGGCTATGTACGAGAATATAAAACAAGCAACAGGCCCTCTGACCTCCAAGACAGCACCCTTAATGTCAAAAGCAGGGGAAATTATCACTGATCGGGACAAGCAACTCAAACGGTGGATCGAGCACTACCTGGAATTGTACGCAACTATAAACCATGTCTCAACTGCTGCCCTGGACGATATCCCAGACCTGCCGGTCATGGAAGAGCTCGATAGCCTACCCACAATGGTCGAGCTAAGTAGAGCCATAGATTGCCTAGCCTGCGGGAAAGCCCCTGGTAATGATGGAATTCCACCAGAAGTTCTCAAATGTGGAAAAGAAATACTTTTACAACCTTTGCATGACCTCCTCACTCTGTGCTGGGAACAGGGGCAGATACCACAGGAGTTAAAAGATGCCAACATCGTTACACTGTATAAAAATAAAGGAGACAAGAGTGACTGCAACAACTATCGTGGAATCTCTCTCCTCAGTATAGTTGGAAAGGCCTTCGCCCGAGTTGCATTGACACGCCTGCAGACCCTAGCATCGCGTGTACTCCCAGAATCGCAGTGCGGCTTTCGAGCCGGAAGATCAACCATAGACATGATCTTCTCTCTGCGCCAGCTGCAGGAGAAATGCAGGGAGCAACATATGCCTCTATACATCGCGTTCGTCGACCTAACTAAAGCTTTTGATCTTGTCAGCAGAAGCGGCCTTTTCCAGATCTTAGTAAAAATAGGCTGCCCTACACATCTGCTTAACATCATCAAGCAATTCCACGAAAACATGCAGGGCACAGTGTGCTATAACGGTGCCACCTCCGAGGCTTTCCCAGTAAGTAGTGGAGTAAAGCAAGGCTGCGTGTTGGCACCTACTCTATTCGCAATATTCTTTTCCATCTTACTCCAGTATGCCTTCAAGAACAACAGCGAGGGGATATACATACACACCAGAGCTGACGGGAGATTATTCAATATTGCCCGACTTAAAGCCAAGACCAAAATAAGGAAGATTTTGCTGCGTGAGCTCTTATTTGCAGACGATGCCGCCTTAATATCCCACACAGCAGACGGCCTGCAGAACCTTGTATCCAGCTTCTCCGCTGCCTGCAAAGAGTTTGGCCTGACCATAAGTATAAAGAAAACCAACATTATGGCACAGGATGCTGCCTCTCTCCCGACTATCACCATTGACGACTGCAACTTGGATGCTGTTGACAGTTTTACTTATCTGGGATCAAACATCTCGAGCACCCTCTCACTGGAAGATGAGATAAGTAGTAGGATAGGGAAGGCAGCAACTGTTATGGCTAGACTGTACAAAAGAGTCTGGTCCAATGCCAAACTCACAGCAAGGACTAAGCTGCAGGTATACCAGGCCTGCGTACTGAGCACACTCCTCTATGGATGCGAGTCTTGGACCACCTATACCAGGCATGAAAGAAGGCTCAATAGCTTCCACCTCAGATGCCTGCGCCGCATCCTAGACATCAAATGGCAAGAGAAAGTCCCCAACACAGAGGTCCTGGCTCAAGCAAGCATGAGTAGTATTGCAGCAATACTAAGCCAAAGACGCCTCCGTTGGCTTGGACACGTCAAGAGGATGCAAAGTGGTCGCATACCCAAGGATGTGCTCTACAGCGAGCTGGCGACAGGGAAAAGGTCGGTTGGTCGGCCATGTCTCAGATACGTGGACATATGCAAGAGAGACATGAAAGTAGCCAACATTGATATACAAAACTGGGAAAACCTGGCAGAGGATAGGTCCATGTGGCGGGCTATAGTGAAAGAAGGATCACTAAGAGCAGAGGAGCAAACTAGGGCAGAAGCAGTCGGGAAAAGAGCGAGGAGAAAGGCCAGGAAACACTGCCCCACTGCTTTCGTGTGTGTGTCATGCAGAAGAGACTGCCACTCAAGGATTGGTCTCATCAGCCACACCAAGAGCTGCAGATAATAAAGATAAATCTATCGTCTTTCGTAGACGGACAGATGCCATACCATACCGCATTAAAGTAAACACCTGTGACTTTTACAATAATAATTAATCTTTATTCTTGTGTTTTTTAGTGAAGAATTTGTATTGTATGTGTGATGGGAGAGGATTTATTTTGGGGGAGACTTCCTTCTACAGGTGGGGAGATTTTATTTTAATCTGAAGGAAAACAATTTCTCCCCTAGAGGTTTTATTTTAATCTGAAGGAAAACAATTTCTCCCATAGAGGTTTTATTTTAATCTGAAGGAAAACAATTTCTCCCCTAGAGGTTTTATTTTAATCTAAAGGAAAACAATTTCTCTCCTAGAGGTTTTATTTTAATCTGAAGGAAAACAATTTCTCCCCTAGAGGTTTTATTTTAATCTGAAGGAAAACAATTTCTCCCATAGAGGTTTTATTTTAATCTGAAGGAAAACAATTTCACCCCTAGAGGATTTATTTTAATCTAAAGGAAAACAATTTCTCTCCTAGAGGTTTTATTTTAATCTGAAGGAAAACAATTTCTCCCCTACATGTTTTATTTTAATCTGAAGGAAAACAATTTCTCCCCTACAGGTTTTATTTTAATCTGAAGGAAAACAATTTCTCCCCTACAGGTTTTATTTTAATCTGAAGGAAAACAATTTCTCCCCTAGAGGTTTTATTTTAATCTGAAGGAAAACAATTTATCCCCTAGAGGTTTTATTTTAAAATAAATCCGCCGTGGAGGGGGGTGAACTTTGAATGGGGGGGGGGTATTTTGGGACACCGGCATATTGACAAGAGTAGCACAATTAATTAAATCATTAAACCAAGAAACACTAGAGCGGACCGGTGCCGTGCATAGGTCATCCGCCACCGGTCCACAAAGTTATTAAGAAAGGACACAAAAATCAAATTAGAATCCTTCATTCATTTGCAACAATTAATACTAACCCTATTGAATATGTCAATTTTTTCGGAAACAGCACATATAATGAAACGAATGAAATAAAATAATTAAATTTGCTACCACGTCAACACAGGTTGCGAACATGGCTGACCCTCGCTAGGGTCGGCCAATCACAGTTTATGGTTGGCAAGCTGGGGTGATGAAGGGCGGTGGGCAGGTAGATAGCCGCAGTGCGAATGTTTCGAGACCAACAATGCGTCGATGGTTCCCCCACCGACGTTCACTCGCATTGTTTTGATTTCTTCGTGCTGTAGTTTGTGTCCGTTCTTTCCCCCCTTTCTTTGCGCTATCCATGAGCAAGTCTGCGGCGTATGCCACGGGGCGTATCTAGTTGTTACTAATTTTCTAGCTCCACCTATTTGTTTCCGCCCTCTACCGCCCCAGCCATATGTTCAAGGTAATGCACCCTGACCCAAAAGCTAACGGTCGGAGTCAATCATCTACATAAACGATTAACCTCCCTTGTCGTTACGGGACGCAGGTAGAAGGGTCAAAGATGTCTTCCCCCCACTCAGAGTTGCTGGCCCTTGGTCAGCACTATTAAAAATATCAATAATAAAAAATTGACTAGCGCAGCACTTCATTGTGTTTAGAGCCACAAACATTGTGTATGTGTTTGGGGTTGGGGGTTGACCGAAGAGAGAAAAATGATCAGGCCACAAAACTACACAGCCAAACCTAACCGAGCACTGAAGCCATTTTTGTTAACGGGTTTCACATGGTAATACCCTAGTCACAATTATCGGCGGTCAAAAAAATTATAATAATAAAAACAACCCCGTAAAAACAAAGTTTTTGACTATAAATCCTTTATATATGAGACAGAACTTAAAGTATTGATTATGTTCCAACGCGACAAACATTTACTGCCTGAAACTGAGTCAATTCCAACTGGTTAAAACGCGAGATGTGTTCACCGATGGCTGGCGTGAAGTCAAGTGACCCGTAAAATGTAAACAATAGCGACTTCTACATATAGTTTTATATAGATAAACTAAAAATGCATTAATTTAATTACGGTACGTTCGATCCATCTGACATTTTGATACGATGCATTGTTAGGTAACACAAGTCTATGTGCCAAATTTCAGCTCGATGGCATCACGGGAAGTGGGTCATTTTTACTTTTGTTTTTCTGCCCGACGACGAACGACAGAGAGACAGAGACGGCGGTGAAGTTAGTATAAGGGATTTAAAAACATTTATATTTATAGGCAGTCAAATTATCAACTTAAATTATATCTTCAGGCCGTTGAAATGTAAGCTAAGCATTGCACCTATCCGCACACATGAAATTTACCAACTTAACTTATTCTTGGGAACTAATCAGTTCGTAAAATGGTGACCAACAATCGCAGCTGTAGTTATTTATCAAGTTCGTTAATTAGTTTCGCCTCATTTCATACGGTTGGGTTTTTCATTTCTTCATTAGTCTTCGGAACGATGATTAAATGGCAGGGTCAGGTCATCTCGGAAATTAAATGGTGGATGGGCGTTCAGCGGCGTAGCTAGAGCTCTTTACTTTAACAGTGGCAGCGGTACCCGATTCGGTATTTCCTCGCTAAAAGCGCAAGGCATCGAGCCCAACAATAAGTTACTTTAGGTGGACCAGAGATGCTAGTGTGGTTAATGGGAAGTTCGTGGGTGTTTCAGTGCTATAGTCATTGCCCTGCCTCTTTGGTCAGCAGATGAAGTTTTCATCCTTTTTCAAAGTTGTGGTCGCTGCCTGCAGTTCGCACTGCTTATTGGTCAGCACATGAAGTTTTTATAGTGTTTCAGTGCTATCGTCATTGACCGATCTGTCAGCCGATGAAGTGTTAATGTGTTTCAATGTTAAGGTCATTGCCTGGTGATTGCACTGCCTCATTGGTCAGTAGATGATGTGTTAATAGTTAATTGTGTTTCAATACTATGGTCATTGCCTGGTGTTAGCACTGCGTATTTTAAAACAAGCTCTGATTTATGATAGGGGGACCACCCTCTAGCGTCGACGTAGACCCGCCTAATGCCGCCCCTGTCGGGCAAGACATTAGTTCAGCTTCCCTCAGCACAAAACCTTTTTTTAATGCGACGACAACGGCACCCTTCAATGTATTCTAAACATGTCAGCGAGGACCTGAAAGAGACGCCCGCTCCGCCCCAATCCTCCGGCGGTAGCGCCCTCACTTGCTATTACTGTAGAATTGATTCTATCGACATCAATAAATCAGGCCTATAACTTCCATAGAAATGCCCCCCCCCCAAACCTTAAAAATCACATGGAATGTGTCGACCATATTGATTGGAATTCTTGGCGAAGTCGATGAGAGCAGAATTAGTTTTGGCATCCTGGAAGATGTTGACATTGAGATGTGGACAGGCACAAGTTATGATATTTCGGGGAGGGGGACCCAATGGGTTGTTCTTACAATTCCTAGGGTTCATATACCAGAAGAGGGTCGGGCGAGAAGAACAGTGAAATGTGCTGGGAGGGGGACAGTGAAATGTGCTGGGAGGGGGACAGTGAAATGTGCTGGGAGGGGGACAGTGAAATGTGCTGGGAGGGGGACAGTGAAATGTGCTGGGAGGGGGACAGTGAAATGTGCTGGGAGGGGGACAGTGAAATGTGCTGGGAGGGGGACAGTGAAATGTGCTGGGAGGGGGACAGTGAAATGTGCTGGGAGGGGGACAGTGAAATGTGCTGGGAGGGGGACAGTGAAATGTGCTGGGAGGGGGACAGTGAAATGTGCTGGGAGGGGGACAGTGAAATGTGCTGGGAGGGGGACAGTGAAATGTGCTGGGAGGGGGACAGTGAAATGTGCTGGGAGGGGGACAGTGAAATGTGCTGGGAGGGGGACAGTGAAATGTGCTGGGAGGGGGACAGTGAAATGTGCTGGGAGGGGGACAGTGAAATGTGCTGGGAGGGGGACAGTGAAATGTGCTGGGAGGGGGACAGTGAAATGTGCTGGGAGGGGGACAGTGAAATGTGCTGGGAGGGGGACAGTGAAATGTGCTGGGAGGGGGACAGTGAAATGTGCTGGGAGGGGGACAGTGAAATGTGCTGGGAGGGGGACAGTGAAATGTGCTGGGAGGGGGACAGTGAAATGTGCTGGGAGGGGGACAGTGAAATGTGCTGGGAGGGGGACAGTGAAATGTGCTGGGAGGGGGACAGTGAAATGTGCTGGGAGGGGGACAGTGAAATGTGCTGGGAGGGGGACAGTGAAATGTGCTGGGAGGGGGACAGTGAAATGTGCTGGGAGGGGGACAGTGAAATGTGCTGGGAGGGGGACAGTGAAATGTGCTGGGAGGGGGACAGTGAAAATGTGCTGGGAGGGGGACAGTGAAATGTGCTGGGAGGGGGACAGTGAAATGTGCTGGGAGGGGGACAGTGAAATGTGCTGGGAGGGGGACAGTGAAATGTGCTGGGAGGGGGACAGTGAAATGTGCTGGGAGGGGGACAGTGAAATGTGCTGGGAGGGGGACAGTGAAATGTGCTGGGAGGGGGACAGTGAAATGTGCTGGGAGGGGGACAGTGAAATGTGCTGGGAGGGGGACAGTGAAATGTGCTGGGAGGGGGACAGTGAAATGTGCTGGGAGGCACAGAGTGGACTGATTTTGGGGAGGGTGTTGTGGCATGTTGTTGAGTTTGTAAATTTATGAGTTATTGTGTGTGTAATTGTAGGTAGTCGCGTGTAATTATGTTAATCGCCGTATGGTATTTAAGTGTGCAATTGTGTGTGTAATTGTGTAATGTGTTTATGTATGTTTAGTTGTGTGCAATGTTCCCTTTAAGGTCCACGGCTGCGCAGATATCTGACCAACGCCGCGCAGCAGTTTGGAATTACCGCGCAGCAAATTTTTAAAATATTGCAAAAAATATTGATGTTGTGCAACTCTGCACACGAGCTTTTTTACTTTGTACACGGACCAACGAAGCTTAGAGGGAACATTCGTCGTGTGTAGTGTGTTTCATTGTGTGCAATATGCTGTGTGTATTTGTTAGTAGTCTTTGTAATTATGTGTGTAGTTGTTTATGTATGTGTGTGTATGTAGGTGTGTTTGTTAGTACTTGTAGTGTTAAATAAATTGATGCAAAGGTGATGTGAGCCGCTTAACATATTCGTTTTCTAATATATTTTTGTTTAACTTTCATTGTTAAACATCTTTGCTTAAGAAACTTAATTTATAGAGTGCAAACATAACCGTTTGATTTCTCTATGGATAAAACGTAAGGTGATATGGCAATAAAATGACGCATGTAGGACTGTCATCGCATCACGCCGTAAGAACCAGATTCACGCATGCTTTTAAAACGACATTTATTATTATTGTGCAGGCTGATTATAAAAATGTCTTTGTTTTGATGGAAGTGATAAATCTGAACGTAGCTTGGCAGAGCTTTTGGTTATTACAATGACTGACACCCATTTATTTATATATTTATTTTTGGCGGGGGGGGGAGGCGGATTGTTAAACTTGTTTATATTGTGCATTCAAGGCACGTCAGATCAAAGCTGGTGTCTGAATCAATGTGGAATCATCTATTAAAATATTACACATGTGGTTCTGTCCAGACCGTACACAAGGTAATGCTCGTCACATCGGTTTTAAAAAATCTGTTTTCTAAATTAACAATTTAAAAATACTATTTAAATTTTTAATAAATAGAAGTAAAAAAAAAGATTTTTAAAAACCACGTTTTTATAAGTGGACTAAAAAGAAGAAAATAATTTAAAACTTATAAGTTCAAGTACTTTGACTAAAAACATGGGGCGGGCGCTTATGAGGTTTAACATATGCAGTTCATTCATTCTCTCACTTATAGATCTCTCTTTTGCCTTCTAAATTATTAATTTTTAATTATTATACCAAACACTCGCCCCACGTTTTTAGTCATATTAAATGAAAGTACCTGAACTTATAAGTTTTAAATTATTTTCTTCTTTTTAGTCCGCTTATAAAATGTTGTTTTTAAAAATCTTTTTTTTTACTTTTATTTATTTTAATCTTTTTAGTCTAAGTGTATGCTATGGTGAGTTTTGAAGTATTGATTATGTTCAAATATAATACGCATTGCCCGACAAACATTTACAGACTGGAAATGACTGATCTCCCCTTGATGTTAAACATGGTTGATGTGGTTGGGGTTGGTGTGAATTCGGCACGTGAATGTAATGTAAACAAGAGCAGACGGATAATACATATGCGTATATATAGTTAAACTAAAAATTTAAATAATTTAATAACGGTACATTCGATCGATCTGAAATTTTGACACAATGCATTGTCATTCAAGATCTATCTGTGGTAAAATTTTGAGATCTCTAGGACCATCAGATGTGGTTTAATTTTACGTTGGCAGAATTGTGGACAAACAGGAATGAAAGTGAGTTAATAAAAACGTGGTCAAAATGACATTTAAAAGGTGCTGGATGGACCCAGCAAGCAACTCAAAGCTCGGACTTATCGCCGGGGCAGACGACAGACCTTATGGCACAGTGCCCCAGAGACGACTCGGCGTAAAAATAGGATGTCTGTAAACAAAAAGACCCGATAAAAACACTTGGTGGAAGGCAAATGTTGCTTTCCTGGCGACGGTTGTGAGTTTGGTGAACGGTCACATCGGCCAGCCGCTGGACACAGCAGGTGGCACAACACGGAAAGGGGGGGGGGTAGTCCGTGAGACCAGAAATTCAGCCAAGTCCAGTAAGTCAGGTGGATGTAGACCACCAGAAAAAAATAGCATCAGGTTACTGGGCAGAGGCGTGACTAGGGTTAATGTCACCCAGTTGGGTAGCTCAAGGTGTCACCCACTCATGACTTAACACTAACATCTCCTCCCAGTCTGCCAGTGCAAAATAACGGGAACGTGCAGAATTTTACATTTTGGTGTCACCCGATGCGTCCCCCCCCCAGTGACGCCTCTGCTCCTGGGTTCAAGCATCACCCAAACGTGGGGCATAATATCAGCTAAGACATAGCGTGTGTCCTAATTCCAATTTACGTTTGCGTTTGTATCTATAGCAACTATAGTAACCATAGCAACTATAGCAACCATAGCAACTATAGCAACTATAGCAACCATAGCAACTATAGCAACTATAGCAACTATAGCAACCATAGCAACTATAGCAACTATAGTAACCATAGCAACTATAGCAACTATAGCAACTATAGCAACCATAGCAACTATAGCAACTATAGTAACTATAGCAACTATAGCAACCATAGCAACCATAGCAACTATAGCAACTATAGCAACCATAGCAACTATAGCAACCATAGCAACTATAGCAACCGTAGCAACTATAGCAACCATAGCAACTATAGCAACTATAGTAACTATAGCAACTATAGCAACTATAGCAACTATAGCAACTATAGCAACCGTAGCAACTATAGCAACTATAGCAACTATAGCAACTATAGCAACTATAGCAACCATAGCGACTATAGCAACCATAGCAACTATAACAACCATAGCAACTATAGCGACTATAGCCTTATTATCATATCTATAGCAACCACAATTACACTATCGTATTTTTAGCAACCAAAGCAAGGTAAACGTATCTATAGCAACTACAGTAACCATAGGGGTCGTCCATAAATGACGTCCCGAACCTGGGGGGGGGGAGTCACACATTTGTGACGATGTGTGACGAGGGGGAGGGGGGTGTTTAAGAAATGTGATATCACATCAAAACGGGCAACTTTAAATAAATGTTCCACTTAAATATTTGATTGGTTTCAATTTATTTAATGACGTATTACATGTTACATGGCTTCACGCGTGTTACCATATTAGAGTGCCGTCATTGTAATGCATCCAGTACAATTTTGAATGATATGGCAAGTTAGATGATAGATTGGAAGTGTTTAGTTTGGAAAAAAAAAGAAAAAAAAACACACTCATTTTAAAAGTTTAAAAATTGACCAACAATCTATTTTATTGTGTGCAAGTGAATGTCGACTTCTGCTGTTTTGTTTCGTCCTTATCTGAGCATGTTTGATAAGTTCAACATTTCTTAATGAAATCATTCAGCACAACTGTGTGGCCGTATACGTAGTTTGGTGGGTGGGTGCCCCCGCCCCCACCCCCGCCCCCCCCACATTCAAGGCTAAATTTACGACGTAGTCAAGTCATTGTGTCATATCAATGTTTATCTAAGATAACATGGATTAAGCGTGTGTACAGAAAAATCACTTCCCAGTAAGTCGGTGTCTTGTACACCGTGGCCCCATTAACAAAAAAAACAAACTAATCTCTTTAGGATTCTATGATTATCTTAGCCAGGGTGGCACAAATCAAAAGAATCACCAAAGTAAAATAAGATGATTGGTTATATATTTATTTCTATATTATACATTTTTTTCAAAGTGGATGTAACACAGCTCATGATGGATCAAAGGAATGTGCGCTAGAACGACAGGTGTTAATTAATTAAACCTCAGCCTCTGCCGTCTTCCCGTGTGGTCGTAACCACGGACAAACATCAGCTGCCACGCAATAGACCGATGGTTCCACGCCAGTCCCTGTGAGACACTGCGCTCACCCATGCGCGCTAGGCCGTGGACGTCAAACGTCACTTCCTGAATTTGTGAGAAATGTTCGCGTCATATACTGTGTAAGGAAAGTTTCAAGCACAATGCGAGCTCATTTAATGGAGTGGTTGGGTGCTTGATTAGGGGAGGCTTGGTGGGGGGGGGGTAAGTAACAAAACTTGAAAGCGCTGACCCAAACAGCATCACAATGCGATGTATTGTAGATTTCCTTGACGAACACCCTGGTCCAGACCCGGACAACAAATGGAGCAGTTCGTGCAACCGTCCGAGGCATGAACTTAACATGAACTTGTGGAAATTGTGAAAACTGCAATGTGCATGACGGAAGTGGCGTCACGACATGGGTAAAAAGAAGTTGTATGAGAAGTCACAGCGCCGGAAATAAGGCAATGTGCATGACGGAAGATGTATGAAATTCACGACGCCTGCCGTACAGCAGCCATTTAACTTATGGCGCTACCTTTCCTGCTACAGGTCACGGTCCATGTCCGCTCCAAGCAAACCCCCTCGTTATATTGTATGCACAATGTTGGGAAAACATTGGCGGGGAGGGGTGGGCCCTACGAATACCGATGGAAAAGGAAACGGCTTTTCTTTTGAAATTATTCTTATTATTTTATTTAATGCTGCAGAGTAACTATTAGCTGTATATACTCCTAAAGACATTGAATTTACGAATATCCATTACGATTTTACGATTAGCCACTTATGGTAGTACGATTATTTAGCCACGTATGGTTATACTATTAGCCACTTATGGTTTTAAGAAGAGCTATACGAAAGGACTGTATGACCATTTACGTATGGTTTTACGGATAGCCACTTATGGTTGTACTATTAGCCGCGTAAGAGTGTACGAATAACCAGGTATGATTGTATGAATAGCCAGGTATGATTGTCTGAATAGCCAGGTGTAATTGTACGAATATCTAGGTTTTATTGTACAATTAGCCATGTATGAGTGTACGAATAGCCACATGTGATTGTGCGAATAGCCAGGTATGATTGTACGAATATCCAGCTATGAGTGTAGGAATAGCCCATATGGTTGCACTTTGTCTTTTTGAGATGGCAGGATGGAGGTATAGTTATGGGTTTGGGGGTGTAAGAAACAGAGGGAGGGGGGGATTGTATAAATGAGGTTGGAAGGTGGTGGTAAGAGTTGGGGTTAAAGGTGGCGGGAAGGCTATAATGGTGTACGGTGGTTGCCGTAATGCATGTGAAATAACAAGTCAAAAGCATATATATATATCCTCACGGCTGAATGTCAACGGAATAAACAAAATGTATGAATAGCCTCATTGTGTGCAGTGTTAACTAGATCCGACTATTGTGGTCCACAGTCGATCACCGACTACGTCAAAGGAAACTGATGTAGAGATTAATATACACAGTTCCCATGATTATCTTATACTTGTATAGACTTCTATATGTGTCTGTACCGAGAGGCATCCGTTGAATGGATACACAACAAGTTATTTGTGTTTTAAGAGAGACTATCCGTCATGTTAATAAATAGACATTTTTGAGATAATGATAACCCAACGAGCATTGTCCTATACAAAATAGGAATAATTGTGATGAAGGCGCGAGTAGTTCGAATTTCCTTCATTAATTTGCCAAAATAATTCATTAATTTATCGCAAGAATCAAATTAAATACACCCGTCCCCTTTTAAGTAATGCTCAATTTTTCACACACCCCCACCCTCCAAGCAATGTTCCCTTTAAGCTGCGCGCCTGCGGCAGATAGCTAACTGACGCCGCGCAGCACTTAAGAATTATCTATATATATAATTCTCTTCGTGGTCGGACCCTGCGAGACAACAAGCTGCAAGTATGTTCAACAGATACTAATTTTAAAAAGCAGCGCACCAAATTACTGCACCAATGCATCGAAAGGTGTGCAAATTAAATATGCGCTGTCAAAAAAAATTATATGACGTCATTGTTTTCGCTGATATTTTAATTTGGTAAAAATGGAACAATTTGGAACAATGTAAAAAGTTATAAAATACTTTGTGTACATTTCAGAAAGTTTAATATTTCGTATTGATCAAACAAGGACAAGTTAGTTGGGATTTTGAAAAAGGTGTGCGCCGTAGGCGCCCTAAAAAAGTTCATTTTTTATAAAATAATTAGATTTCAGCTGAACACTTCCGTCATTTTTTACGGGTGATACGCCGCGAGTCTCTCCAGAGTTCCTTCTTTTCATTCACTCACAGTCGTTTGCCCAAACCCACCCCATTTTGACAACTGTGTCTTTCAGAAAGTCTTCACCGGTCACTAAATCATTAGGGGATACGGTGGTCGAGTGGCAGCGCGCTCGACTGGCGTACCGATGGTCGCGGGTTCGAATCCATGGGAAGCCATGGATTTGTTCCCGGGGCCTAGGGCGTTCCCGAGTCCACCCAGCTTCGAGTGGGTACCTAACGCATAGTTAGGGAAAATAAAAGGCGGCTGGGTAATGCGTGGAACCCTTATAGCCGTGGCATGTGAACGCTGCATCACTTGCCAAAATCAACTGCTGCCTTGCAGATGGTCTTGGCTGACCAAAGGCTATGGAAGCACATCCAGAAAAAACAGCAGGCTGAAGTCGGAGACCACGGGCCAATTGGCGCAAAACTCGTCGGCACGCAATACTCAAATTGAGAACGAAGAAGAAGAAGAAGACTAAATCATTAGCGGCGTATGCTAAGCCGCGGGTCAGCTAGTTATTATTATTTGTTCACTTATATAGCGCTCACAGCATTTTACAAACCTGTTCAACAACTACATAAAACACATTGCACTCTAAATCTTCCTAAACATAGTTACACACAGCAACTTCTAATGGGATAATATAATAACAGTTTTTGAGGGGTGTAACAGTTTTTGAGGGGTGTAACTTGTGTAACATTTCGGACAAAAATGGATGCTGAAACTCTGCATAAATACTTTATTTAGCCCATGGACCACCGAATCTTAGAGGGGAACTTGATCAAACTGCAAAACGAATATTTTAACATCATTAACTACATGGTGGAAATATTACGTCAAAACGTTTTTCTTTTGTGCCGTTCAATAAACACAAAGGAAATAATACACGCAAAACGTCCTTGTGTTTTTTTGTATCATTTGCGAACGGAGTTGTAAGAGCGTTAAGTATGATGTACCGATATGTCACGTATATAAAGAGTTTTATGTCTGTTGTACCGATATGTCACGTACAGAGTGTTATGTCTGATGTACCGATATGTCACGTACAGAGTGTTATGTCTGGTGTACCGATATGTCACATACAGAGTGGTATGTCTGGTGTACCGATATGTCACGTACAGAGTGTTATGTCTGGTGTACCGATATGTCACGTACAGAGTGTTATGTCTGGTGTACCGATATGTCACGTACAGAGTGTATGTGTATTGTGCTGAATCTTACCTTCCACCAATAATCCATAAATGCTGCTCCCAGTGCTCCGGCGACTTCTTGCTCCCACCGTTTGACTTCTAGTACTCCCCACCTGGCCACCGCCCTGGAGGCTTTTCACACTCCCTTGTCTTGACCCCACGGGGATGTCCGGATAATCCTTGGGATCTCGACTGATGATTCGCCTGGGGTCAGTTCTCTGATTAGCGCCAGTCGGTGTTCCCTGATAGCCTGGGTCGGCGATAGGTCTGTCCGATCTACCAGGGGAATATTGTGGTTGGCCTGCCGGGGAATATTGTGGTTGGCCTGCCGGGGAATATTGCGGTTGGCCTGCAGGGGAATATTGTGGTTGGCCTGTCGGGGAATATTGTGGTTGGCCTGTCGGGGAATATTGTGGTTGGCCTGTCAGGGAATATTGTGGTTGGCCTGTCGGGGAATACTGGGGTTGGCCTGACGGAGAATATTGTGGTTGGCCCCTGGGGGAATAATTTGGTGCAGCCTGCTCAACTCCGGAACCACTGACATTCCTGAGGCTACCAACCCTGGAGGCAGGGAGCTTGTCTTGTCGTATGTTCTGGTTGTAATCCAGACCTGGTTGCTGCTGCTGCTGCTGACCACCTGTGAAGGTCTCACCTTGATCCCCTGACCCCTGGACACTGCGCCTACTACCGCGCCTTGAGTCTCCAACTGGTATCTGTGAAGAGTCTCCTGTATTTCCCTGCTGCCATCTCGTCGAGCCTTGTACTGAGTCAGTTCTGTAGCCGGGTGCTTGGGCGTTTCTCACACTCCCCACAGATACGTTGGGATCTTGAGACTGCTGGCGGCTGCCCCCTTGGAAATCAGACCCCTGGACGCGCCCCTCGTTTTGTAGGATCCGCTGGCCGTCGTAGAATGACCCCTGGGCTCTGATGTCCCGGAAGCTCCCAGAAACAGATCCCCCCGCCCTGTTAGGATTCAGGGGCGGAGCTGCTCGCATGCTCCCCCTGTTGGACGAGGGCGGGTTCCTCTGGTCCATCTCACCTCGAAAAGAAGTGTTGGGGGACTGTTGGGTTACTGCCCCTTGGTAAGCCATTTCATAGACTTGATCTGAAACAGAGACGTCAGCAGGTGCTCAATAAGTGCAACATGTGTTTGAGATCTAGACGTAAACAATGCCAAATATAGCTTTAACTGGGGGTGGGGGCTGAGGGTGTAGACAAGGAGGGTCAATAATCAACAGAAGTGAAAATTATGTCATTTAAACAAACAAAGAAAAAAAAGAAAGTGTGTGTGTGGGAGGGGGTGTGTCCGCTGTTTAGTTCGGTAACTACGGAAATGATCACTTGCATATTAATTTATCGGTCAGGCGAGATAAAAACCTAATGTTTTCAGTGACGGCTAAACAGCATTGGGATCTGCGTGTGTGATTCATTATATCAGCTGTCCAGGTGTATGACAATAGGGATAAACATTCACGTCCATGATGGACTATTTAGTTAATTTGTGACACTTCTGTTTTGAGTCACAGACACTCCCTTACGGCGCCCCATCTCCATGCAATTCCATTTTGGGGACCAAGGTCTATTGAGGAAATCTTCAAAATAACATGGGGTGTATAAGCCACTGGATAAACAGTTTCATAAGGAATCTTCCTTCCCTGGAGAAAATTGTGTGTGCCCTCGGTTCGGCATTCCTAGCCTGGGTCTTGTTGGAAGGCATTGATCTTGTTGGAAGGCATTGATATTGTTATGAGGCATTGATCTTGTTGGAAGGCATTGATATTGTTGGAAGGCATTGATATTGTTGGAAGGCATTGATCTTGTTGGAAGGCATTGATCTTGTTGGAAGACATTGACCTTGTTGGAAGGCATTGATCTTGCTTGAAGGCATTAATCTTGTTGGAAGGCATTGATCTTGTTGGAAGGCATTGATCTTGTTGGAAGACATTGATCTTGTTGGAAGACATTGATCTTGTTGGAAGGCATTGATCTTGTTGGAAGGCATTGATCTTGCTGGAAGGCATTGATCTTGCTGGAAGGCATTGATCTTGCTGGAAGGCATTGATCTTGTTGGAAGACATTGATCTTGTTGGAAGGCATTGATCTTGTTGGAAGGCATTGATCTTGCTGGAAGGCATTGATCTTGTTGGAAGGCATTGATCTTGTTGGAAGGCATTGATCTTGTTGGAAGGCATTGATCTTGTTGGAAGGCATTGATCTTGCTGGAAGGCATTGATCTTGTTGGAAGGCATTGATCTTGTTGGAAGGCATTGATCTTGTTGGAAGGCATTGATCTTGCTGGAAGGCATTGATCTTGTTGGAAGGCATTGATCTTGTTGGAAGGCATTGATCTTGTTGGAAGGCATTGATCTTGTTGGAAGGCATTGATCTTGTTGGAGGACCTGTGTCTCGTGGGAAGGCCTGCCCCACTAATCACCGAGCCCACGGAGGGGGCACACCACCCCTCAAGGTGTCCGATCGCGGAGTGACAATAGTAAAAGTATGATTCCTATTTCATTGATGAACGGAGATGGGCACCTCGGAGAATTATTTCTCCTGATAATCTGATACAACAACTCATGATATGCGCAAACATATGAGACATGTTAACACTTGGTGTCAGGGAAAATGTGTCTCCTTGGCACCCGATGAGAATGATACATTTCACTTGTCCTATAGGAATAGTTTTTTTTGTTTTTTTTTCTTCAAGGTGCCTGAAGCCCAAGAAGCCTTAAAACATGTTGTAATTCTGAGCCTCACAGTTTATTTGAATATCTTTCCACATTGAAAACACCAACTCATATCCAGAACCCACACAATATTATTTAGCGGATTAAATTATTAGGCAAAATCCCCCGGGGGGGGGATTAGCCACTCGCGGTATAAAACTGTTGTGAGCCTAAATTATCAGCGATTCAGCCACTCGCGATATAAAACTGTTGTGAGCCTAAATTATCACCTGAGTTTAACGAATAAAGAATTGGTTCACGTAAGTTTGAACTTTTATTTGCTGGTATAAATACTCAGGCAACATTACATGCAGTATTGTATGCAAGAGGTAGTACAAGTACAAGGCCTGATATTCAGATTGGCTTATCTTTCGATTGATTGATTTTTGTGTGTGTGCATGTTACACATTCCGATCGTGTGTCATCGGCAGACACTTACATGCAGGGAAAAAAATAGTAGGACCAATATATCTCGTAATAGCCAAGTCCTGATATATCAACGGCCTTTAGTAAACTTTTTTTACTTATCATCTCGTATCGTAGCCCGTAAGCATTATTGGCATTTTTTCATTTATCACTGAGACATTGTCTTCTGTTTACATTCTTTCATTAAACAACTTACAGACTTACAGTAAATTTAACGCGATATCGGGGCAAGCCTGCAGGTTTATTTGACACAGATAGCAATATTCAGGGTCGACATTCCGGTTTCTGTCCCTATAAAAAAAAAGTGGACACACCTGAGAGAAGCCGAGAGACACACACTGCCTACCTGTTGCGTCTCTTCGAGTCAAGCTTCTAGTTCTAGCCTGACTGGTCTACCCACCCCTGTGTTTGGATGCTTTCATTGTCACTACATTTTAGAAAATAACGAATAATAATAGTATATATTTACCTGTCAAATAGTCCTTTGGTACTTGGTCTGCTGCATGTCAACACTATGAAAAAATATCACAACACACTGAAATCTTTAGAAACACTGGAAGTCACAAAGTGACACACGCAAGTTCTCCAAATAGCGGAAATGAAATTCCTTGTCGCGAGTGTAGAAAAGTTTTTAAGCACACACAACACAGCGGGGTCGCAGGTCGCGTAACTGGCTGTTTGTCACCACCGGCGCAGTGGTGTGGGCAGGAGGAACTGTGTTGGGGTGGGGGGGGGGTGAAATAGGTCACGCTAGGTGGAAACAATCTTATTGTTTCACCTGGTAAAAACATAAAAGATTTAACGTGTCTTTATTTGGTTTTTACAAAGAACCCAATGTTCACATGAAATCATATTTAAATATTTTTTTTATGCCTTCAAAATATGAAAGGGTCAACATGAAACGATTTAGGACTACTCTTTACAACAGGGCAAAGGGTCTACAACTATAGGACTGTGGACCACTCCATACAAAGCATTAAATGTCCTAGTGTTGTAACTATAGGACTGGGGACTACTCCACACAAAGCATTACATGTCCTAGTGTTGTAACTATAGGACTGGGGACTACTCCACACAAAGCATTACATGTCCTAGTGTTGTAACTATAGGACTGGGGACTACTCCACACAAAGCATTACATGTACTAGTGTTGTAACTATAGGACTGGGGACTACTCCACACAAAGCATTACATGTCCTAGTGTTGTAACTATAGGACTGGGGACTACTCCACACAAAGCATTACATGTCCTAGTTTTGTAACTACAGGACTGGGGACTACTCCATACAAAGCATTACATGTCCAAGTGTTGTAAAATAAGGTTGTTCTATTAAAAATAGCTTTGGTGGAAGTGTGTGTGTGGAGTGGGGGGGGGCACCGGGAAGTGCTTACCTCACAACACCTCCCCTCAATAAGTCTCTGCTACCAAAGAAATTTTACAGTCTTGGATGACGTGCACTGATGTCTTGGATGACGTGCACTGATGTCTTGGATGGAGTGCACTGATGTATTGATGACGTGCACTTATGTCTTGATGACGTGCACTGATGTCTTAGATGGCGTGCACTGATGTATTGATGACGTGCACTGATGTCTTGGATGGCGTGCACTGATGTATTGATGACGTGCAATGATGTATTGATGACGTGCACTGATGTCTTGATGACGTGCAATGATGTCTTGGATGACGTGCACTGATGTCTTGGATGACGTGCACTGATATCTTGGAAGACAACAGACACATACATTGGAAGATGCGCGGCAAGCAAACCCTCTAAACTTATGAACAAACTCACTGAGGCTGTTTAATAACGTCTTGTTTGAGAACCACTCTAGTTCAAACCCTATGTCGTCTGAGCCATGTACAACACTGGATGTGATTCACGCAGCACTTGGATGTCTACCAATTCATCATCTGAAACTGGAGGCAATAGTCGAGGCCACCACGTCTGGTGGCATTTTCTCAAACGATGAATAAACTCACTACTCCGGTGACACCAAATGCGTTGACTTTGGATAGCACTTTTGCAACAGTAGATCTGCCATCTGAACATTGACGGATTTACATATACGTTAAGCTACACAAGCTATAGCTTAAGGCCCCCACTTTCTTGGGTGCCCCCCCCCACACAAAAAAATGTCAGAGTGAGTAATTGTCCTATTTGGCACTAACATGGAATTTCTGGACTTTTTAAGTGCCCCATATCTCAAATAGCTTAGGGCCTAATCAAGTCTACAACCGGCACTGCATGTGAAAACCTTTTTTGTGTGTGTGCTTCTTTGGCTTTAGTGTCTCTTATTTCTAAAAGTACATCCCCATTTCGGGGTTAAATTCTGCTGCCTTCCTTTCATTCTTTGCAATATTAAATATATATCAGCTACAAAAACACTGGCTTATTTCAACCAGGAACACTGGCTTAGTTCAACAAGGAACACTGGCTTAGTTCAACAAGGAACACTGGCTTAGTTCAACAAGGAACACTGGCTTGGTTCAACCAGGAACACTGGCTTAGTTCAACCAGGAACACTGGCTTGGTTCAACCAGGAACACTGGCTTAGTTCAACCAGGAACACTGGCTTAGTTCAACAAGGAACACTGGCTTAGTTCAACCAGGAACACTGGCTTAGTTCAACCAGGAACAATGGCTTGGTTCAACCAGGAACACTGGCTTAGTTCAACCAGGAACACTGGCTTAGTTCAACCAGGAACACTGGCTTAGTTCAACCAGGAACACTGGCTTAGTTCAACCAGGAACACTGGCTTAGTTCAACAAGGAACACTGGCTTAGTTCAATCAGGAACACTGGCTTAGTTCAACCAGGAACACTGGCTTAGTTCAACAAGGAACACTGGCTTAGTTCAACAAGGAACACTGGCTTAGTTCAACCAGGAACACTTTATGTACAAATTGTTGGAAATTGCGCTCAAATACTCATTAGATTTTTTATTACTTGTTTTAATCACTATTACCGGTAATTCAATAGAAAAAATGATTATTAATTTTTAAAAAAAATATATTTCAGGTTGCGCTCTTTTGGCGCGTGCTTTTTTTTACGGGTCACCGTATCTAACAAACCTTTGCTGCGCCGGTACCTGAAGTTACTATTTGTAAATAATATCGACCATACAGTACTTTTAAAAAAAAATCTATTTACGACTCTGTAAATGTCAGGAATTAATCTGTCCAGAATTAAAGTTATTAAAAGAAGTAAAAAGTGACACGCATGTTAAGATTCATTGATGATCAACAAATTTATTTGCCACAGTTTCACTCACAACACAACGGTCAGTGCATCAGAGAACATGGCAACAATACAATAGTGGGTTTAACAACAACAAAGTAGAGATGCTATGCAAACAAAGATAGTTAGTCTTTGAACAATGATTTCATTTGATCAGTTAACTTAAGGACAGTTAGTTATGTAAAACGGTATAAAAATCAGGGAACAAAGTGATGGAAATATTTTTCTGCAATAAATATATCATTTTTTTGTCCACTTGAAATTTAACAAAATAATTACGTCTGCATGCAGTGCTCATTCATTTATTGAAGATCGATAACTCTGAGAAATGTAGTGTTAGCTGAAATGTAATTACTTCCCTTATCTCATCCTTTTGTTTTCTTTAAAAAATACAAATTTGTTTCACAAAACATATTGCTAGTGTCATATTTAAAGAAGCTTTTACTTTAATCAGAGTTCGTTAATGATTGAGTATTTGCTTCAACTTAGAGTTTTAGAGTTTTATTTAACTCAATATTGGCGCACATCAAGCAGAGAACATCCTAAAAGACATTGGCTTATATATTAAGTGTGGATTAGGGAGTAACAATGGACGAGCTTATGGAAAATATAAATCCCAGATAATAAATATGCCGCAACAAGCAAGGTTTGGATATCAGCTGTCAGTGATTGGTAGATGATAAATTTGCCGTACCTAGCAAGGCTAGGGAGGAAACAACCTAGATATCAGCTCTTTTGTGATGAAGCCCTGAGGTGGAAATCAAGATCATTTATAAAGCGAGAAAAGCGACAAGCATACATGCATGTGCTGGTACTTGTAATAATGTGTGCTGGTACTTGTAATACCTTGAACTTGTAATACCGGGTCACAGCGCCAAAGCCAAATCTAAATAAAACACTTCAGCTTGAGAAAACTGAATGGCTAAGGGAAATTTTCTAGTGTGATGATGATGATCTCTAGCAAAGCCTCAGTACAGAGGGGGAAAAATAGATAAAGGGCAAAACATTTAAAAATATTAAACTGAAGGAGTTTTCCAACATCAGGCATTCTTACAAAAACTCCAGGAAACTTGAATTTATGTATTAGTAACTTTTGAATTGAAAGGGGAAGGTATGAGGAGGCCAGATTGCAAATAAAAAAGAAACTGACATAAAAGAATGGAAAGTAAGAATGGAAGAGAAAGAGAGAGAAGGTAAGAGAAGAGAGAGAATGACATTTAGTAATATGGATGGAAGAAGAAAGAAGGGGATGGAGAAAAAAGTAAGAGAGATTACAGAATGAGAGATGGTGTGAACACGCGAAGAAAGTAGGGAGAAGTACTATTTGAATTAGGAAAAAGAGATTTGAAATTCAACAAGATCAGGAAATGAATGGGGAAAAGTAAAAATAAATGAGATATCAAAGGGAAATAACTGGAAGTAAGACGGGATGAATTTTTTTTATTATTAAGCACTTGAAATAAAAACCTTAAATAAAATACGATTGTGTAAAACATTTAGCTGTACATAATACTGTCCACAACAGGCAGAATCACAATGGCTCTCACACCTGTGTCCCTCCAGTCCACCCTTCTCATTGGTCTGTGTAACAGCCTCACTGGCCAGTCATTCATGTTGTTCACAACATAGACGCACACCTGGCACATCTAATCTACAAAGTCGTTCAACTGGACTGACCACCGTCCAGTTGGCCCGCACTGCTGAGATCCGTGCTCCACCTCGTCCTGCACTCGTCACAGCTGGACAAGGCAGCCTTGCCGAACGGCCAGTAATAGAGGAGCGGCCTGCCGCCCTGGACGCGGTCATAGTCACGTGCGTACATGGGGATGTCCTCCCAGTGATGGACACAGAGCCGAGAGATCCGCTCTTGAAAGCTAAGCATGCGCATTAACCTTTCCGGAAGTTGCGTCTTTTCAATTCTTTTTACCCTCCTCGGACTCGATCCCAGGGCCGAGGACACGGCGATGAACGCGAGTTTGCAAAGTGGCCAGGGCTGGGAGTACAGGTCTTTCAGCAACACGAGCTGGTCAGACATGAACGCCTCGATAGAGTTGCCGGGTCGGTAATTGACGTCGTAGTCCGTGAGGTAACAGTTGGCGACCAGATACTTAGCGATGTCCACCCGTCCGTGGAGCATGGCGAAAATGAACGGGGAAAGGCGCGGGATGTCTTTAGCGTCCATCCCGAAGGCCACCATTTGATCCACCTGATCGTTGGTGGCGCAGTTGGTGTTGATGATGCCGTTGCAGACCAACAGCCGGATGAACTGGTCCTCGTCGTGCGCGATCAGGTAGTTTATGTGCGTGGAGGTCACAAGGAACCTGGAGTTCCGCTGACGCGACATGTCGCAGCCGCAGAACCTGTCGATGAAGTTACCGATGACGTTGAAGTTGTGGAACCCGATGAACGGGTCTGCGCCGTTGTCCAGCAACCAGTTGACGCTGGAGCAGAGGTAGTTCAAGTCGTTGCTGGAGGTCAGCGCGTGGATCAGAGCCGTGTTCCCGTACCTGTCCGTCATGTCCAGCTTGGCGCCCTCGCCAGCCAAAAGGTCAAGGAGACCCGTGACGTTGTGGCAAAACGGTTTGGCGACGGACATCATCAGCGGCGTCGCCCCCATGAGGTTCTGTGCGTTGACGTCCGATCCGCCGCGGTGAACGAGGTACGAGCAGATATGTAGGATGGAATCGCTGTCGGGACTTGAGGACGGGAAGTTGTCAATGACCAGCATTAACGGAGAGTTGCCGAACTCGTCCCGTATGTTGAGGTCATGACACGTCCCTATCAGAATACGGACCATTCCGACGTGGCCCATCTTTATAGCGTGGAGCAGCTCGTTGCCGAAATCCACATCGCTGGCGTCTGCCCCGGAGCTCAGCAACTTTCCCAGGCAGTCAGCCGCGCCGTTTTTCAGGGCTAATGTCAGGGCCGTGTTCCCGTCACGGTCCTTGAGGTTCACGTTGGCCCCGTTGTCGATCAGCATCTCGATGACCCACTCGTCGTAGTGCCTGAAAGAGTGGGACCGCAGATTCCCGAGGGTCTTCACGGCCAGCATCAGAGCCGTCTCGCCGTTCTTGTTCTGGGTGTTGAGCTTGGCGCCGTGGTTGACGAGGTAGGAGAAGATCTTGTAAGCCTCGGAGCGCGTCTGAAACACGGCGGGGCACTGGACGATCTTCATGACGGCCGTCTCGCCTTCGGAGTTCGTGGCGTCCAGGTCGGCGCCGCCCCTGATCAGCATGATGGTGTGACAGGGGGACCGGAGGAGGACGGCCCGCATCAGCGGCGAAATGCTTGCGGTCTCACAGATGTCCAGGGACTCCGCCATCGTTAAACACCATTTCGGGTACTTGGCCAGCGACTCCTCAACGTTAAAGGAAGACATTCTTTTCCGACCGGTAAAGTCGGGTCACAGCCGGGCAGCGTCCAGAAGATCAGAAGAAATCGTGTGAATTTGTCAGGTGTACATAGACATATCACCGTCTTGAGCCTTTCATTCATGTTCGATTGGCTGAAGGGAAGACAATTCAGAGAGTTACATTTTACCTATTTTTTTTTCCAAATTACTTTATACTTATGTTATTTTAAAGTGGAATGAAGGCAGCGGAGATAGTGGCATGAAATCGAAAGCGGCGTGTCATCGTGGACCAAACATGATATACAAGCAAAAATAATGTTACATAAAAATTTTACGTAGGCCTGACAGGACGCTAACAAACTTCGAACATGTCGACAAAAAGCATTCCTCGGCGAACAAAAAGACAACAAACTAATCAAGTTAAATAAAATTATAAACTTAGCTGTGGTGTTGTGACGATTTATCGAACAACCAGAAAAATGAGGAATAGAGTAGTACTGGGGTTTTAAAGACGTGTCATATACACAAGTGCAGCCTTTTAGGCTTCATACATATTTGACTAGAAGTGAGAAGGAATATTTGGTCCGCCCGTGGTGTCACTCGGGTAACGCAGAGCCGTCTTTACACCAGTTTGGGCCCCGGGCAGAGAAATAGTGTTGGGGCCCTCCCCCACAGGAATAAAAAAATAAATATAAATAATATATATAAATGAACATATTCCCATGGGGCCCCTATGCTCGTGGGCCCCCGGGCAAACGCCCAACGGGCCTATGGGTTATGACGGCCCTGGTGTAACGTCTACTTTTTTCTGGGAATAGTTCATCAGCATCATTCAGTTTAGATCATATTGGATCCACAACGGACAGATGTGTTAGATGAACACTCAGTCACTCAGTGAAAACAACGGATATGAAAGCGGAACGAACGTTGCAACATTTTGAACATGTTTTCTGTACTAGAAGCCCAGATACTTCGAAGAGTTATCGCATCAGACGTTGTTATTTTAACTGTTTTCGATCAACATCCACGAAGCAAAGCAGACGGCAAATTGAAATTCTAACGACGTTATTTAGACGGTACGTTGGCCTTCAGATGGCATTAGTCATATTTTACACATTGTTTACTATAGCGACCAAAAAATATACTCGTGCAGTATATAATTATGTGGCCACCGTGCATACGATGAATACTCTCGGCGCGTTGACTATCAAAGTTTATCACTATTATCGTTTTCTTATTGTAAGGGTTTTTATTCGATTCTCCAGCAACCATATCGAGGGATCTAAAAAAAACATCATTATATTTTAACATGTGCGTTGAAATTAGTATATTTGTTTACTGGGGAACAATTCATCAACGCGTTAATAGAAACTTCTCATTCATTTCTATTTAAAATATTTTGTTCTTATCGGGGCACAACATACCAAAAATGCAGATGACATATTTTTGTCAGATTTTGAAGACCTAAAAATTTAAAAACACTTCAAGCACAAAGATATTTGAGGTGAGACCGACTGTCTCACACAAGACTGTCAAGACCGACTGTCTCACACAAGACTGTCAAGACCGACTGTCTCACACAAGACTGTCAAGACCGACTGTCTCACTCAAGACTGTCAAGACCGACTGTCTCACACAAGACTGTCAAGACCGAATGTCTCACACAAGACTGTCAAGACAAACTGTCTCACACAAGACTGTCAAGACCGACTGTCTCACACAAGACTGTCAAGACAAACTGTTCCTCACAAGACTATCAAGACAAAGCGCATATCTTCGTCTCCTTAAATGAATCAATACTGAGGTCAAATCAGATTATAAAACACACAATTTATACATTAGTTTTATCAAACCGTAGGTAATGTTGACACGATAACTTCATCAACGTAAATTGATCCTGTCAATAATGCGACGTATGAAGTATTTGACGGAAGCCGTCAAATCCTTACACTTACAAACGTAGTTCAACTGGAGTGCAACATCCTGCTTGCAGAAAACTTCCCGTCTATTAACTCCGTCCTTTTAGGAGCGATGAACTTCCATGTCGTGAACGCGCCACGCTGGCTGATTTCGGTCATGGCGTGTTGATGGCCACCAGTGACGATTGTCAACACTGTGACAGTCTAGTCTTAGCTAAGGCTACAGTTGTAAACACTGTGACAGTCTAGTCTTAGCTAAGGCTACAGTTGTCAACACTGTGACAGTCTAGTCTAATATAAGGCTACAGTTGTCAACACCGTGACAGTCTAGCCCAAGCTAAGGCTACAGTTGTCAACACTGTGACAGTCTAGTCTAATATAAGGCTACAGTTGTCAACACCGTGACAGTCTAGTCTAATATAAGGCTACAGTTGTCAACACCGTGACAGTCTAGTCCAAGCTAAGGCTACAGTTGTCAACACCGTGACAGTCTAGTCTAATATAAGGCTACAGTTGTCAACACCGTGACAGTCTAGTCTAATATAAGGCTACAGTGTCAACACCGTGACAGTCTAGCCCAAGCTAAGGCTACAGTTGTCAACACCGTGACAGTCTAGCCTAATATTAGGCTACAGTCTAGCCTAAGCTAAGGCTACAGTTGTCAACACCGTGACAGTCTAGCCTAAGCTAAGGCTACAGTTGTCAACACCGTGACAGTCTAGCCTAATCTAAAGCTACAGTTGTCAACACCGTGACAGTCTAGCATAAGCTAAGGCTACAGTTGTCAACACCGTGACAGTCTAGCCTAATATAACGCTGCAGTTGTCCACACTGACAGGCTAGCCTAATATAAGGCTACAGTTGTCAACACCGTGACAGTCTAGCCTAATATAAGGCTACAGTTGTCAACACTGTGATAGTCTAGCCTAATATAAGGCTACAGTTGTCAACACTGTGATAGTCTAGCCTAATTTAAGCAGAGCCGTCTTTACACCAGTTTGGGCCCCCGGGCAAAGAAATAGTGTTGGGTCCCTCCTCCTCAGGAATACAAAATAAATATATATAAATAAACATTCCCATGGGGCCCCTATGCTCGTGGGCCCCGGGCAAACGCCCAACGGGTCTATCCGTTAAGACGGCCCTGAATATAAGGCTACAGTTGTCAACACTGTGACAGTCTTGTCTAATGCTACAGTTGTCAACACTGTGACAGTCTTGTCTAATGCTACAGTTGTCAACACTGTGACAGTCTTGTCTAATGCTACAGTTGTCAACACAGTGGCAGTCTAACCTAAGGTAATGTCTTGAATCCAGGACAAGATCAGGATTGCGTTTTTAACATAAGAATTTCCTTGAATTTCCCCTCTAAAAAGTCGAACATAATTTCCAATTTACTATTATTTATGAACACATTATCACTTAGGTTTCATGACCTCATAAACTGTAACAATTAATTGTAACTGAAAAATTTGAAAGTTATTTCATGTCCTTGCAGTGACATAATGACATTTATTGATACAAATCAAATCAAATGATCCACACACTCACACAATCCTTTTTTCATTGAATTTCAAGTCCATTGACCAATCAACATTATTTCCATCATATTAGATATGAGCATGGACATCATCAGTGCACGCGGTCTTTCAAATTAAATATACTGCTCTATATGTTTTCAATAAGATCCTTATTAAATATATGTGTATAAATATACTATTTAGTAACCGAAGTATGCGCCTCCGAAGTGTTGCTTCCTTGAACATAACGCGGTCGAATGGATGGGGGAACCGCCCCCCCCACCCTATTTTTTTAATGCTTAATCTAAGACTTAACCTAAACTCTACATAATTTCATAACATGTTTCTGATCTAGAAACGCACCAAAGATTACATAAATAATTCACAAACTCTATTTTTACGCTTACCTCTTCGTAAAATTCAATGGCAGAACTCGGCTGTCACCAGCTGTCAATTTCAGTGTAATACGTAAGTTTTCTCAAGGTAGAGTCAGGCGTACAACATCCCGATATGCAATAGGAACTGACTTTCCCCGTGAATTATATACGCGTGTGTCCCGTCAAATCCCCCCTCCCCACACCCACAATACACACATCCTGGTCACCTACCCCACCACCATCCCCTCACCTGCTCTTTCTCCCATTCTTAGGTCTCGGAGCGGTGTGTCCCCCAACAACATCCGCTAACCCCTGAACGCATTCACGCGAGTCAAGGACGCGCCGAACACGACTTTGTGAGGGCGTTGACCCATCAACCCACTACCCCGACAACTGACCATGCCCACGAGGCCCTAAGGAAATCACGATTCAAGACCCCCCCCCCACACCTTTTTTTCCCACCTAGAACCGGTACACGCGTGGAGACAATCCAACGTTGGCGACCCGCTTTTAAGACTTCTCTCCTTTCGCAACACCTGACGTTTGACCAACGCACCGGGGGTGGGGTGGGGCTGAAAACAGCCCATTGTGAGACACGTGGACAGTAGTGGACACCAACATTGACCCAGACGATGATAATTGTTATGACGCAGTTTCCTATATAGGACTACGACCGCTGCTTCTCATAAAGATCATTTCGTTATTTAAAAAAAAACAACTATTTTTTAACTTTGTTTGGCTGCAACATGATTTTGATACACAAGTGACAAACGCTAAATCATTGTCATTACCCATTAGGCGATTCGAGCAGCCCTTGCGACCAATGAGGTATCCTATTCACAAAAACATCGCAACTTAAGAGACCCAGGGCCCCTAATCACTTTTGACAGTGGGGCCCACCAACCATCTCGAAGATATTAATATTTAAGAAATTTAGCAAATTAAATTCACCAGTACAGAACATATAATTTTTAATAGACTTTAGTAAACATCGGAATAATACAGTATATGAATATGTTGCTATAGTTACGTTATTCTATGAAATTTATAGAATCTTACGACGAACTTTCTTATGTGCATAAGAACGAATGACGTCATCATAGCCAATAGACTGCATTATCTCTGACTCTAAGTACATTACAGAGAGTACATGGAGTCTGTTCTCTCCTATGTTAGATCTTAAGTAATTCTTAACTCTCTTTACTTAACTCCTAATGAGCAGATCCGTGTCTCCGTAGTTCTGTAATTAGTCTATCTATAATGACGTTGAAAATCGTACTTCTGAATCTTTCCCTGCCAGAGAATTCGGTCTCGTTTCCTTAAGACGACTTTAACCAGGTCTTCCGCTTTATGACCACAATTTGGAAGGAATTTAAGAAATCGCTCGACAGTGCATTCGTCTTCAGAGACATATCTCACTCTGAAAGAAAGTTGACCTACATGAGAAATGTCCGGAGTAGAGTCCACAGAGAAATATTTGGCATGTTCTATCTCAGTCACGATTGTATTTATCACCTTTTCTGCCATGATATTGATAATTTCATCGCATATTTTGGCAAAAGATTTGATGTTGTGGCACTTCCTTTGTTACCGTGGCGTTTTATGTGTAAGTCCAGAATAGGATCGAACTCAGTCAAAAGTTATAGGGTCATAACTGTTGTTTATCCAAATCTCTCATAGGAACCTCTAAACGGCAATCCGCGTGCAGAAAGTGACCTCACAACAGCCGCAATCCGCGACAAAATCCCATACCGGTATTTTATTTCTTCTTCCGTTTTAAGAACAAGACTCTTGTCAACTCTCACCGCCATTATTCTTCCTATATAATAATGTCGTAAGGACTGACCTGTGTTCGTCCGAATTCTCATGTTCCTTCATTCTTTGAACTGCGATTTTGCAGTCGTTGAACCCTTCATTAGCTAGTGACCGCAATTTTTCCAAAAATCTTACAAGGGGCACAAAACACTGCACTCTTCCTCTTCGAAAATATGAGCCAAGGTCGAGGTCGTGTTTCACCGTTGCTTTATATTCGGCTAAAAAGTGACAGCGATAGTTACCTGGTTTTATCTGAATACTGACGCCTTGAAAAAGAAAAGTCGGCATCAATATTTTGTTTCACGCAATTTTGAATAAGGTACTCCAAGGTAACATCGTCAAGCATCCACTGAGCAGGATCGTCACTTAAAGAAGAATTAGATTCAGGATTTTCTAAATAACCGTTTTTGGGCCAGTTTTTTAAAATATCTTTTGTATATTATTTTTTAAAATAGAAATAATGTTTTCAGGTAGCTAGTTGCAGTCAGACACGTTTGTCGGAGTTGCCTATGGACGGTCATCAGCTGCATGGCTGCAACTGCCACTGGCATAAGTACTACTAGAGCATGGGGGGCGCCATGAGGAAAATATTGGGTGGGCCACGTTGGTAACACAAATTTGTTTCATTCGATACCCTTGCCTTAAATAAGTATTATTTAATAAGTAGATAACACACATGTAGTGTGGACTATGGTTGTGAATAGTGTTTATTAGAGTAATTTCTATCCTAAGGCTGACACAGTTAAAGCAATAAAGTAAATAACTAAATCATGAAGCACAGTATACAATTTTATAATAATAACAGCCCCTAAGCTATGCCCTACTCTACCACTAAGTGCGGTACACCTCATCAGGCACTGGATCACTCGCTCTCCAGGCGCTGTGCGACTCTCTCTCTCTCTCCCTTGTCTCCCACAGACCTCCCCTTATATTGGTAGTCAGAGGAATGTGGGTGACATTGGAGATCATCCTATGACTCAAGTCGTAAAAACTCGGGATGGGAAGGGAGACGGGGGTAATGCCCGGTTTCTGTGGCGGACACGGCCACACAGTGAAATTATTTTAAGCAAAACTGTTTAGTTTTCAAAATCGCAATGTTATTTAGTACTAAAAAAATTAAAAAACTTATTAAAAAAAGAAGAGTTTTACATTAAACAGTTGCCCTATTGTTGGTTTCAGTTTATTTTTTGGGTGGGCCAAATACATTGTGGCCCATTAGCTCTAAAGATTAGGCGGGCCATGGCCCACCCTGTGGCGCCCCCCATGTACTAGAGTTAGAGCCAGAACTAGGTTATGACGTAGACGAGACGAAAAATGTGTTTAACATTACGAAGAAGCTATTTTTTCTTTTTCGATTTTTAAAAATTAAATCCTTTATATTAACTCGTGGCGTCTGGTTGCTTGGTGCTTTGCTTGCCGAAAAAACTTTGGATCGATTTTTAACCCACATCCTCGTAGGCTGCCGAGCTGAAATTTTGCAGGCAGACTCGTGGCGATGATAAAAATGATGATCAAAATTACAGATCGATCGAATGTACTGTAATTAAATTAATGAATTTTAAAATTATCTCTATTAATCTCTATGTAGCATGTTAATTTTTGTGCTAGAGTGTCGTGGTGCATATTATATTGAACTACCTTTCCTGTCGCGCAATTAGGTTCGTATTATAGTGACAATACTTTTTAAAAGTATATTTCCGATCGGTGCGAATTATATTAAACGTGTTTTACGAGACATAACTAAAATTTTGTATTTTTGGATTGTCTTGCGTTGCGTGTTATAATGAACATTCTTATAGTTATAGTTATGTCTCGTATATAAAGGATTGATAGTCAAAAACTTGATTTTTTACGTTTTTTTAATTATTTTATTTCTTTATTCCGTTTTCTTTTCTGGAACCCGCTTAGATTTTTTATTGAAGTCACTCATCGTGACATCGGTAATTTCTATACCTATAACGAATATAAAAGAGTGGGTCGTTAAAAAATAGAACTTTGTTTAATTATTTGTAATTGTGTTTCATATGTTTCAATTTGTGGTTTATTTGTTAATTTGATCAAGGCAATATCGGTTTTCCTCAAATTTTCTTAATTCAAGATTTTAAAATATTTTTTGAGCTTATGTAAATATTCCACCACTGCCACTGGGGCCATAGGCCGGAGCCTTGTAGGCCTAGGCAGAAATCCGGCCCCTGCCTAAATATAGAAATAAGAGTTTCCAACAAACTGATGTTATTATTTTTGCCTTTCCGGAAAGCGAAAGGTAGTTCTTGGCTCTGCTGAAAAAAACGTATTCCTAGAATCAGTGGTCAAATAGTAGCTAATGGGCAGTTGAATGAACCACCACACCTCTAAATGTCAGCCAGTGTTACGTAATGGTATGCCAAAGGTATAATTTTCCCCATGTGACCATCCAGCTGGTCAGAGGCGGTGGTGGAGGGAGAGAGGGGGTGAACGGTGGCAGTGACAGCTCTGAAAACAGAGTAACCGTGCGTACTCACCCATGACAGCCATGACCAGATCACGTGACGGTCGCCGGACGATCCTTTGTCAAAAGACACGTGACGCGACGGTGGGGAGACATCCGTGAAAAGATGACGTGGCTCTCACAAAAGAATGGGGGTTTGTGGTTTTGGTATACTCAATTGTATGAGAACCTCTGATACAAGGTTGTTGTGTCAGGAATTTTATTTTTGATAGGTCATTTATAAAGACTTTGACGGGTGGGGCTGGGAGGTAGGTCGATCAATTCTAACAGAATTACTTACGTTACAACATTACCTTTTAAAACTATCCCTCAAGTCCCAGATGACATCAACATATCTAATGTCATAACAAGTCTATGACTTCTCCATCAATGACACATCGGCATCCATTTTAACATCAGCCACCTTCGAGACATCTACATCTCTTTTGGCATTATCATCATAAATGACATCGCCATCTCAAATGTCATCTACATCTGTAACTGTGCCAACATCTCTTTATGATGATGGAATTCACATCGCTGGTGCACAAGCGGACACCCCGCACTTCTGCTGTGATGATATCAGTTAACACATTTTAACTTCTCTAATGACATTCCTAGCACATAGCACACAGACTAATACACTGCCGGCCTGTCCATGGGGTCAACGACACATCAAAACAACTGTTACAGTCAGCGAGTTTTTAAATTTTTTTAAAATATATTTTTTTAAACTTTTGAATGAAACAGCTTCGTCCATTGTTTTTTGTAGCTGTTTTGCTATTTTGTCATGGGCGCCCCAAGCCTCGGTCGGAGGCGGTGTGGGAGATGGGTCGTGAACTCATTGAAAGCTTAAATATAACAGCAGCACAACTGAAAATGACTTAAAAACTAATCTAATATAATATCATATTCTATTAGCTTGAGATTACGCTCTTAAAGCTTTGGCCAACATCTGGGCAACCAGCTCAATCTTTTGAGAAGTGTCATACTTTTTCTTAGCGTAGGACTCACTCGACGCCCTAAACTCCCCGGCTTTGTCCGGTGAGGGGCACGAAGTCAACAGATTCAGAGGCTAGGCTGCAATGCCGGCAGTATGAGTACCTTTTGTGGTCTAGCTTGTTGAAGTACGAGTGTACGAGCCGGTGAGGCAGTGCTCCGTTTTTATTTGAACTAAATGGACTCACACGCCATCGACATCACGTCAAGAACTATGATAAATGCAAGTACACTCACGATGATAGGCTAGACATAAACCTTCTCCCCCCTTTTACTCAACCGTAGATACACTTGAGATGGACGTCACGGTGCGTCACTGCCTTGACCGACTGCGTTCGTTCCCTGCTGACCGCTGATGTAATTTAACACACCTGGACACCCATGCTATTTTCATCTGTGGTTACCAACATTCAAAACCCCAGTACCCATTGTTGCGATTTTTCCTTTATAGCCATCCCAGATTAGTTAGAAGAGAAAAATTATGATTTAGAACAATAATCGATTTGTTAGGAGACAAATAGATATCTTGTCTTAGAGATGTAAGTCATGTCGGGCCTAACGCTCCTAGCGTGAGTTTTGTTACGCAACGACGACACGGTTTATATTCCAATATGTTCATAGACATTCACATGGTCTCAAATGATACTTTCTCATATTTTCCTTAAATATTCTGTAATGAGCCGTCAATAAATGACGTAACGCGCCTCGTCCACGCATTTGCGATGATGGGGAGGGGGGTGTTTAAGAAATGTGACTTCACAAAAAAGCGCGCAACTTTTAAAAAAAGTTCTACTTAAATATTTGATTGTTTGCAATTTATTTAATGACGTTTTCAATGGCTTCACACTTGTTACGATTTTAGAGTACAGATTTACACTAAATACACATTTAAATGAAAAAAAGTCATTTGCAACATGCTAATATTCAATCAGAAAATATGGCTTTTGTCTAAGCTTTGTAACGTCATATTGGAGGAGGGGTCTAAGTTTTTGTGACGAAGTGTGACGAGGGTGGAAAAGGGGGGGGTAAAAATCGGCCAAAATCGCATGTCGTCATTTATGGATGGACCCTAAGGCCTTTAGATTGCCCTCTTAAAGCCTTGGCTAGTTCATGGGCAACCTGGGCCATCTGCTGGCGGGGGGTAGGGGGGGGGTCGCCATCAGGGAACATTTTAGCGCGGGGCTGTCCCTATGGTTCGATCACTTGATTATACTTTTAAATTCAACATTAGTTAAATCATTAAACCTAGAATCACCAGATCATAGAAGAACGAAAAGCAAAGTAGTAATAATACAAAAGACAATTAATTCTAACTTTGTCAAACAACACGAAGATAAACCTCAGATAGACAAAGTGTAGAAAAACACTTTTCTAATGCCATTTGGAAAAACAAACACATACAAATTCGTGTTCTTCCCGTCTGGAATTCGGGCGTGGAATCAGTTGCCTGATCAAACCAGGAAAACCAACACTCTATCTACATTTAAAATAAACATGCAAGACTAGACATAAACTATGGATAAGAATGGAACGCAATACTCTTCTGTATAGACGAGCAACAAAGACCTCTAAGGACGTTCCGCCACCGTTCGGTGGCATGTTGTAACTCCCCTCCGACAGCCGTCTCGATCGGCATACATGTGCATCACGTCAAAAATACTATTCATTATAGTTAAAATAAATAACTCGTAAAAACAGAGCTTTTGACTATAAATCTCAAACGCGCATAACTCAACATAAATCTTGGAAGAAATACTGCACCAAAAATAACTCGTTTTGAACGTCCGCGTAAACGTGTTCAATGTGATTGGCTGTAGGAGTCATGCGTGTTTGGGTGACCAATCGCTATAGATGACCGGACAGAACGGACAGAAAATTGCCTTTTATTATATAGGATGGCGCGTCTGTAAAAGATAGATGAGACTAGACATAAACCATGGATAATCATAGGACGCGATAAACTGCGTAGAAGAAGCGTCTGTAATAGATAAGATCATAAATTCATAAATGTTTCAGTAGCCAGTTGTCCTTAATGTTTAACGTAATGGCGAACACGATTGCACATGACGAAGAGAATATAGAAATCTCATCGCAAAAATATGTATTTAAATTTTAAGTCGTCAGTGTTCTAAACCAGTGCTTCTCAAAGTGGTGGTCCGCGGACCGGTGCTGGTCCGTGGGCCATCCGAGCCGGTCCGCAGAAGTTAACACGAGAGGACATTTTGCTACCACGTCAGTACAGGGAAAATAGTTCACCGGTCCCTGGTGCAATGGAAAAAATTCCTGCCGGTCCGCAATACTAAAAAGTTTGAGAAGCACTGTTCTAAACAACTTAATAAGTGGGATACTTTAACGCAACAACAAAAATTTAAAAATGAAAGACCATTGATTCATTTTAATAACGTATAGGAAATCAACCAGCAAAATAACTCGGAAATACTTGGTACAACAGATTAAATTTACTGCCATACCTGCAAAGCTGCATTCCATTCCTTGATCGCTGATCGTCTGTGTCGCATAACTGTTGATTTAAGGAAACATTGTCCTATTGAATACACGTCCTGGAGAATAGTGTTTACATTCATGAATCCACGTACACACACGTTAGTTTAGAGCACAGTCTCAGTGCTAGCACACACGCACAGAGTTCACCAACTAATGGACTTCAAGTGTGTACAGCCCATCAAAGTCTAAGTCAAGTGTTAGAGAGTTCGTTCCGCGCCTAGATTGTTCTAATGACCTAGTTAAATTAAAAGTCGCAGATTTTAAAAACAACAACTAACAACAGATTACATACTAAAAAAATGACAATTTTTGTCTTTGTAGCCAATGTTTGGCCGTGTGTCCAATGTATTACCGCGTAACCAATGTTTGTCCGGTTGACCAATGTTTGTCCGTGTGACCAATGATTGTCCGTGTGACCAAAGTTTGTCCGTGAGACCAATGTTTATCCGTGTGACAAATGATTGTCTGTGTGTCCAATGATTGTCTGTGTGTCCAATGATTGTCTGTGTGTCCAATGATTGTCTGTGTGTCCAATGATTGTCTGTGTGTCCAATGATTGTCTGTGTGTCCAATGATTGTCTGTGTGTCCAATGATTGTCTGTGTGTCCAATGATTGTCTGTGTGTCCAATGATTGTCTGTGTGTCCAATGATTGTCTGTGTGTCCAATGATTGTCTGTGTGTCCAATGATTGTCTGTGTGTCCAATGATTGTCTGTGTGTCCAATGATTGTCTGTGTGTCCAATGATTGTCTGTGTTACCAATGATTATCCGTGTGACAAATGATTGTCTGTGTGACCAATGATTGTCCGTGTGACCAATGTACCATGCACCTCCCTATATGCCAGCGTGTGTGCGTCTGTGCACGCTGTGAGTGCGTCTGTATTTTTTAAATGAAGCCTTATAGCCAATGATGTGAAGGAATGGGGGCAACAGTTACAGAAACTGATTCTCCCCTTTGAACTATATGATCTGCAATGTCACGTGGTCGAAAAGAAATAAATCAGCTACAAAGGTACTGACAGAGAGTAGTGGAAACCTTAAATCAGGGTCAAGTGCCCCAGGATTGGAAATTAGCTAACGTAACTCCCCTCTTTAAAAAAGGTGATAAATCAGACCCTGGTAATTATAGACCTGTGTCCCTTACTAGTATCACTTGTAATTTACTAGAACACATAATGTATAGAAATATAGTTTATCACCTACACAAAATAATGTCCTATATCCACATCAACACGGCTTTAGGGAAAAACAGATCTGAAACACACTTAATCGGTCTAATAGATGAACTTTCAATAGGCTTAGATAATAATAATTAAATAAATACAAAATTACTAGACTTCTCAAAAGTATTTGACAAATTTCACCACTTTAGTTTACTCGAAAAACTTAACTACTTTGGAATCTCGGATCCAAGTTTTCCTTTTGGGTAGAGAGCAAATTGTAATAATTAAGTGATCTAAATCAGCACCAATAACGGTAACTCATGATTTCCACACTGCGTTAGGCCCCCTATTTTATATAAATGATTTACCCTACACTGTAGGGCCTACAGCATCTCAACGGGAACAAAAGTTAGGTTATTTGTTGATGATTGTATTTTATATAGAACAATTAAATCAGAAAAAGATAGATAAATCTTACAAATAGACAAATGGGAAACAAATTGGACTCCGTATTTCCATCTAGAAAAGTGTCAACTGTTGAGAGTAACAAAGAAAAAGAAACAAATAAATTCAAAATGTTTAATTCACGAGAAACAACTAATCCAAACTAAAGATGCAAAATACTTAGTAGTAATAATAAATGAGACATTATTAGGGAGTTCCCATGTCAATGAAATAATTAAAAAATTAAACAAAACCTAATGCTTTATAAAGATAATCTTTTACATATTTAATAAAAATATTAATCTGAAATGCTACGTTACTTTGGTGAGACCTGTACTAGAATATACATCTTTTCTATGGGACCCATCAAACAAAGAAAACATTGATAAACTAGAACAAATTTTTAAAAGAGCTTCCAGATTCATTACTGACGAATATCCAAAACTGACAAGAATAAAACCATTAGTTAAATCATTAAACCTCGAAACACTAGAGGACATAAGAACAAAGAGAAAGTAGTAATAATACATAAGGCAAATAATTCTATCTTGGAAATACTACACAAAGATAACCTAATACAACGGTAGCTAAATCGCGGCTCGCGAGCTACATACGGCTCTTCTGTATTCACATTTCGGCTGAGTACAATTTATGAAAGATATGTTACTGGATTACTGTAAGATTTCCAAGCCGGTTTAATGACCAATAGTGCATCAACGCGGCTCACAGTATTTTTTTATATCTTAAAATGGCTATCAGTTACTACAGGTTTGGCCACCCATGATCTAATACAACCACCAGATAGACATAAGGATAAAAGCTTTTGTTCTTATACCGGATGCATTGTGCACACACAAGAGAATACAGATTCTCATTCTTCCCGTCCGGAATATAGACATGGAAGGGCTTGCCTCAGGAAACTAGGAAAACCAACTTTCTCTTATCATTTTAAACTTTAATGTTTAATAAAACAAACCCGTAAAAACAAAGTTTTTGACTCTAAATCCCTTATATATGAGACATAACTAAAAGTATTGATTATGTTCAAACGCGACAAATATTTACAGACTGAATCTGTCTTAACTTCTCTTTGCTTTATAACCCCTGGGGGGGGGGATAGGGGAAAGGTCTGGTCACCGATCGCTTGACCGAGCTCAGCGTGACACGTAAAATGTAAACAAAAGCACGCCGGTACACCTGGTTAAAACACGAGATGTGTTCACCCCTTGTGTGCGTGAAGTCAAGTGACCCGTAAAATGTAAACAATAGCGACTTCTACATATAGTTTTATATAGATAAACTGAAAATGCATTAATTTAATTACGGTACGTTCGATCAATCTGCAATTTTGATACGATGCATTGTTAGGTGACACGGGTCCGTGTGCCAAATTGCAGCTCGATGGCTTCACGGGAAGTGGGTCATTTTATACTTTTGTTTTTCCGCCCGCACATGACAGAGAGAGAGAGAGAGAGAGAGAGAGAGAGAGAGAGAGAGAGAGAGAGAGAGAGAGAGAGAGAGAGAGAGAGAGAGAGAGAGAGAGAGAGAGAGAGAGACGGCGCTGAAGTTAATATAAGGGATTTAATAAAACAAACCCGTAAAAACAAAGTTTATGACTATAAATCCCTAATATATGAGACATAACTAAAAGTATTGATTATGTTCAAACGCGACACATATGTACAGACTGAATCTGTCTTAACTCCCCTTTGCTTTTAACCCGGGAGGGGGTGGTGGTAGAGGGGAAAGGTCTGGTCACCGATCGCTGGACCGAGCTCAGCGTGACACGTAAAATGTAAACAAAAGCACCCCGGTACTTCGCGTCAACGCGCGAACTGAGCTGTCACGAGAAAAAAAAACAATAAAAAACTGTGAAATTGAATTACATACCTCGTATAGAGATAAACTAAAAATGCAGTAATTTAATTACGGTACGTTCGATCGATCTGAAATTTTAAAAAGATGCATTGTTAGGTGACACGGATCCATGTGTCAAATTTCAGCTCGATGGCTTCACGGGAAGTGGGTCATTTTTGACTTTTGTTTTTCAGCCCGCCCAAGACAGAGAGACAGAGACGGCGGTGAAGTTAATATAAGGGATTAAAAAAATACAAGACAAGATATAAACCATGCATAAAGGCAGGACGCAATAATCGTCTGGAATACATGAGCGTATGTAACAGATAAGATAAACCATTTTCTTTAAATACAGTAGAACTAAACTTACCAGAAATTATTTGACTACATGTTTTTTGAATTAATTACTCCGAATACTGAACATTTCAATTTATGGAGCACACACAAAAAGATGGGTATTAGATGATCCAAAAAGATCTTTCATTCTCTTATAAACATTACAGCCATCTCTATCCAGCAGACGACATTTTGGCCACTCAAGTCATACAAAACACACAGGGAAGTGAGCACACGTTTTAAAACTAAAATTAAAAGAGCTCATGTGTTACTGACACACATATTGATCCTAGGCCCCCACCCCTACACAACACACCACTCTACCACATGTTGTGACTCAGACTTTTGAATGACTTGACTGGCGATCTGTACTTTATTGCTGGAGGAAGGTCTTTTATAAGTCTATAGGGACGTGGTAATAGAATTTAATGCTCATCATTGTTTCACAATTTTTGCTATAGTATCTTATTTTAAGAGAGATATCGTGTGTGTGTGCGGGGGAGGTGGGATAGGGGCTGAGTTGGAGGACACATGGTTCATCCAACATCTGACAAGCGTATTCTTCTGCAACCTTTTCGCCAAAATACGGAATAGACCATTTCCTAAAGTCTTATTCATCACCATAATGGCTGTTTGCCTGGCCCGAGTCCAATTATGAAGACCTCAACTTGATGACGTCACTAAGCCATAAAGACATCTCCCCCACCCCAGCCCCGTTCTGGAAGCAACCATTCCAGACGGGTCCCAAAGACACGAGTGATGTATCTCTCCAACAATAACATTAGCTAGCTTCGAGAAGATTCAGCCGCCATGACTGCTGACGTCACTGGCAAGCTCCCCAACCCCTCTCCCAAACACTAAGCCAGCGATTAAAAAAAAGCAGTTTGTAGCCAATGTTAAAAGAAACAAATAACTTCCTGCTAGGCTAGAGTCAGTGGTTCCTAACCTTTTGGGGTCCATGCACCCCTTCAGATGCCCAAAAAAGTTGAAACGGGCTCTGAAACTTCCCCTTTCATGTTGTCAGGCAGTGACCCCCCAGTGCTTCCTTCTGCAGCAGATATTACAATTTCATCCAAGAGTGGAAAGTTTGCCAAGTTGGACTTTTCTAGTCGTCGCTGGAATAGTGGCAGTTTGTTAAGGAGGGCTTGCAATCTCTCAGTACCATCCATTACAGTCACAGCAGGTCCATGAAGAGGTGTGTTCAACCCATTCAAGATGGAGAAGATGTCAGCCAATTATGCCAAGTAATGAATGAAATTTGCAGAAAGATGTACCTTTCAAAAAAGTTGTATATGACCACCCTTTGATGCGGCATGCCTTGTTTATGGTTTACATTTTAGATTATTAGTTTTTCTTTCTTTTTTCCTTCTTTTTTTTTCTTCCTCCTTCTCTCTCTTAATCCTTCATGCACCCCCTGGAACCTGCTCATGCATCCCTTGGGGTGCATGAACCACTGCTTAGGAACCCCTGTGGGGATACGGTGGTCGAGGGGTAGCGCGCTCGACTGGCGTACCGATGGTCATGGGTTCGAATCCATGGGAAGCCATGGATTTGTTCCCGGGGCCTAGGGCGTCCCCGAGTCCACCCAGCTTCGAGTGGGTACCTAACACATAGTTAGGGAAAATAAAAGGCGGCTGGGTAATGCGTGGAACCCTTATAGCCGTGGCATGTAAACGCTGCATCACTTGCCAAAATTAACTGCTGCCTTGCAGATGGTCTTGGCTGACCAAAGGCTATGGAAGCACATCCAGAAAAAACAGCAGGCTGAAGTCGGAGACCACGGGCCAATTGGCGCAAAACTCGTCGGCACGCAATACTCAAATTGAGAACGAAGAAGAAGAAGAAGGAACCCCTGTGCTAGAGGTATACCGTCCAAATGATCAGCTGTGCAACGCAGGGTTGCCAGATTATAATTTGGGTAAAAGGCCAAACTGTCGGACAAAAAAGGCTTTAAAAAGGCCAAACTTATGTTATATTAAAAATGTCGACAAAAATGACGTCACGCACCTAGGGGCGGGAGGGGTCACAGATTTGTGGCAATGTATGACGAGAGCAGGACCGGATTTCCGCCTAGGCCCACAAGGCCCGGGCCTAGGGCCCCAGCCAGCCAAGGGGCCCGGGTGATTGAATCTTTACATAAGCCCAAAAGCTTGGCTTCATTATCAAAAAGCTTTATCGAAAATAATAGTATAATAAATATTTTTACTACATTTTTCATACACTGCCCAGTAGTCAAGTGCACGGGGTTCGTTTGTGTTGGTTTGTCATTGTAAGCCGCATTCTGAGCTGCTGTTGCGATATTGTGGAGAAGGCGTAGGGTGGGTGTGACAGATTGCACCACCAGTAAAAAATCGACACGACCCCGACTTCCCCCTCCCCATACCACACACAGGACAAGACACCGCCCGAGCCGGGATGTGGGTTTCAGATTACAGATAATTAACAGGGACCAGGAGACATTTTTTTTAATGTCCACTGACTTGACCAGAGGCCAGGGAGATGTCACAGGTAGTTTATGGGGACCTGCCAAAGGTTTCAATACGTTTTAATGCATTTAACTAGATGGCCTTCTACAATTTCACCTGCATACCTTTGGTCACCAATATATTGACAGGGAAAATGTTAGATCGGGGAATAGGAAGCCAGGGAGCCACCGCATAGGTTTTGAGGCGCACTGTGGCTGTTGTGAGCTCACTTTCTGATTAGGATTTTTAAAAAAACAGTGCGAACTATGTTATGACCATAGAAGTTTTGGCTGAGTTGGATCCTTTTCTGGACTTACACATAAAGCGCCACGGTAACATAGGAAGTGGCACAACATCATATCTCACGTCTAAAATATGCGATGAAATGGTTAATATCATGGTAGAAAAGGAAGAAAAAGAAATAATTACAATACAATCGTTACTGGGATTTTTTAAAAAAGCAAAATATTTCTCTATTTCTGTGGACTCTACTCCGGACATTTCTCATGTTGATAAATTTTCTTTCATTGTGAGATATGTCACTGAAGACGAATATTAATTAGATGTTTATTAAAGTCACTAAAGTCAAAACAAATTATATGTTCTGTACTGCAGCATTTAATTTGCTAAATTTCCAAAATTGCTTCGAGATGGTTGGGGGGCCCAAAAGTAAAAAGTGCCTAGGGGCCCTGGGTCTCTTAAATCCGGGCCTGGACGAGAGGGAGGGTGCTTTTAAGAACTGTGACGTCATATTGGAAAGGGTCTAGCTCTTGATTACGTGTAACAAAAAGGGGGAGGGGGGTGATACATTGAAAAATCTGACAAAGTTGCGTGACGACATTTATGGACAGCTGATAACGGCTGAAAATTAGTTTATTTAAAATGAAGGTAGAACCAGGAGAAAAAGGATAATAAATGTGTAAATGCCAATGTTCGTATGTATGGCTGTACTCACAAAATAAATAGACTATGGTACTAACATGCAAATTTGAAAGAAAAGCTTCAGGTCATCCTTTTACTTTAGACTGCTATTTGCAGTATTATTATAAACTTAATCAGATGTCAAGTCATCATGCATTCTTAATGATTCTTGGTGACACGACAAAGTCCTTACTGCATTTATTTGTAAACAAAATCTCAGCCCTGACTCAAAAAATAGCGTCTAAAAGTGTGAACTGCATTCTATATCTTGCTTTGTCTTAATAGCCTCTTTGTTAAGCTTATAAAAACATTTTTAATGTCTAACAAACACGTAAGATATTCAAAAATAGAAAATAATAAATAAGGTTATTGACTTATTGGCAAATTATTTTTTTAATTTTTTTATATTTTTGTGATAAAGATTATTTATTTATATATTTTATATATATACTAGACGCCCCGCGGCGTAGCATACGCCGCAGACTTGCTCATGAAGAGTTCTTTTACCCCTTTAATGCATTTTTTATGGCGTCTACGGCGCCGACCTTTTTCAAAAGCCCAACTAACTTGTCCTTGTTTGATCAATACGAAATATTAAACTTTCTAAAATGCACACAAAGTATTTTATAATAGGGTTGTAGGGCGCCTATGGCGCCCCCTTTGTTTTTTTGATGTTATAATTAACCGTCATCAAATCCTCTTTTTACATTGTTCCCTTTTTACAAAATTAAAATATCAGCGAAAATAATGATGTCATATAATTTTTTTTACAGCGCATATTTAATTTGCACACCTTTTGATGCATTGTGCAGTAATTTGGTGCGCTGCTTTCTAAAATTAGTATCTGTTGAACATACTTACTTGCCGCTTGGTGTCTCGCAGGGTCCGACCACGAAGAGAATTAGATATATAGATATTTTATTTTTTAAAGAAAAAGGCCCAAAAAAAGGCCAAAAAGCCACAAAAAAATTTTTGAGGCCAAACCCTCTTTAAAAAGGCCAAATTTTGAGCATTTGTCCTCAAAAAAGGCCAATCTGGCAACTCTGGTGCAATGTCCCTGGACCAACGGCCAAGCATAAAAGTGTCCATGGCCGTCGGCACTTCCCACATTTTAGAAAAATGTCATAAAAATGTCCTAAAGTTCTTACAATAAAACTGAACTAAATTTCCTGAAAGTGTATTACATTGAAGACGGTGCACATATATCAAACATAAGAAAGAATTATATCTGCAAGTACTTTGTATAACTGATTACATGACTGATTGTTCTAAATAAGCCAGTTGTTCAACAATTTCTGCTACATTTTCAGCAAAAATCCATCTATTTTCACATAGCTATGCAATTTTTTTAATTAGGTTTCTTCGTTGATTACTTTCTCGGCAAAACACTATAATTAACTTAATTGTTCCTATTGTGTTTCGTACAGCATTCACATTATTTACAAATCGTTCACGACAAAATTTAGTTTTTGTGAACTGCAATGTACAAATGCTGCTTTTGGGTATTTTTTTCGAATTATTGCTTGGACTCCTCATTCTTTACCTGCCATTGTAGAACATCCGTCGCATCCTTGACCAACAAGCTTTGGGGGCCGTCCATAAAGTACGTCACGCTATTTGTGACCATTTTTAACTCCCCCTCCCCCCTGTCACAAAATGTCACATATCTCGGACCCCCCCCCCTAAAGTATGTCACACTTTCGAACAAAAATGTTGTTTTTTATTAACAAAATAATCAAAATTTAATATAAAACAGCGTGATGTCACACATGCCCGTCCCCCCCTCCCCCTGTCACAAACTGTCACACTTCTTACACCCCCTCCCCCCTCTGGAGCGTGACGTACTTTATGGACGGCCCCTTGTCTATCTAATCCAAATTCTAATGAATTTGCAATGTTGGCTAAACCTTCAGCTGTTCTATCGACAATTGGAATATATGTGACCATCATTTTCCCATTTTGTTCTTTGACAAATCTAACACCAAGTTACATCTGCTCATTGCCTGAAATTTTATTTGTCTCGTCGGCAAGTATAGAAAATGCAACTGAATTATTTGCTTCACGAACAATGTCTTCACGCAAGAGAGACCCACAAATTCCGATTATAATGTTTTGCGTAGTTGCCGCGATATACTTACAGGGCCGGCTTTATATAACCCCCTTTCCATTTCATGACGGACTATGGGGCAAGTGAAGTATGCCAGCACCGAGAATAGAACCCGCGACTGCCTTCTACCTCGGTTCGGCAGTCCAGCGCGCTACCGCTAGACCACCGCGGCCCTACAGGACCGGATTTAGGGCAAGGCCAACGACGCAGCCGCCTTGGGCCCCGCGCTTTTCAGGGCCCCGCGCATTGACTAAACATTTTACTACTTTTTACACGTTTACAAACGACATGTTGAAAATGGAGAAGTTGTAAACCGAAAATGGCTTATACTTATACATTCGGCATTTAAATACAAAATGGTTTGTTTCTTTTGCAAACTTTGTAAACTTTGTGGCAGCACTGTCTGCTCTGGCATTCGACGGGATTTGTGACTGGAAAAGTGCCAGTTTTAGACTGTACGAGCATGAGAAATCAAAGTGGCAACAGTACGAATATTTGAAAATGGTTGATATCTTACAGAAATTGCGGTTTTGAAACAGCAATATCAATTTCAAAAGAAATTACCACTGACTTAGAAGTTGAGCCCATTTTCAAAGAGACGATTGTGCGAAAAAGAAAGAAACAAGCAATTTACATATGAAGGAGAAGATGAAGAATTTATAGATGCACAAGACAACTTCCGAACACATTTATTTAACCAGATTGTTGATAAGCCAATCATGTCGATGGACACTTTAAAATACTATGAAGGCATCATCACTGGTTTGGATTTATTTATAATAAATTTAATCAATTACAACAATAAGAACAACAACAGCAACAACAACAACAAGTGTCATATGGAATATGAATCTGGAGAAAAAGCTCACAGCCTGCGAAAGTAAGGATCTTCGTGATTTCATGCTTGCTGAAGAGCTGCAATAATTGAGTTCTATAATTCCTGCAGTCACCTAAAACGATCCAGATTTCGCAGTTTCTTTCAGTAAACAAACGTTATAGTGACTTTCCTAGCACACACATTGCACTTCGAATACTTTTAACTATTCCTGTCAGAGTGGCTTTCGGAAAAAGAAGCTTTTCGAAATAAAAAAAAACTTATTGAAACTTAAATACGGTCAACAATGATTCAAGATAGTGTCGTAGCTAGGAATTAGTAGGGGTTTTCGGGCCCGGGGGGCTTAACCTCTTTGGGGGCCCCACATACATGGCGGTAGCGTAATATTTAATGTAAAAACATTTCGGACACTAATTTGGGGCCCCCCCTCAAGTGGGGGCCCGGGGGACTTTCGAATTTTGTTTCCCCCTCCCATAGCTACGCAACTGATGCAAGATAGGATCAGTAACTTAGCTATTTTGTCAACTGAGAATGTTTTTGCTAGGATATTGCCAATAATGAACTTATTTCAGATTTTGCAGCAGCCCAAGCTCGCAAAATTTGCTTCAGCGTTGTAAAAACAAGGTAGACGTAGAAGATACAAGGAAACCACCGCTAGTGTATATAGTTTATAATGTTAAGTTACATACATGTATATATAAACTCTCAGTTAACATAACAAAACAAAACATTTTAATTACAGTATTTACATCCTCTTCGAGTTTTAGAATCTTCAATTAAATGAACAAAACTGTAATTATTGATGTGTCAGTGCTGTTATAGACTAAACATTTTGAGTACTTTATTTTTCCCCATTCTTTTAATAAATTTATTTATTAATTAATTGCAACTTTTTGCATGGGTCTCACTCCTCGTCTGCTGCTTTGTGCCTGGGGTCCCGCTCATTGTTGACTGCCTTGGTCCTTACGTGCTCTAGGGCCGGCCCTGTATACTTAGCACTACAAGAACCAATTGACAAATGAATTACCAAGAACTCCATCTCTAGATTCAACACGAAACTCTAACAGGTCATAAAAATTACCAGAATTTGATTATTTTCCACTAAGTGCTAAATCATGCATGCCACAAAATAGGATTGTGGAAATGATGGGGCCCAGTTTGTTGCGATTTTCTTGAATTTGTCTTCTAAATGATGAGTCCAAACTGCTCATCTATAGAAACTGCTTTGGCTTCTAATAATGCAACAAAATAGCTTGCATCTTTCATGAGAGCCTTTGTGTTATGTGCTTTGCATGTGGCTACATGCATCTTCGTTGAAATCTTTATATTTTGTGCATGGTTTGATGACAAATGCCCACTGAACTCATCGAATTACTTTTTGCAGAAACAACGCGCAATATTTGCAAAAGGACACCTATAAACATTTGCGAGTATACAAGCCACGGTGAATAGTCTGATAACCATGCATATCTAAAAAACTAAAAACTCTGTTTCCCTCACTGTCAGCTCTAAAATCATACTTTTATCAGGGGTCCCAACAATCACGAATCCGCTGCAATTTCAGCCCATTTGAAAGGTTGTGTGTCCAGACATACCGGCCAATATCCAATTTAGGAAATGAATAAGCGACAATCAAAATAGAAATAGTTGCTTCAGTTATGTCTGGCTGTTGAACTTGTACTGTTGTCCTCCATGCCAATGATAAGTCACATGCTGCAGACCCCAAAATCTTCTAATAACGGCATTTCGGATCCCGCGATTGCTCTACTTTTCGTGTTTTTATTTTTTGAGCCTGTAAAAAAAGTTTCTGTTATCCATCTTTGGTAATCCTGCAGTTTCTACACGTATATTATTACACAGCAAAATTCAATTTTCTCGTGAAATAAAATAAATAAAGGAAATATCATCAAGCATGTGAACGTTTCGACTGCCAGAACTTCTTAAATTCTTCTGATACTAATGCTACTGTTCTGAAAAAAACAGAGCCTGACATGGTATCAATTTAATTGGTTCTTAAAATTTGACAGCTTTTCCTCTTATAAAAGCAAATTTTACTGTACGCGGCACAATGTTGGGGGCGAAATTCCTCCTTGTTAATTAGCTTCTAAAAATAAATAACGTTAAAATAAAGTTTAACAAAATAAAATAAAAAAACAAGATACTTATTTTTTAAGGGAAAGAAACTATATTAAAATAAGTAGACTTTTCTAATGCCAAAATTTCAAACTCCTATTATTTTATTTATCTACAGACTTATAAAACCAATGCTAGTGAGCTGAAAAACATTGAGGCTGAAGTAGTGTACCAACATGACAATTTTGTGCTGCGGTCTTTTCTTTCAAAGCAAAATTATTTTTAATGTTAATGTCTTTTTGTGTGTGGAATAAATAAAAATGATGAATACAATTGCTTATCTAATGGAATTAAAACTTGACATCACACAAACTCAAAAGTAGCTCAAATCATGACCATGTCTAATACATTTTCTTTTTTTTTGTACATGGAAAGAATCATAGATTGGATAAAAAGAATAAACTATTAATAAAGATAAAAACAAAGTTGCAAGAGGTTCTTACGAAATTTGTAAAAAGATTTTAAATAATTGATGATCTTAAAATAATGGACTGCAGAGGCCCAGCGTGTGTTAATATTTCTTCATGGCTGAAAAGTATGCAGGAGTTTAAAGAAAAACGCAAAAAAATTAAATTTCAATGTCAAATCTTGCACATAAAGTTCATTCAACCAATTTTGTTTACATGATACTCCTACTGAAACGAACTCTCTAATCTCACTGTTTTAGTACACTAGAACGTTGTTACGCATTCTTTTCTATGTCCATACTTCGTTTTGGAATATCAAATTGCTTCTACAAGCAATGCATTAAACAGAATTCAGGATACAAAATAGTAAATATACCATGGTATATATTTTGAGGTTATTTTTAAAGCTATAGAAGAATTGATAGATGCAGACAAAAAGCTCAACACACGAACAGACGCAGGAACTTTGTTAGTCACAATGAAATCTTTTTATTTTCTAAATTTCTAATTTATATCAAATATGCCCGAAATTATTTACAAACGTATAGTGTTCAACAGAGGGCTTCTCACAGAGACTGTAATAGAATACTATGGGATGCTTTGACAATTAATATAATTTTATGTGGAAAGTTTTATTCTTCATAATAATAACATGAGAGTACTGTAGAAATTCATGTGGGTTTTTGGAAGTTATATCGAATTTAGAAAACAGATAAGATTTTCATACACCAGCTAATATTCTGGAATTTGAAATTTTGTCTAAATTTAGAGTATACAAAATATCTCACGTGTCATTGTCAAACAAGGAATATTTGAACCCCACGGTTAAAAAAGAATAAATGAATTCAAGACCCGTTAATTTATTCACATTTTTTAGATATTTAACCGGCCTAAAATATCATTAATTCGAACAAAGTCTTAAATAATGCAATAAGTTAAAATAGGTTCTGTAAAATTAAGTTAATAAAAATTAATTAAGATCAATAATGAATACACCAAGATTATTTTATCAATAGTTATCTTTGCTATTGAGCATGGCATGGCTGAAAACAATTGTGCAATGAGTAAAAACATTAAACTTCAATTTTATTTAAGAAATGAAGCTTTTCTCTTGATTTATAACACAAAAATGTATTGTGTCCTTATTTTTATTTTCTAACAAAAACTACTTGGTATCATTACTCTAGGGGCCGTCCATAAATGACGTCACGCGATTTTGATAGATTTTAACCAACCCCTCGTCACACTTCGTCACAAAAACTTAGACCTCTCCTCCAATATGACATCACAAAGCTGTGAACCCTCCCCTAAAAGCGGTATTTTCTATTTGAAAATGAGCATATTTCAAATCAATTTATTGTCATTTTAGTATGTATTTAGTGCAGTGTTTCTCAATTATTTTCTGTCATGCCCCCCCCCTAGAAAGAAAGAAAATATTTCGTGCCCCCCCCCAGCGCGACTTTAAATAGCATCATTTGTCTATAAAATTGCTAAAAGTACACCTCTGCATAATGGTCTAACGAGCCCCCCTTTACGGAGCCTCACTATTTGAGAAACACTGATTTAGTGTAAGACTGCTCTGTAATATCATAACAAGCGTGAATCCATGTAAAACGTCATAAAAAATAGTAAGAAATCGAATATATAAGTGGAACTTTGATTTAAAGTAGCGTGTTTTCACGTGGCGTCTCAATTCTTACCCCCCTCCCCTAGTCACACATCGTCACAAATATAGGTGCGTGGCGTCATTTATGGAAGTATCATATAGCATTAACATATCTTTCGGGGGGGGGGCGACAAATATGGGTTCTGCCCCGGGCGGCACATACCCACGCTACGCCGCTGTTTCTAAGGCTTTTTTTCGGCCCTTATGTTATACTTAACTTGAATTTAATTGAAAATTGGTCCTGTATGGCATTTTCAGTTAAATTAAAAAACGTGTTTTTTACCCCCACCCCCCTGGAAAAATTTCTAGCGACGCCAATGAAAGTGTCTACACAATTATCAACAAGTTTTACGCTCTCTTGTTATGAAAGGAAGTTGAAGTGAATTTCCCAGAATTCATCCCACTTCGCACGCCAGATTTATCTTATTTTGACCAGGAAGTAGAATTGTGCAGTCTTTCTTGGCAATTCTTAAAGTGAAAGTGGATTGTATTTAATGGTTGCTATGAATGTACTTAGAGGATCGTCATTTAATATCGTCATGCGATTTTTGCCTATTTCCTCCCCCCCCCTCGCCCCCACGTCGTCACAAATGTTGTTGAGCCTTCTCGTCTATGAGGGGCATCCACCGATCATCGTCGGCGTCTGCGATTCCGCCAAGAGCATAGGCCACCTACGAGAGACCTCCAGGCATCTCTATCCTGGGCCAGCTTCTCCAGGATCTTCCATTCATGGTCAATTCTCTTGATGTCTGCCTCCAATTCTCGGCACCAAGTGTTTCTTGGACGGCCTCTTTTCCGCTTACCCTGTGGGTTCCATTTCAGGGCTTGCTTTGTTGTATTAGAAGCAGGTTTTATTGTGCGGACATTCCAAGCTCCAATGACGGTGGTAGTCCTAGTAGAGATGATGGTTGTCGGCCTAATAGCTTCCAGCTTTTGGCTTTCACTACTAGGCGTCATATTTTCCTCGTCAAGGAATCCATCCTCTCCCAGGACGGAAATGTCTTTTGCTACTCTTTTCGGTGTTTTGTAACTATGTTTTTTACACGGCAGGGTTGTTGGCCTTGCGCGCAACCACTTGGAGGGTTACCTTTCACAGCTCAATGGGTAGCTGCCTTTCTTCGGGTTGGGTCCCTAGCCTTTGTGGCCCCACCACAATTTTTACTAAGTATTATAATTTTAAACCACATGTACATTTATGTAAATTATTTGTTTTTGAATGATTTTGCAAAGTGTATATTTTTATTAAATTTATTATTAAATATTATTCACCTTTAACCCATGAAAACAATGAGTTTGTTATATGTGTATGTGGGTTTGTGTTGAATGTAATTGCATTTTGATGTTACAAATTTTCAGAAATAGCTTTAATAAGATTGGTACTTTTCAGATTTAGTACACACATTCTTAATCTTAAGGTGAAGCATTCATGATATATATATATATATATATATATATATATATATATATATACATATACAGTGCTTTTTTTGTGACGGTACGCACCGGTACGGCGTACCGGCACATTTTTCGATGTGGGGAAAAATTATTACTTTTCTTGTTTTTTAACGTTTATTATTAGTGGTTAATTATAAAATAAAATTGTTTTAGACATTTAGTATCTTTGCAGTTGTGATTTAGCTTGCATCGAGATGCGAACTGGTAGTTAAAAGTTAGGCAATCCATCACTGAGTACCGGCAACCATTTTTTTACCAAAAAAAGCACTGTATATATATATATATATATATATATATATATATATAGTATATATATATATATATATTTATTTATTTATATATATATATATATATATATCACAGGGGGGGGGGCGTTAAGTGGCAAAGAAATGAGGCGTCACATCAAAAAGCGCAACTTCAAATAAAAGTTTTTCTTAAATATATATTGGTTTATACTAAATAAGCTCTATATGCTATAACAATTATAACAATTTTGAAGAAAAAAAAGTTTTTTTTTCAAACTACGGAGTGCTAGTTTTGGAAATAATAATAATAATAATAATAATAAAAATAATAATAATAATAATAATAGCCTACTATGAAATAAGTATACCGTTTCGTCCAAGTATATGAACATGCTTTTCATGATGAATGCAAGTTAATAAAGTTCATGAAATATAGAATGAAAATATAAATTTGAATGTAATAAAACTATTAAAAATAGTTTAAGAACATTTAAATCCATGGTATGAAGGTCCACACAGATTCTTGTTCAAATTGATTACAATTAAAATATTCCACGCACAGATTCTTGTTCAAATTGATTATAATTAAAATATTCCACGCACAGATTCTTGTTCAAATTGATTACAATTAAAATATTCCAAACACTTCAAGGATGGTTAAAATGACAAATTATTTTTTTGCCCTCCACATCTATAGCTGTCAATAAGCCCTCCACATCTATAGCTGTCAATAAGCCCTCCACATCTATAGCTGTCAATAAGCCCTCCATATCTATAGCTGTCAATAAGCCCTCCACATCTATAGCTGTCAATAAGCCCTCAACATCTATAGCTGTCAATAAGCCCTCCACATCTATAGCTGTCAATAAGCCCTCCACATCTATAGCTGTCAATAAGCCCTCCACATCTATAGCTGTCAATAAGCCCTCAACATCTATAGCTGTCAATAAGCCCTCCACATCTATAGCTGTCAATAAGCAATGCTACATAAATTATAAATAACAAGCAGTAATAATAATAGATGAGATATTCCCATAAAAATATATTTCATTATCAAAAAGGGGGGGGGGTGAAAAATGTCATTTTATGACAGACTTCAAAAGATAGCAAAATGACCGATGACCGTACTAAGATTATGGGCCATTGATTAAATGACGTCACGCACCTAGGGGGGAGACGGTCAGACATTTATGACAAGGGAGGGGGGGGGGCGTTAAGTGTTGAAGAAATGAGGCGTCACATCAAAAAGCACAACTTCAAATAAAAGTTTTACTTAAATATTGGATGCTTACAATTTATTTATTGACGTTTTACGTGGATTCACGAGTGTTACGATATTAGAGTGCAGACTTACACTTACACTAAATACATTCTTAATGATACTTACATGACAAAAAAGTTACTTGAAATATACTCAGTTTCAAATAGAAAAAAAACGGCTTTAAATCGGGGTGGGGGGGCGTGGAAAACTGTTTGACGACGGGTTGAAAAATCAACAAAAATTGCGTGATGCCATTTATGGACGACACCTTAGACTTAATAACTATATACGTATAATGGAATATTTATTTCTCTTAAGGTTAACACTAAGACAAGTACAATTAATTTTTTTATTAAAACTATTACTATTAGGATCGAAATTATTATCATAATGATTAATGATGTTCATGTTTAGGTTGTAGGCTATATAATAAGCATATTTACGATTTCAATATAATAGCTATTAGCCGAACGACCTATAGATAAGTATGCTTTTAATTTAAAGTCAGTAAAACCATCACATTTTTGTGGCTGTGTGAATAACGCTAGGCAATATTCACACAGCTGTGGGAATAACGCTTGCCTAAATTGTAAGCTATCAATTATTCAAGTGGAACTTTTTTTTTCTAAGTTACACGTTTTGATGGGACGTCACAGCTCTTAAAGAACCCCCTCCCCCTTGTCACACATAGTCACAAATGTGTGACCCCCCCTTTTTTTTTAGGTGCGTGGCGTCATTTATGGACAGACCCTTCATGGTGGCTATGGATGTAATTAATATTGGCTATGAATGTACTTCATGGCGGCTACGAATATAATTAATGGTGGCTGTGAATGTCCTTTATGGTAACTGTGAATTTAATTAATGGTAGCTATGATCGTGCTTAATTATGACTACTATGTACTTAATGGTATCCATGAATGTACTTAATGGTGACTGCGAATGTACTTAATGGTGGCTATGAATGTACCTAATAGTTAATTGCTATTAAAATAGCGTCTACAAGAGAACGAAATAAAATCATGTAAACCAATTATCAATTCCAGACACACAGGTAGTAAATGTTTCTGGTTGACTGGATTCAGGATATTACAAGAAATCATTATAATCGTTAAATCATGGAACACTACAGAACTGGTTTCCTCACCGGCAACAACTTATTCACAATGTAGGTCAAAGGTTATCGATTTTAATCAAGGTCGTTTATATTTATAATATTGGGGATTGGGAAAGATAACTGATTGTGATCCAGTCTTGACTGTCATGGATAAAATCATGGATAAAATCATAAATAAAATCATGGATAAAATCATAGATAAAATAATAGCAAAAATCATAGATAAAATCATAGATAAAGCGATTGCTGAGTAATTTACAAAACAGTTTGAATTGGTTATATTTTATTTGGAACGAATAAAATTTATAAAGAAACAACTTTTTTTCAGTGTAGACAATAAATATTGTTACAGTTTGACAGCACATTATGACTAATGCACATCAATAACACACACATAATAGCTATAGTTAGAACAATCACACACACAATATCTAATGTCATAACAATCACACGCAAAATATCTAATTCCATTACAATCACACACACAATATCTAATGTCATAACAATCACACACACAATATCTAATGTCATTACAATCACACACACCTAACTAATGTCATAACCATCACAAACACAATACCTAATGTCATAACAATCACACGCAAAATATCTAATGCCATTATAATCACACACACAATATCTAATGTCATAACAATCACACGCAAAATATCTAATGCCATTATAATCACACACACAATATCTAATGTTATAACAATCACACACAATATCTAATGTCATAACAATCACACACAATATCTAATGTCATAACAATCACACACACAATATCTAATGTCATAACAATCACACACACAATATCTAATGTCATAACAATCACACACACAATATCTAATGTCATAACAATCCCACACAATATCTAATGTCATAACAATCACACACAATATATAATATCATAACAATCACACACACAATATCTAATGTCATAACAATCACACACACAATATCTAATGTCATAACAATCACACACAATATCTAATGTCATAACAATCACACACACAATATATAATGTCATAACAATCACACACAATATCTAATGTCATAACAATCACACACACAATATCTAATGTCATTACAATCACACACCTAACTAATGTCATAACCATCACAAACACAATATCTAATGTCATAACAATCACACGCAAAATATCTAATTCCATTACAATCACACACACAATATCTAATGTCATAACAATCACACGCAAAATATCTAATGCCATTATAATCACACACACAATATCTAATGTCATAAAAATCACACATAATATCTAATGTCATGACATGAACATAAACAATATCTAATGTTTTAACAAGCACACACACAATATCTAATGTCATAACAATCGCACACACAATATCTAATGTCATAACAATCACACACACAATATCTAATGTCATAAAAAATCACACATAATATCTAACGTCATGACATGAACATACACAATATCTAATGTTTTAACAAGCACACACACAATATCTAATGTCATAACAATCGCACACACAATATCTAATGTCATAAAAAATCACACATAATATCTAACGTCATGACATGAACATACACAATATCTAATGTTTTAACAAGCACACACACAATATCTAATGTCATAACAATCACACACACACAACTCCAAATCTACGGCACAAGCAACAACCTTTATTTGGACTAGCGTTTCTCAATTGTTCTGAGTTTGGTGGCCAGGTGAACAATTTTCTCATTTCACCCGTTGCCTGATTTATTTTTGTTCACTTGAAATGAGGTAATAGAGCACTATTACGAAACTATTTTTAAAATGTAATAGCAAATTACCGCTCAGCTCACCTGCCTTCCTTCTTATGCTAAGGCTGAGTCGGATACTGACAAAGATAAACACAAACTTGGTCATTTCATTGATCAGTTACCACAGAAAAACGCTGCGGCCTCTTCTTATACCAAGTGAAAGGAAATAGACCAGACGAGTTAATGATGGAGAGCCTCACAATTGTAAATCATTCGGGGATTCTCATAAACCAAATAGGTACAATCAGTGTAGGCGTTACAATTCATGCAGTCGTTTCTGACTCAAGCTCCAAAAAACTATTTGTGCCCATATTTTCTTTAGTTTCCAAATACAACGCTGAAAGGCAACTTGTGGATTTCTTGCAACTAGTCTCTAGATCTGAAGATGACATCAAACTTTTAGAAAACATGCAATTGTTATCTAAATATGAAGTTGGAACAGAACCAGTGGCTTCCTTGGTTGTCTTGTCAACACAGCTTGGGCATTTCACAACAATATCTCGACCGTGCGGCCAGTTGAAAAGAAGAGGGCGTAAACTTGAAGATGCGCTGTAGTCGCAGGTGCTGACCGGAAGTTTCCCCCACTGGTGAGGACAGGCTCTGGTCGCCTGCCCTTGAAACAAGAGCAGCTTTTTTACCGCCTCGGGAAGCGTTGTCCTGCCTATCAGGTCAGTTCTCTGGGGTAAGGGTCCGAGCAAAGCTGACAAGGCCACGAAGGAGAGTTTGACCAATGGCCACGGTTGGGAGTAGAGCTGTCTCATCAGCTTTTCCGTATGATGCGGTAGGCGATTATAAAACCACAAGGGTTCACGTCGAAGGTCAAGGTCGGTGAGGTAGCCGCTCGCTACGAAATACTTGGCGATGTCAGCCCTTTCGTGAATTAAAGCCAGCATCAGCGGCGAGAGTCTTTTGAGGGGTTCGTCTGGGGGGAAATTGCTATGAAACGCGTCGAAAGTTGCGTGCCTCAAATCCAACGCGCAGTTGCACACCAAGAATCGGAGCAGCTCCAACTTTCCGGTTTTGATCATTTGGTGAACGTGATAAATCGTGACCCGATCTTGTTCCTTAAAATCCCAGATTTGGCTTAGGAACCCGCCGATGAGTTTAAAATTGCGGACGCCAATTAATGGGTCAGCACCGTGCGACAGCAAGCTGTTGACGTTCAGCTGCATGAAGTAGATTGACGTCCTTGACCTTAAAGCATGGGTCAAGGCCTTGTCGCCGCCGGCGTCCATGAGATCAGGGTCGGCCCCGTGATGGATAAGTAGCTCCACGAGGTCCACCACGCTGTGACGGAAGTGCCTGGAGACGACTAACATCAGTGGCGTCATGCCCGCGCTATTTTTAGCGTTGACGTCTGCGCCGTGAACTATCATGTACGAGCACGCGCCGAGGAAGTTTTTTATGTCTTCTTTCGTGTCCCCCTCGCAGTTGCTTATCAGCAACATCAGGGGCGTGTTGCCGACATCGTCGCGCACGTCGAGGTTGATACATAATTTGGCCAGGTGCTTCAAACCGGAAACATCTCCAGCCTTTGCGGCTTGAAGGAGACCTTGACCGTGGTCATTTCTAGTGCTGTCCAAGTCACGTGGTTGAGGTCCCCTTGTCTTCAAACTGGTTGTCATAGTGACCTTTGCTAAGACCTACCTCAACGAGAAGCTAGATGCTGCTATATATGTGTTGTGATAGTGCTCCCTCTCTGCATCCACAAGATCTCAATCCAACAAGGCAAGTCTCCGTGAAGTCATCACCAATGTTTGATTTCCCGAGTACATCGCCTGATCTGTGGTATAACCAAATAATTGCAGCCAATCACAGCACTGGCTCACTGTACTGACTGGTCCACGTACGTCCAAGTCCAATACAGAAGTGATCAAATTCAGCGCAGGCTGCAGGACGTGGTAGACACATTAGATCAGTGGTTCTCAAATATGTAGTCTAAGGAGGCGTTAAAATTGTTGAGAAATTTTAACGGGGAACTGAGAAAATGACAATGAGATGTGGAAATTATTTGGAAACTTAATTACATAAAAATCTTTATGTCTATGTATTTTTTTAGATTGACAAAGAGTCAGTAATTATATTTATTTTCCTTAAAAATGTAGGGGGGGGGGTTAACCTATATGAGAATAATTGTTTCCCGTGTAATTTGTTTTCTTATATTAGTTGGAGCAAATGGTTCTTGTTTTAATTATGCCAAAAAACTTTCCCACAAGATGATGCATGGAATAATTTTCTTACGTTTCAACGAATAAAAAACAACCGTTTAAGTGAATTAAGGATGTTTCTTTTGCTGAAACTCACAGGAAAGGCTATAGAAATATTTGTTTAAAGATTAAAGCAATTTTTAACACAGCTAATTTAAATTTAGACAAAAATTAATTAATTTTTTTTTAATATACATTTTTTTAAAGAGGAAAACTGCAAAGGGGATTCCCCTTCAGTATGCCATTCTAAATACTCATCACAGTGAATTTCTTCTGTGACCACATTAGCCTTGTATTGATCGGGAAATGATTTTTGGGGAATTTTTTTCTCGCCTTTCTTAACATCACTTTTGAGCTATGTCAAAAAAATCATAATTCAAAGCCTTTATGTCCATTACATACAGATAAAATCAAAATTTTCGAGTAGTTAGTAGATAGGTAACACTTGCTAAATAATTATCTTACTGGCTAACAATTGGGTATGGGTAAAACTTGGGTAAATTTAAATTATTTAAGAGGTAACAAAAAAAAATTTAACATTTTTTTTTAAAAGGAGAAACGTTTCATTTTAGATTTTTAAATAATAGGTTATTTTGAACCAGTGCTTTTTTCAGTGGGAACTCATGGGAACGGAGTTCCCATACCTTTTTTGGCCAGATTCGTGTATATTTATATAAATAGTCGGCATTTTACTTACTGTCAGTCCTTTTTACTGTGGGGACTCACGGGAACGACGTAAATTACAGTTTACAAATAAACAAACCAAGTGGCAACACTGTTAATCCACTAATATTAAATCTATGGACCATAGATAGCATGTTAGTTATTATTTATTATTAGTAGAATAAGAATAACAGCGTTTGCCACTTGGCGTGGCCTATTTCTATTTCCGGAGGGGCTGATTTTAGTACAAACTTTGGTAAATAATTTTTCTATGTCATTTTAAAGTCTAGAAATTAATAATAATTAAACAAGCAAAAAAGCGTTGAAATGAAAAGAATCTCAAGCTTTTTCCCATCTGCTGCTCCGGTAAACAAACATTTTCAACAAGAAGTTGTGGAAGATAATGTCGATATTATACAAACGATTCAAACGACAGTGTAAGAAGAAACGTGTGTAGGCGATCATGGCGATGTAAACATAGACTCTGACAATGACCTGCCAAGTTGTTGGACATTGGAGCAAAAAATAGACTTCTGCGGAAGATATGAGTGGCTGTGCGTTAGAAGAAAAAAGCTCGGCTGTACAGTCTGCCGAAAGGTTGTAACACTTGGCATAGAAGCAAAAATGGCATGAAAATATCGAAAGAATGGACTGATGGCACAGTATCTTGTTACGGAGATGAAAAAAAGAAACATCAGAATTCACTCCGAAAGAAAATTTTGCTTCACAAGGAATCTGCTGGACATCAATCTGCTGTAAAGATAGTAGCAGAATAAAAAAAAGGAGAAGCTTGAAAGCGTAGTTTAAAGTCATTGACTCGTGAGAAAACAGTGACGGCTAAAATTTTTCGCACTGCATACAAAGTTGCGAAAGGAAATCAGTCATTTAATAACTTTGAAATGGAAATTGATTTGCATGAACTGAACGGAATTGACATGGGTCGCATTTTACATTGGAAGTTGTTTTAAAGCCTAATACGGTACCAGTATTATAATACAGTAGGATACATTTTTCCACATAAACTATATAGTCAGGTCGGTTTTTATTATAAATAAACTCTTTGAGTCTCTCATTTTCTTATAAAAACGTTTATTTATTTAAATATCTGTACAATAAAATTTGTGTTCAGTGGAAAATTCAATTATAGACTATTATAGTATTTTCTAACATAAGTTAAAAAACAGATGTGAAATGAGTTCCCAAACATTTTTCGCTAGAAAAAAGCACTGTTTTGAACGATGTTATGATACTAGATTGTATAAATGTGATGATTCTAGATGTTCTTATGTAATTGTAATGATTCTACGTGTCATTGTATTTTTACCTTCCACAAAGCTTCATCAACTCAATATATTAAATTGTTTATATCTGGGTTCCTCTAAGGTCGGGAATGCGTCGAAAAGTGTTTTGCAGGTCTAAGGGGTGACAGTCGAAAAAAAATTAGAACCACTGTCTTTAGGTAAAAAGGGGGAACCATTAAACCATGCAATACACATGTCAGCACCTTTTATTGCCACCCGCTGTCACAACGATCATTATGTTACGACATTAAGCACCACCCCCACACACACCTCGCACTTATAACGTCTAGTCCTTGAAACAGTTTTGATAAAATTCCAAAATAGACTTTGAGTCGTTCAGAAAACAGTAGCATTGTCAGACCATAGAGTCGACCATTTTAATGTCAAGTCCATGAATTCTATAAAATGTACAAACATTTAGCCATTGTTTCGTTTACAGGAGACAACAATTTGAGCTTTAATCAGGGGGTTAAGGTGAACGTTGCAGACGACACGGGTCAGATTTCAGCGCTGTATGAGACCAAATAAAAGAAAGAGAGAAAACGTTATTTTAGAAAGTTTTTTTTTATAGCAAAACTATTTTAAATATGTGAACGATTGGGGGTGGGGGCTCTACACGTGGAGACGGGGCCTCAGAATGTGGTGACAGGGGGCCCCAGAAGCCCAGAACATCGTGGTATGGGGCCTCATAACGGGGTGGTAGGGGGCCCATCAGAAAGTAGTTGCAGGGGGCTCAGAACGTGGTGGTAGGAGCCCTCATCACATGGTGGTAAGGGGCCCATCAGATCGTAGTGGTAGGGGGCCTCAGTCTCAGAATATGGTAACAGGGGGCCCTTAGAACTTGGTGGAACCAGGACAAGCATGATTCAGTTAGAAGGTAAAGTTTTAAGACAATTCAATAATCTGACCTTAAGATAAAGTCTTTGAAAAGTAGGAAAGAAAGTTACAGATTATGTTACAGATAAAAAAAAGATTATTTGCAGACGCGTAACAACGACTTGGCATCGGGGCAGCTGCCAAGCGCCGAGGGCCAATCCTTCAATTTATTCAAATTTTGTATTTTCCTACCTTTTGGATTTTCTTATATCCATTTGTCAAGGGCGCCAAAAATAAATTAGCCAAGGGCGCGGAAAACTCAGATACGCTTCTGATGATTTGACATGTTTCTTATAACAATTTCGTATTTACTGTTATCCTTAAGTTGTCTTAAAGTTAAAATTTAGCATATTTTAAAATTTCTCGAATTATTTAATTTGTTCATATTTTTAAAAAAATATATTAAAACAGAAATTATAAATAATGATAATTTTAATTTGAAAAATTGAATAAAATTTACACATAATTTTTTCCTAACTATTAAAGCATGGCAAGAATACAATTTTGGTGATTTAGTTTCAGGAAGCACACAAAAAATTATATCTCTATAAATTGTATAGCATTGAGCACCAATAAAAGTGTTTACTGTGGCCCGCTGTAATAACGGCCAAATGCATGGGTCACCCTTATTCAATAACCTTTACTTCACCATAGTTGAATTAAACATGAATACATGACAAGCTGTTGTTATGTCATAAGATGTATCTGACGTCACAAGATTGTCTGACGTCACAAGATGTGTCCGACGTTAGAAGATGTGCCCGACGTCACAAGATTTGTCTGACGTCACAAGATGTGTTCTACGTCAAGGGATGTGTTTATCGTTACAGGATGTGTTCTTAAGTTTTGTCCTGCGTCCCTATTTTCGTTCGAAATCACTCTTTAAATTCTATTACAGACAAAAATTTGCTTATCTTACCTTGCGTGCTGTGGATCTACTGTCTACAAAGTGCCCGACTTGTCACTGTCACCCAGCACAAATGTGCTGCATACATCAACAAATAGTCACTGTCTGAGTGTCAAGATAAGAGAAGGAGGAAGTTTATAGAAGGGGAAAGCTACCAATATTAAAGTATTGAGAAATACGTAAAATTTTTGCATCCTTGTAACTTATTGAGAAATTTTGCTATCTCAGGTCGTTATGACTTGGTTTGTTCTTTGAATAGGGTGTTTCCCCTCGGCATTTCTCGCACGAGGAGATCATAAACAAAGATATGTCTTGTGTTGACTTGATGTCATAACTACCCGGGTTAATTCCCGTGGATTTCTCTTCTTCTGAGTCAGCCGTTACCATGTTCGCTTGACCCTTGGTGTGAGAACCACTGCACTAAGAACCGCCCTAAGAAAGTAAAAAACATTCAGAAAAAATATGTTAGGAACAAATTTAATCACTTTCAAATTGCATTAAACGACCAATTTACAACTTGGATTTTATCTATCTGGTTTATTGCTTATCCAGGGAAATAGTGCACAGTGGACGATTTATGCAGCAGGACTGATGTCGAAGGATCAGAAATGGTTTGAATATCATGTTTTTCCACCAGCCAATATTTCACTAAAATTGTGAAATTTCAGGACATAAAATTTTGTGACAAAGTACGAAGCTCATATTTCAACGTTTTACCTTCAAGATTCTTTCTTACTCCAAACCCAATCAATCAAGCAACTGATGGACTTAGAGCTTCAGAAAGTGCAGATGCAGATTTTCATAAATTTCCTTTATTTTTTGTTGCACACACACTCAAATTTGATGACATTATGATTATGCCGAGATCAACAGCATTTTCAAAGTACAACCATATGATCTTTGTAGATCTTACTTGCTCGAATTTGCAAAGTATGTCACTTATATTTTGGCTCACAAAAAATGTTGAAGAAACAGGACAACACAGAGCTTGGGCTCATGAGAATGTGCCCCCCCCCCACCCAAACAGTTCAGGAATCAACTCAGATAAAACACATCCGTCCTTTAAGAATCGCTTCTAGAAGGCAAGGAGAACTCATGGCAGTTATTGGCAGAAGAGAAAATGCGCATTCAGAGGATGTTGAGTGGCTAGATGAGGACGAGTTGATCTGTCTGCATGTATCCTTCAAGGAAACGATGATGGTGAAAGATTGATGCCAGTCGTAACCATGGATGAACACTTAACTTCACCATTGATGGATGATTTCAAGTGAATATTTTTGAATGAAACATAATTCACAGGACCATAAAATAAACATATTCAATATAGCACAAGAATTGGTCACATAATTTGTTAATCTAGTATTTATTTTGTCACATTTTTTTGCTTCCTTTTTATTATTTAATCACTGGGTGAGGTCAAGTTTCGCTAATCTACTTCTTATCCTGTATAAATAGATGGCATAATCAGAAGATTATCTAAAACTTGACCTCACATTTGTATATGAAAATGTAGCAGATAAATTATGTGTATTATATAATTGTTAAGTCTAATTTTTTCAATTTTTATTTTCAAAGTCGATCTACATTGAGTTACTACTTCAATGAATAACTGTGACAACTGTTGACAATTAACTATTCTACTATTAAAGTCATTTTAATAATCTGATAGTTCTTTTAAGTGGAAATTTTATATTTTAATACCGTTTAATAGTGAAGTGTGATTTAAGTATTAGATTAAATTTATGTAGGTGTTACTTTTTTAACAAAAATTTCGAAAGTGTGACGTACTTAAGGGGAGGGGTCTCAACATATGTGACAGTTTGTGACAGGGGGAGGGGGTCAAAATTGTCAAAAATAGCGTGCCGTACTATATGGACGACCCCATGGCATCTTTGATATATTTAAAAATATATTCTATCTCAGTTAATTAGCAACTTTATTGGACCCAATTAGTGAAAATTCCCTTTGAATCGGTTTTATATTTACACTCATCGCTGACGGAATCAGTTCTTCAATGAATAAGAAACACTAGAACACTGTATAAATAACCCAAACGCATTTCGTATGTAACGCAAAATTCCCCATATCTTATGCAAAGGGGATTCTTAAAGATAACAAAAACGAGATGCGGTGGAAACTATTTTTCTTTAAATATTTACTGAAAACTATTAATACTGTATAAATATAAGATTTCCAGTTTGACCTAATAATACGACTTCCTGGAGACGTCGAAGACTTTTGTTGGAATACCTTAACTTATTTAATAGCCGTTTGTTTCACATAATGGCATGTGTAGTGAAAATTTCAGGAAAACAAAAACAAACAAAATTTAAAAAAAAACAGAAAAGAAAATCCCGTATAGTTTGAATGTTTCTCCGCCCCCCATCCCCCTAACGACCCAAACGATGTGACATCACTTCCGTATTTGGGCTTTTTAGTGGCTTCTTGAAAAGGGATTTTTTGTTACAATAACTGATCATGACGTGGTAACAATTTCTTTCTCACCTAATTTGCAATAACAAAAATAGGAAAGAGTTTCAACGAATGGAAAAAAAAATTCTTTGAGGGGTTCAATTTGAAATGGGGGGTGGGGGGGGGGTAGTGTGTCACCAAATTTGGAGGTGATGTCAAGTGATGAAAGGAAAGTTTTTGATTGGTTGGATGTATTTATGTATGGGCTGTACTTATGTGTTAAATGTACTTATGTGTTAGATGTACTTATGTGTTAGATGTACTTATGTGTTAAATGTACTTATGTGTTAAATGTACTTATGTGTTAGATGTACTTATGTGTTAAATGTACTTATGTGTTAGATGTACTTATGTGTTTAAATGTACTTATGTGTTAGATGTACTTATGTGTTAGATGTACTTATGTGTTAGATGTACTTATGTGTTAGATGTACTTATGTGTTAGATGTACTTATGTGTTAAATGTACTTATGTGTTAAATGTACTTATGTGTTAAATGTAATTATGTGTTAGATGTACTTAAGTGTTAGATGTACTTATGTGTTAGATGTACTTATGTGTTAAATGTACTTATGTGTTAAATGTACTTATGTGTTAGATGTACTTATGTGTTAGATGTACTTATGTGTTAGATGTACTTATGTGTTAGATGTACTTATGTGTTAGATGTACTTATGTGTTAGATGTACTTATGTGTTAGATGTACTTATGTGTTAAATGTACTTATGTGTTAGATGTACTTATGTGTTAAATGTACTTATGTGTTAGATGTACTTATGTGTTAAATGTACTTATGTGTTAGATGTACTTATGTGTTAAATGTACTTATGTGTTAGATGTACTTATGTGTTAAATGTACTTATGTGTTAGATGTACTTATTGTTAAATGTACTTATGTGTTAGATGTACTTATGTGTTAGATGTACTTATGTGTTAGATGTACTTATGTGTTAGATGTACTTATGTGTTAATGTACTATGTTAGTTATGTGTTAGATGTACTTATGTGTTAATGTATTATGTGTTAGATGTACTTATGTGTTAGATGTACTTATGTGTTAAATGTACTTATGTGTTAGATGTACTTATGTGTTAAATGTACTTATGTGTTAAATGTACTTATGTGTTAGATGTACTTATGTGTTAGATGTATTTATGTGTTAAATGTACAAATGTGTTGGATGTACTTAAGTGTTAGATGTACTTATGTGTTAAATGTACTTATGTGTTAGATGTACTTATGTGTTAGATGTACTTATGTGTTGTTTGTATTTATGTGTTAGATCAGGGGTTCCTAACCAGTGGTGTATGCACACCACAAGGGTTGAATGATCAGGTTCCAGGGGGTGCATGAACGATTCAAAGGAAAAAAGAGGAAGAAAAAAAAGAAGAAGGAAAAAAAGGGGGAAAAACTAATAATCTGAAAATATAAACCATAAGCAAAGCAAAGGGTGCCCATATACAACCTCGTTAGCGCATCGTTCTGCTCATGTCAAAAATTGACGGAAACACTTTTTCGCAAAATGAACGGTTGGCTCTACGTGTTCCTCGGAATTTCGTGTTTTGCGTCACAGTTTTCTAAAAAATAATTTAATTTTATCATCAAATACGTCAGATATATGGCTTCCGGCGACCCTCTCAATGTTTTGAGCGGATGCAAACGTTGGGATTTGTTCCTTTCACTTTTATTGCTCGGTACGCTGCAAAGGTCTTAAAAACGTTAAATTGTAAGCCAATATTCGTCATTGAAATCTAAAATCTTGAGTTGAGCATCCAATATCGGTCATTAAAAACATCAACTTCGTCAGTTTAAAATTTGCCTGTGACTGGTACGACGTTCCGATTGTCATCACCCCCCTCAAAATCGTTAATAATTTTTTCTTTTAAAGAGAGAGAGAGATGGTACACAAAAGCCTCAGTGTTTCCTCTGTGGAAAAATCCTATGCAATGACAACATGAAGCCTGTTAGACTCAGAGAGCACTTGGAGAAAGTCCATCCATCCAAGTCCAAGGAGAGTGTTGAGGTCTTCAAGCAGAAGAGAGCTCGCTTTTTGACCTCATGCACCTTGCCCAAGCTTGGATTTTCTTTGTCACAGTAACCTGCACTGGAGGCATCATTCTAGGCTGCATATCTTATTGCAAAGAACAAGAAGCCCCACACCATTGGAGAAACTTTAGTGAAGCCTTGTGCTCTGGAGATGGTGGAACTGATGTGTGGTCACCAGCAGAGGAAGCAGGTTGAGAAAGTCCCTTTGTCCAATGACACTATTCATTTCAGGATTACTGACATGGCTGCAGACATTCTGGATCAAGTCTTGTGCGAGATGAGAAGCAGTCCTTTTCCCTTTAACATGCAGCTGGATGAATCCACTGATGTAGCACAATACAGTCAGATTCTTGTATTTGTGAGATATGTTCACAGTGGATTGCTGAAGGAGGAATTTATCTTTTGTAAGCCAATCCTAGCTACTACCAATGCTGCTGATGTGCTGCAGGTCGTCAGGGCATTCTTCACTGAAACCCAGTTTGACTGGACTTCAAACATTTCTTCAATTTGCACAGATGGTGCTCCCTCCATGCTCGGTAATAAGTCAGGATTTTCAGCACTGGTAAAGAAAGAAGTTCCAGCTATTGTCACTAAACAACGTATCCTTCGTCGTCAGGCAATGGCATGCAAAACTATACCCCCAACCTTGAATTCAGTTCTTTCTACTGCAGTCCAAGTTGTAAATTTTATCCGCTCACATGCCTTGAACCACTGCCTCTTTAAGTTGCACTGTCAGGAGGTGGGCTCTGAGCATGAAGTTCTGCTCTACCACACTGAGGTGCGCTGGTTGTCCAGGGGATGGATACTTTCTCGGTTAGTGGAACTGAGAGTGGAGCTTGCCATTTTCTTGTGAGAAAAAGAGAGTGACCTTGCTGACAAGTTTGACTGTCCAAATTTCATTCATTACTTGGCATACCTGGCTGACATCTTCTCCATCTTGAATGAGTTGAACGCATCTCTCCAAGGACCTGCTGTGACTTTAATGGATGCTACTGAGAGATTGCGAGCCTTCCTTAACAAACTGCCACTATTCCAACGACGACTAGAAAAGTCCAACTTGGCAAACTTTCCAATCTTGGATGAAGTTGTAATATCTGGTGCAGAAGGAAGCACTGAGGGATCACTGCCTGACAACATCAAAGGGGAAATTTCAGAGCACCTTTCAACATTGCAAAGGTCCTTTGATGGGTATTTCTGTCAAGAAATTGCCAGGAAAGACCTTTGGATTCGCAATCCTTTTCTCTGTGACTTGGACAACATTGATGACAGTGACCTTTCTAAAGATGGCCTGATTGATTTGAGAACCAGAGAAGTACTGAGGAGTGCCTTCAGTTGCAATACCTTGATTGAATTTTGGTGCGCCCAGCTAGATTCCTACCCACAACTAGCCAAGAGGGCAGTACTGACTCTCCTTCCATTTGCCACAACCTATCTCTGCGAAGCAGGATTCTCCACACCTCTGACGATTAAAACCAAGGAAAGGAATAAGTTGAATGCATAGGATGACATAAGAGTTGCTTTGTCCAAAACAGTCCCCAGATTTAAACTTGCTGATTGATCATAAGAAGCAGCAGATCTCTCACTAAATTCCCTGTTGCCTATTGTCAAAACTGTTGTGTTCTTAAAATAAACATATTTTATCATGCATTTTCTGTAAGTTTCACAAGGGGGTGCATGAACTTTTTGGGGCATCTGAAGGGGTGCATGGACCCCAAAAGGTTAAGAACCACTGTATTAGATGTACTTATGTGTTAGTTGTACTTAAGTGTTTGATGCATTTATGTGTTAGATGTATTTATGCATGGGCTGTACTTATGTGTTGGCTGTATAATGTGCTGGCTGTATAATTTGTTGGCTGTACTTATGTGTTGGCTGTATAATGTGTTGTATGTACTTATGTGTTGGATGTACTTATCTGTTAAATGTACGTATATGTTAGAAGTACTTATGTGTTGGCTGTACTTATCTGTTAAATGTACTTATATGTCAGAGGCCAGAGGTACTTATGTGTTGGCTATATAATGTGTTGGCTGTACTTATGTGTTGGTTGTACTTATATGTTGGCTGTATAATGTGTTGGCTGTATAATGTGTTGGCTGTACCTAGTTATGGGCGTACCCACAGTTAGCTGTACCTTCAGTTGGCTGTACGTATGATTTGGCTGTACCTAGTTATGGGTGTACCTTCAGTTGGCTGTACCTAGCTGTAGCTGCAACCTAGAGTTGGATGCGCCTAGAGTTGGCTTTACCTAGTTATTGCTGTACCTAGTCTTGGCTTCACCTAGACTTGGCTGTACTTAAAGTCTAAAATATTTATCACTGGCTGCTTCAAGCTTATATCTGTAAATCGATCGTGCATAACGGAAGATAATGTTTCAACCGTGAACTTTTCACACGTTCATGCGTTTCAGTTATCGTCAGTATCACCAGTTTCAGAATGAGATAAAAGCTGACATACACAACCAAACCTGGTAAACATTGTTGGCAGGTTATCAGCATTTTGCGTTTGAACTTTGAACCGCGATAGAACTAACTTTGAAAGGCTCGCTGTTACTGCGGCTAAAAGAAATGTTGACAGTGCAGCTTGGGAACCAAACTACAGCCATTCTGGCTCGACGATTTTTGTATATACAGTACTTCCTGTCAGTGTTTATAACTTCGCCTGGAATTACAAAACCAGCTTCTTATGATATGGTTTACCACTCCCTTTTGATAAGGCTAACCATGCTCTTTTGATAAGGCTAACCATGATCTTTTGATAAGGCTAACCATGCTCTTTTGATAAGGCTAACCATGATCTTTGATAAGGCTAACCATGCTCTTTTAATAAGGCTAATCATGCTCGTTTGATAAGGCTAACCATGCTCTTTTGATAAGGCTAACCACGCCTTTTCTTCAAGACATTGAATTCTTTTTAAGGCGCAGTTTTCGACGTTTCAGTAAAGCAATTTTCTCTTCTAACATCTCAGAAATACAGTCATACTTTGAATATTTTAATATATCAGTAACACAATCATATGTTTAGTATTATAACACTCAAGTAACACAATTATATGTTTAGTATTATAACATTCAAGTAACACAATCATGTGTTTAGTATTATAAACCCTCAGTAACACAGTCATATGTTTAGTATTATAACACCTCAGTAACACAATCATGAATCATGTGTTTAGTATTATAACACACACCAGTAACACAATGATATTTTTAGCATTATAACACCTCAGTAGCACAAGCATGTGTTTTGTATTATAACACCTCAGTAACACAAGCACGTGTTTTGTATTATAAAACCACAGTAACACAATCGTGTCTTTAGAACTCTAACACATCAGTACCACAATCCTGACATAATTATTCCAACATTTCAATTATACTTTCATGTCACCTCACATCCTCTCTTAAAGTTAAAAAAATCTCCAGTCACAGAAATCCTCTACAACACCAGGACATATGCACACGTAAACACATAATTCACGCTACGATACATACAATTATGATAAACGAATTTCGCTATCTTCAGCCAGTTGTCACCATCGCCTCTGTGTGGAAAAATGCGGTCAACTAATTCAAAAAGCATTTCGCGCAGTCATTCATATTTCGGTTAATTTCCACTTAATTCATTTATTGATAACTTTTTGAGGATGTTTTGTGTACCATCAACAGAGACTAGGATTTATTTTAAAGCGGTTAAGGAATACAGTCATTTTTAAATCCTTTATATTAACTCGTGGTGTCTGCGGCCGACCGACCGACCTTGCTTGCTTGCTTGTCGCCAAAACTTTTGATCGATTTTTAACCCACTTGCTCGCAAGATAGCGAGCTGAAATTTTGCAGGCAGTTTCGTACCGATGATAAAAACAATGTATCAAAATTTCAGATCGATCGCATGTACCGTAATTAAATTATTGATTTTTTAGATTATTTTATTTATTCCTATGTATCATGCTATTTTTTGAGATAGAGCGTCGCGGTGCGTATTATATTGAACAACCTTTCTGTCGCGCAATAAGGTGCGTATTTTACTGACAACACTTTTTATAAACCTATTCCTGATCGGTGCGCATTATATTAAACACGTTTTACGACACAACTGCAATTTTGTATTTTTGGATGGTCTTGCGCTGCGTGTTATAATGAACATTCTTTTAGTTACGTCTCATACGTAAAGGATTTATAGTCAAAAACTTGGTTTTTAACGGGTTGTTTTTATTAAATCCTTTATAGTAACTCGTGGTTTCTGTTTGAACCCTTGCTTGCTTGTCGAAAAAACTTTGCATCGATTTTAACACACTTTCTTGTAAGCCAGCGAGCTGAAATTTTTCAAGCAGTTTTGTGCCGATGATAAAAACAATGTATCAAAATTTCAGATCGATCGCATGTACTGTCATTAAATTATTGCATGTTTAGATTATTTTATTTATCTCTATGTATCATTCTATTTTTTTAGATGGAGTGTCGCGGTGCGTATATATTGAACGACCTTTTTAATACTTTCCTGTTGCGCGATTCGGTGCGTATCATATGGACGATAATTTTTTTAAAAATATATTCCCGATCGGTGCGCATTATATTAAACATGTTTTACGAGACATAACAAAAATTTGGGAATTTTGAATTTTCGTGCGCTGCGTATTTTAATGAACATTCTTTTATTTATGTCTTGTATATAAAGGATTTATAGTAAAAAACTTGTTTTTTTACGGCTTTTTTATTTATGGGCATTTTTCTTTTTATTGTGATGGACTCCTTAGCGATAGTCTTTCATTGCGAACAGTCTATTTAAAAAGACAAATTTAAAAATTATTTTTATCTGTTGGGCTGGCGGAACGCGCGTGCATCCTTATTGATAACAATACCTCCATCACGTTTCCCTAGTGACGCCTCTGCTGAAGAGTATGGTGAAATGACTGAACCTATACACTGCACATAAAAGCGTGGGGCGCTCATCACAACTCTCTATCATGTACAAGGCTGCGAAACATAAATACAAATTTGTATGAATATTAATAAACATTAAACGTTTCAAAACTTTGATCATAATTCATATACATGCTATTATCATATTAATTAGAAATATGTATCTATATTCAAAAGAATAGTTGCAAAGAGAAATGATTTGTGATAGGCGCCCCACCATTTTATGTGCAGGGGTTCAGTCATTTCACCTGTTATCCTAGAAAATTTTTATTTTCTTCTTTTTAGTGCACTTTCTATATGTAAATAAAACCGTGTCTTTTTTAAAAAAAAGATTTTTAAAAATATTTTATTATATAGCTCATATAAGCAACAAAAAAAACATTAAGGGCCCCAGGGCCCATTTAGTGCAAGATGTCAAGCTCAAAACACCTGTTTATTTCAATCAATTTCATAGCGGATATATTTCTCTATATTTATCTAGATCTTGAATAGGGAATAACATCTTAAACGTTTATGAAAAAAGACATTTTGGGTCCCCAGCCCCGAAGAAATGGACATTAGAAAATTATTGCCATATAGTATTTCAATATTGGCTACCAAGTTGTTATATACAAAGTTTTGTTAAGATCCATCAATTTACCTACAAGCTAACGCTTAAACTAACTTTTATATAGCTCATATAAGAAAAAAATCATATTATGGGCCCCCTGGCGCCCCATGAGTGCAAAAAGAGTTGCCAGTGACCATTCCAGGAGCGTACTCAAAAGTCTCCAAAAGTTTCATGGCGATCGGATGAATGGTTTAGTCAGCTATAAAGGCCATACATACATACATACATATCTTTGATTTATATATAAATATATATAGATTAAGCCGCATAAGTTAGCCTCGATTACCTCTGTGCGCAGCAGCACCAGAGATCCCCAATAAACAAGTTACTTTGAAAGATGAAGGTTCTTGGATAATACGTCATGTTGACGTCCCATATCTTAGATGTGTATCAAACTACAAAGGTCGAAGGGCAAACCCACCTTGATCTGATTGTTGACTAATGACCAATCCAGTTGTCCCCCCCCCCAAAATAATAAAAATTCACAATATCATTCAAGATAAGAAAATCAGATTCGCTCTAAATAACCTCATTGCTTATTAATGATGAGGAAATTGGTGACTTAGGGGAAAAAGGGAATTTGCACGGTGCTGAGAATATATAAAGCGGCATCAACTGAACACTTGAAGTCATTCCGAGTTAACAACTTCAGATCAAGCCGTTCTAAGGAAACTACTCTCTTATTTTAAGACAAACCGTAAGATCTTTTGTTTTATTTTTGGCTCATATCACGCCAACCGTTCTCTTTGTCAAGTGTGCGTAGTAATATAATATATATATTCTGTTCTGTCTTTGTGAAATTACTACTAACTCTTTATTTGAATTTTACCATTTACAGATTTAAAAATCCGAAGAGTTAAAAGCTTGCTCTTGCCATGGAAGTTCTGAGATTGGCGCTGTTGGTATTTTCCCTTGTGTTTTTGTCTGATTTGTGCGTCAGTGACGATGACGCCAGCTTCAGCAGGTTTGACGGATCTCAGTCAAGTGAAAGTGAGTTAACGTGAATGGTCATTCAAATCATTCAATTCAATGACCATTTAAGATGATATCAATTAGCATTCAACCTTTGCTTAAAATAGAATAAATCTTTTTATATGTATCTCTAGCTAGCTATTCATCATTTTTTATACGTTAAAGGGAAACAAGCAAATAATAAAACCCAAGCGGGAATGAGAACGCAGCACTGTGCGCCATAGTTACGTAATGAAAACAAAATATTGATTCAGCCGTCTTTAGTCCATACATACATACATATAATTCCCGTAATGGATGTAATGCTTCTTGGATGTAATGCTGATTTGCTCAATAGTGCGCACCAAGAATTACTGCACCAAATATAACTCTTTTTGAACGTTCCGCATAAAATTGTTCAATATGATAAAAAATGAATTAAATAAAAAATAAATAAAATAAATGAAAGTTCTGCATTACGTTATTTTAACCACGTTTAATTAACTCGCTTTCGTTCCTGTGGATTTGTTTGTTTGTCTGTCCACAATTTTTCAAATCTGCCAACGTAAAATGAAACCACTTTTGATGGTCCTAGAGATCTCAAAATTTTACCACAGATAGATCTTGGATGACAATGCCTTGTATCAAAATTTCAGATCGATCGAATGTGCTGTTATTAAATTATTGAACTTTTTAGTTTATCTATATTTTATTATATACTTGCTTTCGTTTCTTTCTGTCCGCAATTTTTCAAATTGTCCAACGTAAATTTAAATCACTTCTGATGGTCCTAGAGAGCTCAACATTTTTCCACAGATAGATCTTGGATGACAATACATTGCATCAAAATTTCAGATCGATCGAATGTACCGTAATTATATTAATGCATTTCTTAGTTTATCTTTATATAAGCATCTGTACCCGCCTGCCGTAGTTTCATTTCACGTGGCGAGTTCACCCCGTGACCTCATCGCTTTGTTATTAAACGTTGGGTGGGCGCTGATAAGGTGTTTGGTAAAATAAATAGAGGTAAAAAATATTTTTTTTAAAAACACGTTGTTATTAGTGGACTAAAAAGAATAAAATAAATAAAGGTAAAAAAAATGATTTTTAAAAACCACGTTTTCATAAGTGGACTAAAAAGAAGAAAATAATTTAAAATTTATAAGTTCAAGTACTTTGATTTAATATGACTAAAAACGTGGGGTGTGTGTTTGGTATAAAAATTAAAGATTTCTAATTTAGAAGGCAAAAGAGAGATCTATAAGTGAGAGAATGAGTGAACCGCATATGTTAAACCTCTCAAGCGCCCGCCCCACGTTATGAAAACGTGATTTTTTAAAAATCATAGGAAGCTGGAAACCATCTTTGATTACGTCTATCATGAATGGATTTATGAGAAAAGCGGAACAGGATTTTAGTTGCGCAAGTCCATAAATCTGGCTTGGAAATCTTCCAGTAATCCTTGTAACCTATCTCTGTAGGCACCAAGCTTTCTAAGTTGAATTCCACCCTCAGAGTATGAGCTAACTCTATTCTGAAGAAGAGGAAAGTGCTTAAACTCCCTTGACAGGATATCTCTTTGAAGAATCTGTGTTTTGTTCTGAAAGCTAAAAGCAGTCTGTATAAGATCGGAAATAAGCTTATCCTTTCCTTGCAACGAGAGGTTCAGAGTTTGTAGATGCTGCATTATGTCGGTGAGAAACATCAAATCGTCCATCCAAGCTTCATCCACAAGCTGTGGATAAGACTTGTCTTTTTGTGAAAGGAAAGCAGTAATGGGTTCAAGCAAGTCTACAAATCTGTTTAAAACATTGCGGGTAGATAACAACCTAACGAAACAGTGAAATGAAAGGTCATCTGGTTTGTCTTCTAGATCTAATTCACTAATAACGCTTTTGAACTTCCGGTGATTCTTTGCACTTGAACGAATGAAATTCACAATTTGTGGAACCGTCGTCATTACACTTTCTAATTTAAAATATTTGGCTGCAAGATTTTCTCTGTGAATGATGCAGTGTACAGGAAGGATATCCGGATATTTTGGATCATTCGTTATAAGCCCCACCAGACCTACATTTTTACCAAGTATTATAGTTGCTCCATCCGTTGCCACACTTACAACTTACAAGTCTGTTTAGTGGTACACCAGCATCCATCAGTATTTTATCAAAGGCGTGTTTTTTTACATAAATACCACGAGTGGTATCTTTCAGTGCCCCCAAGTTTAATAGCTCTTTATTTACAGCCACGCCTAATGAAACATAACGAAGGTACACCGTCAATTGTGGCGTATCTTAAATATCTGTTGATTCATCAAGATCCAAACTGAATGCTACACAGTTCTTTAAATCGTTCCTCATTTTCCCTTCAATATCAGCGTTAATATCTGAAATGCGTCTCTCAGTGGTATGGCGGGACATTGGAATTTGTGTTATCAGTCGCCGAAGTCCGGAATTATTTGGATCTAATATTGAAATTACTTCATCGATATTTTTCTTAATAAAGTCCCCATCAGAATAAGGTCGTTTAGCACGAGCAATATTCCAAGCGATGACATAACTTGCCTCAGTTGAAGTGACACCTTCCTTGCTAAAAGCAGTGTCTGCTGCTGACACATCCCAGACTTTAACTCAGCAAGTTTGATTTTTCTCAATTCACTCTGCAGTGGATACCGCAACTCACACTCTTCATGATTTGTCTCATAGTGTCGCTTTAAATTGCTAGCTTTGTAATTTGCTATCGGTGTTTGGCAGTTGAGGCAAATTGGCTTACCATCTTTATCAATAAATGCAAAATCCTCTTCCAATTCTGGTAGAAATCTTCTATTTTCTTCTTTATATTTTCGTCACCTGCAACTTGTTGCCATATTTTGTAGACTTTTATTGAAACGGGAACAAGAAATTTAACAGTTAACATCACCACCACTTACAAACCGATCGCTCCCTTCAACTTTTAAAATTTAAATAATCCAAAAATATGTTCAAACCTTTGTTTCTGTCCAGATTTTTTTAAAACGTTCATTTATTTTTGGGCACGGGTTCAAAATAGCGACTGTCAAAACAGCGACCGTCATAATAGCGACTTCAAAATAGCGACTGTATCAAAACAGCGACCGTCATAATAGCGACTTCAAAATAGCGACTGTATCAAAAGAGCGACTGTCATAACAGCGACTTCACCACATAGCTATTCTTGTCCAACCGTTCACCTAACATAGTGGTTCCAATCTTTTTTGACATATAGACCCCTTTTCATTGTCTAAACTTACCCAAGGACCCCAAGTGAAAAAATTAAATAAATGCATAGTAAAAAATAAAAACTTAAAAAAAATAGCAACATTTTGATGAAGTATTTATTAAAATTAAAAATTGTGTTTAAAATAAAATTTTAAAAAATTAACTTATGCTATATATACACGCATTCATTCAAAAACAAACAACTGCTCAGTAAAAATAAAATTTGAATCATGGTTACCACAGAAGCTTTTTTTAACAATATTGACAGCCCCTTTGTCAAAACGTCCTGTGGTCGAACTGTCCGGGGGTTACTTAATGACATGTTACGAAGGCTAGACTAAGTGACGGCAACGGACCTCGTGTTATTGAGATGGTAAATAAATGGATTGGGTCTGAAAGAATGTAGGTACCTTAAGAAAGGACTATCTGACCACATTGCCTGGGGGTGGGGGTGGAGTTGGATAGGTTTGGAAGGACTTGCTACCTCAGAAGAGTGTGCATTTAACACAATCATGAATTCGCCCTTAATGTTGATTGGTTTTCAGTGTGTAATCGACTGCATCTATGTTTGTTAATCACTATCGAGCTTTCTGCAAAATATAGTTGACTGAAGTAATAGCAGTTATAATTTTATTTTTTTCACAAATTTTTTTTTAACATAATGTGTCCCGAAAATGTGTTTACACTCTTTACAACACCAACATTTATTTATACACACCTCCAGTTGATTGTATTTAATTTTGTATTGTCCCTTCTGTACAAAAAACCTACATGGCTAATCATGTCTTACTATTTTTTATTTTATAAACTCCATTGTAGGCTAGGCACCGTAAGTTTTTCAAACATTAATACAAGCAAAAGAAGAAAGTCGCTATTTTGATGCAGTTGCTATTATGATGCAGTCGCTATTATGACGGTCGCTGTTTTGACGGTCGCTGTTTTGATACAGTCGCTATTTTGAAGTCGCTATTATGACGGTCGCTGTTTTGACAGTCGCTATTCTGCCCGGATGCCTTATTTTTGTTATTACAATGAAAATTATTGAACGACTGAACATTATTTTTGTTAAACCCAATAATAGGTTATGTGGTTTTTTTAAAGTACGGTGGGGATAGAAGTGGAGTAGATAAACAACATTGGCCTGTCTGTCTCAACCGGCGACTCAATAAATCGGTGTATTTTAAAGCGAAGTTAGCGTCCTGTCATATAATAAAATCAGGGGTGTTATTATTAACTAGTTTGTGCTGCGGCACCGTGGCGCCTGCGGCGCCCCCATTTTTTAAGGGCGCCTACGGCGCCCACCTTTTTCAAAAGCCCAACTAACTTGTCCGTGTATGATAAATACGTAACATTAAACTTTCTTAAATGTACTCAAAGTATTTTATAATAGGCTTTTTTTTGGTCAAAAGCCCAAGTAACTCATCCTGTGTATGAGTAACTTATCCTTGTATGATAAATACTACGGCGCCCACTTTTTTTTTGGTGAAAAGCCCAAGTAACTTATCCTTGTATGATAAATACGAAATATTCCTGAAAATTAAACAAAGCATTTATATAATAATTTTTACAGTGCTAATCACCACACGATTTTTAAACTAATTTTAGAAAGCAGCGCACCAAATTACTGCACCAAAAAATAACTATTTGAGTCAATTTAGCACTGCTTACAATGCAAAATTTTAAAAAAGCAGAGTGATTTCCCTTATCGTTAGGCGTCAGTGATAATTGAGCGTAAATATCTATACTAATAAAAGGCAAAGCCCTCACTCACTCACTGACTCACTGATTCATCACTAATTCTCCAACTTCCCGTGTAGGTAGAAGCATGAAACTTTGGGAAGTTGTCGAGTAGCCTCTCGCGACGAAAATTGGAGTAAAAGAATTTTAAAAATAACACTCATGGGGGCCGGGGGCCCAAAAACGTTTTTTTTCCTTATATGGCCTATATAAAATTTGAAAATCACCAATTCTCCTATTTCACGAGTAGGCAGGAGCATGAAACTTTGGGAAGTTGTTGAGTACAATCCCGCGATGGTAACGGGAGAAAAAATATTTAAATTATCACTTCCTGGGGGCCGGGGCCCCAAATTAAGTTTTTTCCTTATATGAGCTATATAAAAACTAAAAATCACTAATTCTCCTATTTCCCGTGTAGGTAGAAGCATGAAACACTAGGTAGTTGATAAGCACACTTCCGCGATGGTAACAAGCGAAAAAAATATTTAAAATAACACTTAATGGGGTCCGGGGGCCCAAATGTAGTTTTTTTCTTATATAAAAAACTGACTCATCACTAATTCTCCAACTTCCCGTGTAGGTATTAGCATGAAACTTTGGGAACTTGCTGAGTACACTCTCTCAACGATAATTGGCTAATAAGAATTTTAAAATTCACACTGTTGGGGGCCCGGGGCCCAAAAATGCTTTTTTTCCTTATATGGACTATATAGAATATGAAATCACTAATTTTCTCATTTCACGAGTACGCAAAAGCATGAAACTTTGGGAAGTTGTTGAGTACAATCCCGCGATGGTAACGGGAGAAAAAATATTTTAAATTATCACTTCCTGGGGGCCGGGGCCCCAAATTAAGTTTTTTCCTTATATGAGCTATATAAAAACTAAAAATCACTAATTCTCCTATTTCCCGTGTAGGTAGAAGCATGAAACACTAGGTAGTTGATAAGCACACTTCCGCGATGGTAACAAGCGAAAAAAATATTTAAAATAACACTTAATGGGGTCCGGGGGCCCAAATGTAGTTTTTTTCTTATATAAAAAACTGACTCATCACTAATTCTCCAACTTCCCGTGTAGGTATTAGCATGAAACTTTGGGAACTTGCTGAGTACACTCTCTCAACGATAATTGGCTAATAAGAATTTTAAAATTCACACTTTTGGGGGCCCGGGGCCCAAAACGCTTTTTTTCCTTATATGGACTATGTAAAATATGAAATCACTAATTTTCTCATTTCTCGAGTACGCAAAAGCATGAAACTTTGGGAAGTTGTTGAGTACAATCCCGCGATGGTAACGGGAAAAAATATTTTAAATTATCACTTCCTGGGGGCCGGGGCCCCAAATTAAGTTTTTTCCTTATATGAGCTTTATAAAAACTAAAAATCACTAATTCTCCTATTTCCCGTGTAGGTAGAAGCATGAAACACTAGGTAGTTGATAAGCACACTTCCGCGATGGTAACAAGCGAAAAAAATATTTAAAATAACACTTAATGGGGTCCGGGGGCCCAAATGTAGTTTTTTCTTATATAAAAAACTGACTCATCACTAATTCTCAAACTTCCCGTGTAGGTAGAAGCATGAAACTTTGGGAAGAGTAGTTTTAAGTACACTTTCACGATGGTAACAGGTAAAAACAATATTTAAATTATCACTTACTGGGGGCCGGGGGCCAAAATGTAGTCTTTTCTTATATTAAAACTGACTCATCACTAATTCTCGGACTTCCCGTGTATGTAGAAGCATGAAACCTTGGGAAGTTATCAAGTAGCCTCTCTCGACGACAAATGGCGAAAAAGAATTTATAAATTCAGCTTCATGGGGGCCGGGGGCCCAAAATCTTTTTTTCCCCTTCCATTTGCTATATAAACATTTGAAAATCACTAATCCTCCTATTTCCCGAGTAGGTAGAAGCATGAAACTTTGGGAAGTTGTTGAGTACACTTCCGCGATGGTAATAGGCGAAAAAATATTCAAAATTTCACTTACTGGGGCCCAGGGGCCAAAATGTAGTTTTTTTCCTTATATGAGTTATATAAAAACTGAAAATCACTAATTCTCCTAATTCCTGTGTAGGAAGTAGCATGAAACTTTGAGTAGTTGTTAAGTAACATTCTGCGATGGTAACAGGTTAAAAAACTATCTAGATTATCACTTACTGGGGGCCGGGGGCCAAAATGTAGTTTTCTTCTTATATAAAAAACTGACTCATCACTAATTCTCCAATTTCTCGTGTTGTTAGCAGCATGAAACTTTGGAGAGTTGTTAAGTACACTTCCACGATGGTAACAGGTGAAAAAGAATTTTGAAATTCACACTCATGGGGGCCGGGGGCCCAAAAACGTTTTTTTCCTCATTCTGGCTTTATAAAAAATAAAAATCCCTTATTCTCCTATTTCCCGAGAAGGTAGAAGCATGAAACTTTGGGTAGTTGTTGGATAACATTCCGCGATGGTAACAGGTGGAACAATTATATAAATTATCACATAACGGGGGCCGTGGGCCGAAATGTAATTTTTTTTCTTTATGAGCTATATAAAAACTGAAAATCACTAATTCTCCTATTTCCCGTGTAGGTGGAAGCATGAAACTTTGGGCGGTTGTTGAGTACCCCTCCCCCCCGCAATGGTAGCAGACGGAGAAAAATTAAATTATCAGCTCGATAGGTTCACGGGAAGTGTGTCATTTTTTTACTTTTCGTTTTTGTTTTTCTGCGGGACTACAACAGACAGACAGACAAGACGGTGAAGTTAATATATGTATTATATCCATCATGATCCATTTTGAAATCAATTTGTGTTTTGAATTTGTGTTACGCGGGTTCTCAATGCTTACTGAAATCCTAATTTACCGCAGCAAAGCGCGGGTATTTTGCTAGTATAATATATAACACACAATACAAACCCTTTTACTTCTCTGTGGTGTGGTCGGGTTTGCCTTGAATCATTCAAAGAACCTTAACCTTTTAGTGTTAATAGATTTTAGTCTCATGTTCAGGAAAAAGGGTGTATCAAAATACTTCGTATTTGTCAAGACCATATTTTATTTTGACAAATATTTCTTCTAAAGCGTTTTCCTGTTAAGCGTATTTCACCGCATGTATTGCAAACGAAAAGGTTTAATTTGATCAATTGTTCGGGAGCCGCAAAGTGAACCAAGAAGAGCTGCATGCGGCTCACGAGCCGCAGTTTGGCCACCGTTGCGCTGATACATACATTTTGTCTGAATGGATAATTGTGTGTGAGAAGGAAGTTGCCAATACCAAAATCAAGGAATTTGTAAATTTCTTTGGAAAAAAAAAGATAGAACTTTATTTATTTTTAACTGAAAAAGATATTATTAAAAACATTTTGCGTGCAGTGAAATATCAAATACCATGTTGGCTCTAAAGTCCATTCATGTCCACATTCTTTACACCAGGGGGCAGGAAAAGCAAACCAAGCAGTGCGTTCGTCAACTTCGTGGCCGTGATGAGTGGCCTCTTCGAGAACTCGCAGGAGGTCGTCTCAGGAGCCGGCCATGCAACCAACTACGCCAAGAAAATAGTTTCCACCCAGGTGGATTCTGACGACGGGGTCAGTGGATTAGATCAGTGGATCAGATCAGTGGATTAGATCAGTGGATTAGATCAGTGGATTAGATCAGTGGATTTGATCAGTGGATTAGATCAGTGGATTAGATCAGTGGATTCGATCAGTGGATCAGATCAGTGGATTAGATCAGTGGATTAGATCAGTGGAAAAGATCAGTGGATTTGATCAGTGGATTAGAACAGTGGATTAGATCAGTGGATTAGATCAGTGGATTAGATCAGTGGATTAGATCAGTGGATTAGATCAGTGAATTAGATCAGTGGATTAGATCGGTGGATTAGATCAGTGGATTTGATCAGTGGATTAGATCAGTGGGTTAGATCAGTGGATTTGATCAGAGGATCAGATCAGTGGATTACATCAGTTGATTAGATCAGTGGATTAGATCAAATATGTGGGAGGAAACGAAATCATTCAGTGATAGATGGGAATGAGGTCCTTAATGGATTGAATGAAGGTCATTAATGAATAAGAATGAGGCTTGTAATAGATTGGAATGAGATTATTAATAGATCGGAAGCAGGTCATTGAAATGGCTTGCACTGCTGTTTACAAAACCATTATCTGTATTTTAATTTTAACATTTTCATTTTTTTGACACAGAACACTAGAGTTGTTCAATTCAAAATCTTACTTCTAGGGCGGCGGAAATTAACGATTAATTAATCGATAAATCTTTTAAAAATTTAATCGATTAAAATTAATTTGATAGATTAAAATTCGTTTAAAATTTAAGAAAATATTTCTAATACTTTTTTTTCAGAATTAATTAATAATTTATATTTTTTGTTACTTGCATACTTTCCCCTAGTATTATTATTATCTATTTAGATGTGCATACGTAAACAAAAAAGTTTTTCTTCCTTGTTTCTTGCATAGCAGAACGAATTTGCTGTGTTACAGCCAAAATTTGGGAGTCGTGGAATTACCGGGACTTAACAAATTTCACAAAATAATGAATCGCAACTTAATGGGATCTACATATGCGTTATAAAAAATATAATAAATTGATTTTTTTTTAAAGTCAGTACGAGCCCTTCTTACTTCCTTAAACTAGAAAGCCAATATTTTATTTTGAATCTAACATCTAAATTTGAAACTGTTTTATTTATTTATTTACCAAGCAGGTGGTGATGTTTGGAGAACAGTACTTAGACAACCAGGTGATCAAGAGAATTCTGTACGTCCTAGAAGAAAAGGTGAGGGGGGAGAAATTCCTCATCCATCCCATTCAACTGACGAAGGCGCATTCTGGTCTTTTCGCAGTTCGGTAAGTGTGGCCTTGAACGGTATCTCTCGGTAAGTAGAGTCAGTAAAAATATCCTTGGGGAAAGACGTTTTGTGAGTTGATTTCGGGATCGACGAAGAGCTGAAAATTTCTTGCGTCAATTAGACGGAAAATACGAAGAAACCAAAACTTGTCATAATACATTTTGCAATTGTAACTCCTGGTGTTTAAGAATAAACTTGGTGGATTAGCGTCTTTGGCAGGAAAATAGTCCTATTACTAATGGCGCATTCGCGTCTTGACCATGAAAATAGTCATATTACCAATGGCGCATTCGCAGCTTGGCCATGAAAAAAGTAATATTACCAATGGCGCATTCGCAGCTTGGCCATGAAAATAGTCATATTACCATTAGCGCATTAACGTCTTTGTCATGAAAATAGTCATTACCAATGGCGCATTAGCGTCTTTGCCATGAAAATAGTCATATTACCAAAGTCGCATTAGGGACTTTGGCATGAAAATAGTCATATTACCAATGTCGCATTAGGGACTTCGGCATGAAAAAAGTCATATTACCAATGTCGCATTAGCGTGACTCAAATGGCCATGTTCCTGTTGACTGATATGGCTATGTTTCTGGTGACTGATACGGCCATGTTCCTGGGGAATCTTATGGCAATGTTCCTGGTGACTCAAATGACCATTTTCTGTTGACACATATGGCCATGTTCCTTGTGACTCCTATGGCTATGTTCTGTTTACTCTTATGGCCATGTTCCTGGTTACTCATGTGGCCATAATCCCAGAGTTCCATGCGTCATTCTTTCTTGTACTCCTAGCTCTCTCACTTCAACATTCTTCAACAGTTATAAAATTATCCCCATATTTTTTTAATGTTAAACAGTTAAATGATTAAAATTAAAAATTACAAAGACTTTATCTTAGAAAATCAATAAATGTATACATTCTTCCCATTTTTAAACATTTCCGCTGCTGTAAGTCTGGTCTGGCGGTAGCTTAGACTTTTAACTATTGACATTAAATTATTGATGGTAAATAGATTTAGAACATTCTAGGTTTACTTTCTTGTTCCGCAGAAATGGAGAATTTAAGCTCAACAAACCAAAGCTGTTCCTAAGAGATCTGGGATACGATAATGCATGCACTCGTGAGGTTAAGACAATAAAGGGCAGCCCTTCAGTGTTTGAGATCACTCGCTGGCCATTCTGCACAGACGATCAGAAGGTAACATGCCGGTTTGTCTGTGTACAATGTCAAGGACGTGAATGTGTGAACTTAATTAGCGGAGTGGGTAACGGGGGAGCTTTTGTAGGACTGGTTGGTATCATAGTCTTAACCTAAAGAAACAGCCATCCCTACAGCATACTTTAAGTCTTCTGTAGGAGGTATATGCAGATGCTGTCCCACACAGTAACTTGCCCTTGAACATCTTCCTTTTCCCTTGTAGGTGTTAAAATCAATCGGCTGCTCTATAAAGGGACAGTTTCTTCTTTTTCTATAGTTAAAGATAAAAATACGTCAACATGAGATTAAATACAGTGTCTCTCAAAATCTCAAGTATAAATTAGTCCAATTTATCAAACTAGGTGAGAGCCGGAATCTCACATCATCACACTCCTACTCGATCGTCTTGAGACCCCTCAATGCGTCAGCAATAATTAAGGACTCTGAGTTTGCTTATTTGAGAACCATTGCTCTTAATTAAGTGGGCAACAGCTTCACGTCACCCCTGAAGTCATTAACACTTATATGCGCCTTTGTTTCAGAACCCTCCCATCTACACGGGCACCGTTAACTGCACCAACCTGGTCGTTGTGAAAGAGGACGCCAGATACCGGAAGCCCGGCACTGCTAGCCGTCGCGTTATTCTCCAAAAAACTAAAAGGTAACCCCAAACACATTCGAGGACATGTAATTCCTTTGGTATCATAAGAACACTTAGTGTGTAATAATAATGGGCATTCGTCAACCAGTGTCATGTAGGGGACTTTATGGCCCCAGGGTCATCCTATACCAAGTGAATACAAACATACAAACGAAATGATTTGCTAGTAGTAAGCCTATTGTTATAGGACGTCTTACCAAGTGAATACAAACCTACAACAAAACTACGCGGTTGTAGTAAGCACAATGTTAGGCCGCCCTACCAAGTGAATACAAACATACAAACAAAATGACGTGCTAGTAGTAAGCCTAATGTCAGGACGTCCTACCACGGGAATAAAATAAGAAATAATCTTTGTTATCCTCTTTATTATTTCAGTGTATATATTATTTTCTTTGATAACAATCTCCACAGCTTTAATGTACCAAGTGTCATCACTGAAGACGGAAGCTGCTTCAGAAACCCGTGCCTCTAAGAACAAAATCTGATTGACGACAAACAAGTCCAGTGAAGGTTCACAGCCCTAAAGACTTATCTGATTGATATTTAAAACTCATAATTTAATAACTACTCGTATTGCATATTCCCACGATGTGGAGTTCGAGCTGAGAAACTGATTAAACTTTAATTCTGATTTATTTGTTCTTACCTTTTTCCTCATCGTTTTTTGTTTTGTTTTTAATTATTAATAGTTATATTTAAACAAGAAAAAAGAAACGCGGGCTCGATTTAACACAATCCTACCATATCCCTTAACCCAGAGCTTCCAAACCCCGTGCCCGCGGGCACCATGGTGCCCGCGGAACGATTCGTATGTGCCCGCCACAGAGACGGAATTATTTCATAAACATTAATTAAAAATGTGAATTAAATTTATTTATTTGTTAGAATTTTAGTTTTTTTAGGCCCAGGTTTATAAAATACGTTCGTATGTTTGCGATATTGTATGTATGAGTGTTGTTTTTTTGCTGACAGTACTTGTCTCAGCTTGTTTAGCGGCGAGCAAGACTGCACTCTTCACGTTAGCCTGGAACCCTCCTGGAATAAGGAGTGATGTGTAAATAGCATTCCCTGCCTTGATCCACGTTGTTGTCATTGTGATTGCGAATGCTGGCCGTTCCAGTCGCGACAGTTAGCTAAGAGACATCTTCGTCTGACGAAACACGAATTAGGAGTTTTGATATTCCTTCTGTAAATTTATAACGGGGTAAAAGCGAGGTGCCCTAAAATGAATGGACCGAGTAAAAGACAACAAACCTATAATTTTAACACTGACTGGGAGGAATCATATTGTTTCGTTATTATGAAAAATAAATGCGTTTGTTTGTTGTGTGGTAGTAGCATTGCAGTGCCGAAAAAACATAATGTTGAACGACACTTTCAGACAATTCATGCCACTTTTGATGTGAATTATCCACTTAGATCTGAAGTAAGAAACACAAAAACGTCAACTAAAATCAAGTCAGACTGTTTTCAGTAGACATGTGGAAAATTCTAAAAAGGCTACTATTGCTTCTTTCAAAATTTCTCACATGCTCGCACAAAAGAAGTAACCTTTCATGGCTGGTGAGTTGTTTCAGGAACTATTTTTGACTGGTGCCGATTGTTTGTTTGATGGGTTTTCTAAGAAACGTTAGCTTGTCTCAGCAATACAAGACTTACAGTTGTCAAATAACACCGTCACAAGAAGAATGAATGCAATTTCAACAGACATACAAACTCAGTTAAAGACTGACTTGGAAATATGTGACTGGTTCTCGCTACAATTTGACGAGTCAACAGATATATCAGAGACTGCACAGTTACCAGTTATGGTGAGAATGGTATTTAGTAACTTCACAGTAAAAGAGGTTATGTTACAAATATTACCTTTGAAAGGACAGACAAGGGATGAGGATATTTATAATACATTCAGAACATACGCCAAGTCAATAAATATGCCTTTGCACAAGCTGTCTGTGATAACCACCGATGGGGTACCAGCAATGGTAGGTAAAAACAAAGGATTTATTGACCTCTGCAAGAAGGATGAATCATTTTCAAACTTTATGTCCTATCACTGTATTATCCCCCAGGAAGCACTGTGTTGTAAAATATTGCCATTTGAACACGTTATGAAAATAGTTACAAAAATAATCAATTCTATTCGAGCAGCTCCTTTGCAACACTGACTTTTCAAGGCTCTGTTAGAAGATACTGAAGATTAAGAACATGATCTTATTCTGCATACTGAAGTACGTTGGCTCAGTAAAGGAAAGGTCCTTACAAGAGTTTTGAAATTAATTGAAGAAATAAAAACATTTATAAACGATAAAAAAGAAAATAATGATGAACTAGCTGACTCTCAGACTGTGGTACATATGCAAGCATCTGATATTATCAAGAAAAATTCGTTTGGCAAAAATACAGTTCAAATCAGAACTGATGAAAAGGCTCAAGGTTTTGAAGATACATTGTGTAGCTATTTAAAACATCTCTGTTTTCTATTTACTTAAGGAGCCAACCAGTGGCGTAGCTAGGGGGGGGGGCGGTGGGGGCGGTCCACCCCGGGCGGCACACAATTTGGGGGCGGCATTTGTGGGCATTTGAAAAATAAAGCCGTTTCCGACAACCGCCCTTTTTCTTTTGAAGGGGAAAACCAAGGTGAAACAAAAATATTTTTAGTTTCGTGTCTTAATTAACGGATTCACACAACATTTGTTTGATTACATAGTGGTTGTTATAACTAACGCAAAACCATTCAAAAATTTAAAATCGCTCAAAAAAGGTATCGATTTGTTTGGGAAAATTAAGCGGTAATATTCACAGATGACGCTTTTATAAGAAAACTACTCACATACAAAAAACATCAAAAACAACAACACATCACTGATGGGCCGAATAATATGTGTTGTTAATATCGCCACGACAGTTTTTGCGTGGAATTTCGACATGCGCAGAATGATGCGCTAAGAAGTACCTACATGGCATGGTGGTAGATTAAATTTATTTTGTTTTTATCGCATTGAAGTAGCACATATAATTTGTGTTTTTAATTTAAATACGGTTATTAATTAAATTTTTACACCTATCCAATTAAAGTAATGTGTAAATAATTTAAATGTGTTTATTTTATGGAAAATTATTAAAATTTATGGCAAGAACATGAAAATAGTCAAATTTCTTCGTTAATAAACACCACAATAGCATAAATAATTTCGAAATGACATCCTTTAAAATTTCAAGCGTCTTGGAAAAATTGACATCTGAAGAAGTAACTAGTAAAACGAGATCAGATGCTGGAATTTTCCTCAGTTCAAGGCAATCTTTTTCATTTCTATGTAATCTGAATTTATGGGAACCCGCATTTAAACAAAAAAATTAATGCAAACCCATTTCATCGAACAAAGAGATGTGCTAATACAGAACGCTGTTATAGAGAGTTGGATATATCAACTGAACGCCGAGTTAGAAGGAGAAAAAATATGAGTGGGATAAATTCAGAAGACGTGGTTATATCTTTATAGTAAGAAGTACAACGAGAAATGTTTTTATCCATGGATGAAATTATAAAAGAAAATAAAAGAACGCCTTGATGAGTTGCATGTACTTGCAAGAAAATATTCGTTTTTAATACCATGTAACCTACTAAATGAAGAATTTGAACATCAAATAAATTTCTTTATTGACATTGATAAAGAACAGTTCAATATTGAAACAAAAAGGATCCAGGTTCTTATGGCCGTACACAGGGCTTGTCAAGGCAATTATATTGTGGGGCCCAATGCGGCTTAGTATGCGAAAAGGATTGCGCGGGTCCCAGTTTGGGGAGGGATAAAGTAGTAATAAGGATAATAAATGAAAATTAAGATAGATAGGGGCTATGAAAGAGCGGGACTCACTGCGGCCGCATAGGTTGCAGTGGCCTAAGACCAGCCCTGGCTACACTACAAGAAGAGGCATACTTTTAGAAAAATGGGGGGGGGAGGCCCCTTTGATCTATTAAAATATATTCAACAGTATAGATTGGAAAATTCTGTACCCAACATTATAATTTTGCAAAGAATTTTTTCAACAATTGCTATCAGTGTCGCTAGTTGTGAAAGGAGCTTCTCCAAACTGAAGTTGATAAAAACATTATCTTCGTTCCACAATGAGTGATTTAAGACTACATAATCTTGCAATATTGTCCATAGAACAAGATATTACAAATAATTTAAATTTTTATAGCATTATACACGATTTTTCTACTATGAAAGTTATGTAAGTAAATTTAAAATATGTTTACATACTAATGTATTCAATTTCTTTGTTTATAAAAATATCATATATTTATAAATAAAAAATAAAAGCATATTAATTGGTAATGTTTTTGGGGTGTAAATTTGGAATATGATTTGTCTCATTTGGAGGGGAGGGGGACCTGCGACATCAATAACTTTCTTGTGGCCTTTGAAAAAAAAATATTGTATTTTTATAAATAATAAATGTTTATGTATTTATATATTTATATCATCTTATGCGTCCCTTTTATTATTGCTTAAATAAATTAGGCATGCAATGGTAAAAATATTCTCCACCTTTATTTCGTTTCAATTAGAATTATTTATTAACGTTAATTAATTTATAAAAACAATTAATCATAAGGGGCGTCCATAAATGATGTCACGCGATTTTGGCTGATTTTATACCCCCTCCCCCCTCGTCACACGTCGTCACAAAAATTTATACCCCTTCTTCAATATGACGTCACAAAGCTCCCCCCCCCCTATTAAAAACCGTATTTCCTATTTGAAAATGTCAATGTTTCAAATCAATTCTTTGTCATTTAAATATGCTTTTTAGATTAAAGCTGCACTATAATAATAATATCGTCACACGCTTGAAGTCATGTAAAACGTCATTAAATAAAGTGTCTGTTATCTATAGTTTATCATATATTTAAGTGGAACTTTTATTTAAAGTTGGGCGTTTTGTTGTGACGTCAAATGTGTGACTGCCCTCCCCCCCAACCATGTGCGTGACGTCATTTATGGACGGCCCATATAAGGGCGGCAAATTGGAGACCGCCCCGGGCGGCAAAAGTTCTAGCTACGCCACTGGAGCGAACTTTGCCAGAAAATGAAGCTTTACTTTTGCAATATGTGCGGTTCACAAAGGAAGAACACATTTGCTAAGAACTATTATTTGATAAATATTTTCAAACTTATTCCAAAAAGTAGCTACAAATAATGAATTTAGTTTTAAATTCAAACGGTGCTATTAACTATTCTAGCTGGAAAAAGAGATCCTGAAGTATGGGTTGTAATTTAAAATGTCGTATTTACATTTCCTTCATTATATTAAGTGGAAAGTAGATTCGGTGCGGTAACTAATTTTTTAAAAATGCAAATAGTCAATCGCGGTTACTTAAGATTACTGCTGACGAAAATAAAGCCTAGGATTTCTAAATTGGTTCATTGTATCATTTATATGATTTCGAATTGTGTGTGTGTGTGTGTGTGCGTGTGTGTTTTTGTGTGTGTGTGAGTGTTTTGTGTATGTTGAGCTATATGCATTCAAATTGCATTCAGTCAACATCGATCTGTTCTTAGACTTATTTATTTTCATACAAGAAAAAGTTTGCTCACAGATGTATGTGGACCCAAATAGTGGCAAAAGTTTGACAGCAAAGTTTTTTAAAGTGTGGAAACGCCGCATCTAGCAAAAAAAAATCAAGCAGAAAAACTAACATGAACTTCTACTTCAGGTCATAATCTGCTTGTAGGTCACGCAGTTCTAACAGTATATCTTCTGGGGCTTAATCAGCTTCTGCACTAAATTGCGAACTGAGGATATTGAAGAGTGGTTCCAGGTTCTTGTCGTCTTGGAACTTCCTTTCAAATTCCATAGCAAAGGCATCCAACTGAGCCTTGCACTTGTCAGCCATTTTACAAGAAACGGTTTTCTGTTTTAGCAAAGGGAAATGGCAAAACCTGTTTTCATCTGCTTGCCTGGAGAACAGGAAGAGTTTTGTCTGAAATGATTTAACATACACATACATTTCATGTGCAAACAAGCCATTGCCCTGAAGTTTGACATTCAGTTCATTCAAATTTGTCCATGATGTCAATGGCAAACATGAAGTCTGACTTCCACTCTTCATTAACTATGGAAGTAACACGCTCCATCGGTTATTACACTGGCCATCTTGTTCCACGCCAACTCAGTTATGTTAACACATTGCTCAACAGCATTAAATAAATCCTGGCCTGTAGTTGTTGCCTGTAGTTGTTTCTTTGAGTGGTTCAACACTAAGTAAATCTTTGTTAAGCTCGAAATGAGGATTCATTCCCCGTATAAATACCAACAGTTGTGTTGTTCCTCTACATTGGTACTTTAATCTACTGCGAGAGTACTACAAAAAGTATTTGCTTGCATCTCGAAGTCGGTGCATCAAATTGTTACTTTTTTTTCAAAACGTCTGACTTAAGTTCCTTTGATAAAGAAATGGTGTCAAATTATGTTTTCTGTTCTGGACAAACAACGCTTGCTGCATATGTCAAGCATTTCTAAAAAAAATTCACAGTCAGAAAAAGGATTGTTCCGTTTTACGATCTTATGAGATATCTCCAAACTGGCTTCGGTTGCAGCATCTTGTATTTAAGACTTATGATGAAAACATTTTGTTGTTTCTTTAAATTATTAAACAAATTTCTTGCATTTCCTTTTTCTCTCTTGGTTCGTTAAATTGTGCCCGAAACACAAATGTTTTGTTTGGCGGTATCTTTTTAAGTCGCACTCATTAAAGAAGCTCACACACTAACGGAACAGCAAACAGGCTGCTTTTCTCCCAACGCTCGTGAAGCAATATTTAACAGCTAATTCGTCATTTAAAAACGATATTCGTCTTCAATCTTACTTTCGTTAGCAGCACTCATTGTTAAATCAAAGTCGATTTGCTTTAAAATCACAAATTTTCAAAACCTTTCGAAATGTAAATCGTAAAAAAAGCCAATTCTGGTTGAGCTGAAATGTAGTTTCGAATAGGTATGTTAACAATTAAAGACTAATGATTCTGGAGCCCTAAACCGATTATATATGAAATATATCTCTAGATTCGAATCAAATTCTGGGAATAAAATTTCAAAAATATATCAAAAATTCTAAGCACAGAAAATTAACATGACACAAGATTGCCACATGTACATGCCCACATGCCTCATAATATACTCTGTCTGGCCGCATGTGGCCCGCAGATCATAGTTTGCCTATCCCTGTGTTAGAATAATATTTTTAAAAATCAAGGGGTGGTGAGTAATATTTTTACTGGAAAATGGGCAGTAGGCCAAAAATGTTTGAGAACAACTGTGTTAGATGTACTTATTTATTGGATGCACTTATGTGTTGGCTGTACTTATGTGTTGGCTGTACTTATGTGTTAGATGTACTTATGTGTTGGATGTACTTATGTGTTAGATGTACTTATGTGTTGGATGTATTTATGTGTTGGATGTACTTATGTGTTAGCTGTACTTATGTGTTGGATGTATTTATGTGTTGGATGTACTTATGTGTTGGCCGTATAATGTGTTAGATGTACTTATGTGTTGGATGTATTTATGTGTTGGATGTACTTATGTGTTGGATGTACTTATGTGTTTGCTGTACTTATGTACTTATGTGTTGGCTGTACTTATGTGTTGGATGTACGTATGTGTTGGCTGTACTTATGTGTTGGCTGTACTTATGTGTTCGATGTACTTATGTGTTTGCTGTACTTATGTGTTGGCTGTACTTAAGTGTTGGCTGTACTTATGTGTCAGATGTACTTATGTGTTGGATTTATTTATATGTTGGATGTACTTATGTTTTGGATGTACTTATGTGTTGGCTGTACTTATGTGTTGGATGTACTTATGTGTTAGATGTACTTATGTGTTGGATGTACTTATGTGTTAGATGTACTTATGTGTTGGATGTATTTATGTGTTGGATGTACTTATGTGTTAGCTGTACTTATGTGTTGGATGTATTTATGTGTTGGATGTACTTATGTGTTGGGTGTACTTATGTGTTAGATGCACTTATGTGTTGGATGTATTTATGTATTGGATGTACTTATGTGTTGGATGTACTTATGTGTTTGCTGTACTTATGTACTTATTTTTTGGCTGTACTTATGTGTTGGCCGTATAATGTGTTAGATGTACTTATGTGTTGGATGTATTTATGTGTTGGATGTACTTATGTGTTGGATGTACTTATGTGTTTGCTGTACTTATGTACTTATGTGTTGGCTGTACTTATGTGTTAGATGTTACTTATGTGTTGGCTGTACTTATGTGTTGGCTGTACTTATGTGTTGGATGTACTTATGTGTTGGATGTACTTATGTGTTGGCTGTATAATGTGTTGGATGCACTTATGTGTTGGATGTACTTATGTGTTGGATGTACTTATGTGTTAGATGTATAATGTGTTGGATGTACTTATGTGTTGGATGTATAATGGGTTGGATGTACTTATGTGTCGGGTGTACTTATGTGTTGGCTTTACTTATGTGTTGGCTGTACTTATGTGTTGGATGTACTTATATGTTGGATGTACTTATGTGTTGGCTGTATAATGTGTTGGATGTATAATGTGTTTGATGTACTTATGTGTTGGATGTACATATGTGTTTGATGTACTTATGTGTGGGGTGTATGGGGATGCTCAAGGCGGGGTAGCACCTCCGGTGGGGGAACACGTCGTACTCTCTTGGGGGTAGTTCGTCCACCCTTGGTCCCCACTTGTCACTCAGCTCTCACCAGTGGCTCCTAGAAAACTGTAGCGTGCACAGTGGCCACACCCCGGGCAACGGCTTCGACTGGCTGGCTAAACCTGGTGAGGGTAGCCGACGGGTCTCAAACCCTCGGTGATCTAGGTATGTCTACCTATGCACGTGAAGACTGGATTCGGTGGACAGAGCGGAGGAACCACTAGTTGGTAAACGGTCAAAAAGGCAATTCTCAGCAAAGCGTTGTGGAACGCTAAGGGCATGACAAGACACACAGGACATCATGGCCATCCACTGCACCCGTCTCCATCACCAGCCGTCTCGACTTTGTCCTGCCGCTGGATCAAGATGGTCTCGGGCGAGAGAGTGAGATCGACGAACTGCGCAACTCTTTCTCACTTAAATCCAAGTCCTCGCGCAAGTCACTTTTGTCATCCATCCCATCCCATCAGTCACGACAAGCCCTGTGGCGACAGGCAGCGACGAAGCGGCAGGTGTGGGTACACTTGGAGCGGTAGCCTTAACCCTGCACACAGGCGGCCCAGGGCATTGGGTCGTTCTTCGCTGACACGGAGCAGCGGTGGAGTCCGGCAGCCCCCTGGGCGACTGAGCAGCCCTCTTCAGGAATGCACTGCTCACCTCCATGGCATGAGGAAGGGGCTAGAAAAGGTGCCCTAAACATTGCCTGCTCCAGGCTACCCTAGCCAGCACACCGCGGCTGGTGGGGACCCTATACCAGCGGTCGAAACAAAAAAAGCAAACGAGGATAGTTCCTCTTATATTGGGCGCATGGAATGTGTGCACACTCATGGACAGGGACGATGCGGACAGACCCCAGAGGAGAACAGCCCTGATTGGAAAAGAACTCGCTAGATACGGCATCGACGTCGCAGCCCTGAGCGAGACCAGGCTCGCGGAAGAAGGAGAGCTCTGTGAAAGAGGATCTGGCTACACATTTTACTGGAGTGGCAGACCAAGCGAGGAGAGGCGTGAAGCAGGCGTTGGGTTTGAAGTTAAGACAACTCTTGTCAGAAAGCTGGCTGGACTTCCCAAGGGAGTGAACGACATGCTCATGACCATGAAACTCCCACTGGCTGGAAAGAAACACCTCACCATCATCAGTGCCTACGCTCCAACCATGACCAATACAGATGAAGTGAAGGCAAAGTTTTATGAAGAACTTCACACTGTCATTGCCGACGTTCCAAAGGCGGACAAACTCATCTTGCTTGGCGACTTCAACGCAAGAGTTGGCAAGGACAACGTTGCCTTGGGAAGGAGTCCTTGGTCATCATGGAGTGGGTCACTGCAACAGCAACGGTCTTCTTTTACTCCAGACCTGCGCTGAACATGAACTGCTGATAACCAACACGATCTTCCGCCTCCCAACCCGAAACCGGACGTCATGGATGCACCCCCGCTCGAAGCACTGGCATCTTATTGACTACGCCATCGTGAGGAAGAGGGACAGGCAGGATGTACGAGTGACCAAGTCCATGTGTGGCGCTGAATGCTGGACAGACCACCGCCTCATCATCACCAAGCTCAACATCCGCATTCAGCCGAAACGGCGCCCGCAAGGGAAGAAAGCCCCCAAACGGCTAAATGTTGCCAAACTAATGACCGCCAGCTGCAAGCAGTCCTTGGTGGATGCTCTGGAAGAGCGCTTGAAATCCACCTCTCAAGGCAACTAGAACGTGGAGGCAGACTGGGCGTCACTCAGAGAGCTGATTTACACCACAGTTTCAGAGACTCTGGGGCACTAGACCAGGAAACATAAGGACTGGTTCGATGAGTACTGCGAAGACATCAAGCAGCTATTGGATGAGAAACACCTCCTACACCAATCTTACCTCAATAATCCCAGGTCCACGGCAAGGAGAGATGCACTCAACAACATACGCAGGACTGTACAGCAAAAGCTACGTCAGATGCAGGACGATTGGCTCAGCAACAAAGCCGACGAGATTCAAGGCTATGCAGACAAGCGTGACTATAAAAACTTCTACAACACTTTGAAAGAAGTGTATGGCCCCACGTCCCTCAGGATCAAACCCCCTCCTCAGCGCAGACGGTAACACTCTCATCACAAAGAGAAGATCTTGAAGAGGTGGGCCGAACATTTCGAAAGCGTCCTAAATCGCCCTTCGACAATCAACGAAGAAGCCATCAATCGTCTTTCCCCAAGTGCCCACAAACAAAGCACTGGATGACCCCCCAACCTTGCTTGAGACCCAGAAAGCAATTTATCTTCTCTCCAGTGGCAAAGCACCTGGTTCTGACGCCATACCAGCTGAGGTCTACAAGGAGGGAGGAACAGCCCTGACTGAAAGGCTCCACCATCTATTTCTCTTGATGTGGCAGCAAGAGACGATCCCGCAGGACTTAAAAGATGCCTCCATCATACATCTTTATAAGCAAAAACGAAGTAGACAGGCTTGTGACAACCACAGAGGCATATCCCTGCTATCTATCGCAGGAAAAATCCTTGCCAGAATCCTGCTCAACCGCCTCACGGTCCACCTTGACTCCTGCCTGAAAGTCAGTGTGGATTCCGAAAAGAGCGAGGGACCATCGACATGGTGTTCGCTGCCAATCAGCTGCAAGAGAAATGTCAGGAGCAGAACTTCAACCTGTTCTCCACCTATGTCGACCTGACCAAGGCTTTTGACACCGTTGGCAGAGAGGGTCTGTGGAAGATAATGGCCAAGTACGGTTGCCCAAGGAAATTTATCGTCTTGGTGAGACAATTCCACGAGGGCATGCAGGCCAGAGTCCAGGACAGCGGAGAGTTTTCTGATCCTTTCACAGTCACAAACAGGTTCAAGCAGGGCTGCGTCCTGGCACCAACACTAATTAGCCTCATTTTTTCCGCCATGCAGACAGAGACCTTCAGAGACGAGGGTGTTGGTGTCAACCTGAGGTACCGCACAGATGGCAAACTGTTCAACCTTCGGAGGCTCCACGCAAAAACCAAAGTTATGACAGACATCATCAGAGTTCTCCTGTTTGCTCATGACTGTGCCCTCAATGCTGTCTCAGAAGCCAACATGCAACGCAGAATTAACCTGTTCTCCGGCGCCTGTTCAAACTTTGGTTTGACGATCAACACCAAGAAGAATGAAGTCCTCCATCAGCCTGCGCCTGGAAGGCCCTACGTTGAGCCCAACATCACTGTCAACAGCCAGAGACTCAACACAGTTCAACGGTTCTCATACCTAGGCAGCACACTGTCGAAAAATGTCACCATCGATGACGAAGTGAGCGTCAGAATTGCCAGAGCCAGCTCCACTTTTGGCAGGTTGTACCCAAATGTCTGGAACAGAAGAGGCATTACCATCCAGACCAAGCTGAAAGTGTACAGGGCGGTGGTGCACCCCACACTGCTATTATGCGTGTGAAACATGGACTGTGTATCAGCGCCATGCTAGGAAGCTTAACCACTTTCATATAACAAGCCCCAGGAAGATCCTCGGCATAAAGTTGCAGGATAAAATACCAGACACAGTGGTACTGACCAAGGCAGGTCTCCCCACCATATTCACACTCCTGATGCAGTACCAGCTTTGTTGGGCAGGGCACGTGGTCCGAATGCCAGACGAGAGACTGCCAAAGAGACTCTTCTATGGCGATCTCCAGCATGGCCAGCGGTCCCACGGTGGGCAAAAGAAACGCTACAAAGACACACTGAAAGTCTCACTGAAAGCGTTTGCCATCAACCCAGACACGTGGGAACTTGCTGAAATGGAACGCTCCACCATCCACGAAGGTGCCAAGTCATGCGAGGCAAACAAGATCACCTACCGCAGAAAAGAAGAGGCAAGCCCGAAAGGCACGTGCTGTCAACCCTCCTGGAGATGTCCCACTCGTCCCTTGTCCCTTCTGTTCCCGAAACTTCCGTGCTAGGATCGGCCTCATCAGCCATCTGCGCACGCACAAACAAGGCCAGTCCCAGCAACCCTCGGATGACTAAAGTGGTCTTCGTCGAATCGACGGACGAACAACACACACACACACACACTTATGTGTTGGATGTACTTATGTGTTGGCTGTACTTATGTGTTGGCTGTACTTATGTGTTGGCCGTATAATGTGTTGGATGTACTTCTGTGTTGGATGTACTTATGTTTTAGGTGTACATATGTGTTGGCCGTATAATGTCTTGGATGTACTTTTGTGTTGGATGTACTTATGTGTTGGGTGTACTTATGTGTTGGCCGTATAATGTGTTGGATGCACTTATGTGTTGGATGTACTTATGTGTTGGATGTACTTATGTGTTGGATTTACTTCTGTGTTGGATGTACTTATGTGTTGGGTGTACTTATGTGTTAGATGTACTTATGTGTTGGCTGTACTTATGTGTTAGATGTACTTATGTTTTGGATGTACTTATGTGTTGGATGTACTTATGTGTTGGCTGTACTTATGTGTTGGATGTACTTATGTGTTGGATGTATAATGTGATAGGTGTACTTATGTGTTGGCTGTACTTATGTGTTGGATGTATAATATGGTGGATGTACTTATGTGTTGGCTGTACTTATGTGTTGGGTGTATAATGTGTTGGATGTACTTATGTGTTGGCCGTATAATGTGTTGGATGTACCTAGTGTAACTATAACTATATGTTTCTCTTTTTGTAGGTGTTCTCACAGTACATAATCTTGTGCACAATAATTCACTGAAGAATTCGTTTATCCAAAACAACTTTAATATATATATATATTATGTACACACAGATATCATTTGAGGTAATATAACGTGGAAATCTTGAGGCATACACCATACATCTTTCCTCGACGGAAATCCACACACAACTTCTCGCCCAACACTTTCAACCAATAGAAATGCTCCTTTCTTCCCGCGTTTCTTATACACGTGACCTTACGTCACAAAATTATGTTAATCACATGTGACATTCACCCCCATCCTTCAAAAATAAATGTTTATGAAATACAACATTTTTGGTCTTCATAAAATCAAATCAATCTATATCTATATTCAAATTTCAAATATTTATCATCAATGAACATTCATTTTCTTACATAAAACTTCTGGATATAGAATCAATAAGAAAAAATCTGTAGGACTGCAACAGTCTAAACATAAAAAATAATGAGAAAAAATCTGTAGGACTGCAGCCGTCTACCTGTGCTGAAAAAATGAAAATGGAACTTTAAACACATCTGTAATTTTGTGTAACTAAAATATTTAAACACTCAATATTATTAAAATTAACTAATAATCCAGTGGAATTCAAACACTGTTCCTTGTCCATTGTTCAACAAATAAAAATATTAATATAATTACAGTCTCTGTTTGTATCCTTTAGGAATTCACAGACTAATATTAATATAGTCTCTTATTTTATTATTTAGTAATTCACAGAATGTCTTTTTAATACAGTCTCTGGTTTTATCATTGAGGAATTCACAGACGAATATTAATAAAGTCCTTGTTTTTGTCACTTAGGAATTCACAGAATGTCTGTATTTATTGTCATTCTACTTAATATGTCTGCAACCACATTGTCAGTTTCCCTTTCACAGGTTTAATGTCAAATTTGTAGTCGGCTTATAGCATAGCCTAGTTCAATATAGTCATTCTTCAATTGACGAGTATGAATTCAAATCGATGGGCTTTGAATGTTTCTTCAGACTGTTAAATGTTCAATAATTCACCAACCATGACTTCGATTATGTTCATTCACAATATCAATTCCAGCATCTTGAATCAGTTTCTTAGCTTTTGAGATGTCATTTTTGTTTCCTGATTGTTCAATAGAATTTCGACCATATGAGTCACTGTCAGAAACCTTTATCTGAAAAATATTTTATCTGTGTCTTTGACTTTGCTTAATACACAACCAATTATTATTGTTCTTCCTAATTCAGATGATTTCACACAAATGGTTTCAGATTCACTAGTAACATCTTTTTCTCTGCCACTATGGTCTTCATTTCTTTTATCATATACTTGATTTTTAATAGTGGCTAAAGTGTCACTAGTTTCTGTCTGTGCTCGATTTAATTTTATTATTTTTCTATCATTCATGTCTTGGTTTTCATTCTTTCTCCATGATTGAATTGATTGGTCATAATTTCTTTTTCTGGAGTCAAAATTGTATTTGCCTCTCCATGATCTTCTGCTTTCATTATAATTTCTATTTATGGAATTATGATTATTTCTTTCTCTCCATGATTGTCTTTCTTGATCATAATCTCTGTGTCTGGAATTATGATTATATTTTTCTCTCCATAATTGTCTATCTTGATCATAATCTCTATGTTTGGAATTATGATATTTTTCTTTCCATGCTTGGCTACCTTTGTTTTCAAAGTGCTCTTGTCTTGATTTTTCTTATGTTTTCTTTCTTATAGGGCTGCCATTAGGTGACACCCTATTTGGTTGTCCTTTATTGTGGTAACACTGCTTCGCCATATGTCCTGGCTTGTTACAGTACCAAAAAATAGTTTGTCTGTTGCCTTGGTTTGGCAGAATCTGGTTTCTCATACCTTGCCTTTTTTCTTGACTTTTAATTTGTATAGCTGCAAATATGTCTTGTCTCTTATCCATTTCCACATTCGGATGAGAGTCTTTGAATGTTCGTAATGCATTTGTTAGCTCTGCTTGCGTACGAACTTTCTTGTCAGTTAAATATGTGAATAGAGTTGGTGTTGCATTTTCTAAAAACTTGTCAATTAACACCATGTCTAGTATGGCCTTTGGATTGCTCGTATCTATTGCTGTCAGTTCCAGCCATTTTGTTAGTTTGACTTGTGCTTCATGTACTATGATCTGTGGGTCTTTGTCCATTTTGATTCTCATTTCATGAAATTCTCTTCTATAATCATTTTCTAACTTTCCAAAATGACATAGAAGTGCCTTTTTGACATTCTTATATATATTTTTATCTTCTTTGGCTATACTGTTATAAGCTTCAATTGCTTCTCCAGTTAATTGAGTCATCAGTTGTGCTGGCCAATCTTCTTCATTATAGCCTTTCATAGCCATTATGGATTCGAAATAATCCAGATAAACATCCATTTTTTCTTTTTAGCTATCATATTTTCTTACTTTGATAGTATCCCTTGGTGCTGACCTTCTTTTTGTTTCAGTATCAGGATTGTGGCCTCTACTATCTAAGTCAAGTTGTTATTTTAAGGTGTCCTTTTTAATTTGTGCAAGTTCTCTTTCAATTATGAGTTTTTGCTTTTCTTTTTCTTCAGCAATTCTTGCTTTTTCTTCAGCCTCTCTTTGATTTTCTTTTTCTTCAGCTTTTCTGAGCTGTTCTTTTTCTTCAGCAATTCTTGCTTTTTCTTCAGCAATTCTTTGTTTTTTACTTAAAAAACTTAACTACTTTGGAATCTCAGGTTCCTTACATCACTGGATCCAAGACTTCCTTTTGGGCAGGGAGCAAACTGTAATAATTAATGGATCTAAATCTGCACCAATAAAGGTTAACTCAGGAGTTCCCCAAGGAACTGTGCTAGGTCCCTTACTCTTTTTAATTTATATAAATGATTTACCCAACAACATCTCAACAGGTACAAAAGTTAGGCTATTTGCTGATGATTGTATAATCTATAGAACAATTAAATCAGAACAAGATAGCAAAATTTTACAAAAAGACTTAGATGAATTGATAAAATGGGAAACTAACTGGAGTATGTCTTTCCATCCAGAAAAGTGTCAACTGTTAAGAGTAACAAAGAAAAATAAACAAATAAATTCAAAATATTACATTCATGGAAAAGAACTGACCCAAACTAAAGATGCAAAATACTTAGGAGTCTTAATAAATGAGAAACTATCATGGAATCCCCATGTCAATGAAGTTATTAAAAAATCAAACAAAACCTTAGGCTTTATAAAAAGGAACTTTAACAAATGTAATAGAGATATAAAACTAAAATGCTACCTCACTTTGGTGAGACCTGCACTAGAATATGCATCTTCTGTATGGGACCCATCCACCAAAGAAAACATTGATAAACTAGAACAAATTCAAAAAAGAGCTGCCAGATTCATTACTGGAGAATATTCGAAACTGACAAGAGTAACACCATTAGTTAAATCATTAAACCTTGAAACACTAGAGGATAGAAGAACCAAGAGCAAAGTAGTAATCATACATAAAGCAATTAATTCTAATTTAGAAATTCAACACAAAGATAACTTAATACAACCCTCAGATAGACATAAGGATAAAAACACCTTTCTTATTCCGTATGCAAGAACAAACACATACAAGTTTTCCTTCTTCCCGTCCGGAATTCGGGCGTGGAATGGGTTGCCTGAAGAATCCAGGAAAACCAACACTTTATCAACATTTAAATCTCTAGTAAAAATGCAGGACTAAACACAAACCATAGATAAGCGTAGGACGCAATAATCTTCTGTATAGAAGGAGCGTCTGTAAACAGATAAGATAAGATAAGATAAGATTTTCTTTTTCTTCAGCTTTTCTTAGCTGTTCCTTTTCTTCAGCAATTCTTTGATTTTCTTTTTCTTCAGCTTTTCTAAGCTGTTCCTTTTCTTCAGCAATTCTTGCTTCTTCTTTAGCCATTTGTACTTTTTCTTCAATGAAATCTCTCCTTTCTTTTTCCTTTAGTCCGATCTCTTTAGCTATGGCGGTGAATTCCTTGTAGTAATAATCTATGTTTTGTTTGATTGAATAATATGAATTAAGCAATTTGGTTAGGAATTTAGGTATATGTTGATAAAGTTATAAATCTTCCAAATGAAAAATCTTGCATTCAAAATGTTAAGTTCAAATAAGTGACACGTCTAAACCATGAAATCTAGTATTGACAAGATGAGACAACAAAAGAATCCTCACACGGGATCTTTAGTATACTTTATATATACGCTCCCTCAGATTGACAAAATATATCTAATGGTCCAATCGTTTTGAATAAAAGTCACTTGATTAAATTTTCAATTTTCGAGTAGTTTTTAAACAATTTAGTTCACTCCATTAATCCAAAATTGCAATTATCAAACTCTTCACACAATGAATGGATAAAAATTCCGTTCTTTTATTTTATAATTCACACCAACACAGTTAATAGTCCATAGCTTCTCGGTTCGATGTTATGTTTACAAATATTTCCTGGAATCAACTAGCATTGAGCTTGTTGACGTCACGACCTATATATGTTCACCGTGTGTCACCATTCAGTAAGCCTACGCGACCCAGATTTCAGTACTGTGTAGTATACTTGTACTGTCGTCGAATGTGACGTAGAACCAACTAGTTGTATACACAGCACGCCGTGACCATGTGCCTGTATGCCGCCATTTTGAAATATACTTGTATTTTCATTGAACCACAAAAGTTTATTCACAGCTTCTTACGAACTTGAATATTCAAAAAATACGATAGCTGCTAATATTTCTTATTTTAATGAATACTTTCCTTTTTGGAAATATCCAATACTTGTTTCCACGAAACCTCCTTCTTAAAATCTCTTGTACAGTGTTCACATAGAACTTTTACTTCTGCACCAATGTAACTATATTTATATATAACTATATGTTTCTCTTTATGTAGGCGTTCTCACAGTACATAATCTTGTGCACAATAATTCACTGAAGAATTCGTTTATCCAAAACAACTTTAATATATATATATTATGTACACACAGATATCATTTGAGTTAATATAACGTGGAAATCTTGAGGCATACACCATACATCTTTCCTCGACGGAAATCCACTCACAACTCCTCGCCCAACACTTTCAACCAATAGAAATGCTCCTTTCTTCCCGCGTTTCATATACACGTGACCTTACGTCACAAAATTATGTTAATCACATGTGACACCTAGTTATGGGTGTACCCACAGTTAGCTGTAACTTCAGTTGGCTGTACCTAGCTGTAGCTGCAACCTAGAGTTGGTTTTACCTAGTTATTGCTGTACCTTGTCTTGGCTGCACCTAGACATGGCTGTATTTAAGTCTATAGTATTTATCACTGGCTGCTTCAAGCCTATATCTGTAAATCGATCGTGCATAACGGAAGATAATGTTTCAACCGTGAACTTTTCACACGTCCATGCGTTTCAGTTATCGTCAGTATCACCAGTTTCAGAATGAGATAAAAGCTGACATACACAACCAAACTTTGTAAACATTGTTGGCAGGTTATCAGCATTTTTTGCGTTTGAACTTTGAACCACGATAGAACTAACTTTGAAAGGCTCGCTGTTACTGCGGCTAAAAGAAATCCGAATCCCTTTGTCGTGCAAAGCATTTGAACATAATGTTGACAGTGTAGCTTGGGAACCAAACTCAAGCCATTCTGGCTCGACGATTGTTGTATATACTTCCTGTCAGTGTTTATAACTTCGCCTGGAATCACAAAACAAGCTTCTTATGATATGGTTCAACACAATCATATGTTTAGTATTATGTATGGCATCTGTCCGTCTACGAAAGACGATTATTTTATCTTTATTATTTGCAGCTCTTGGTGTGGCTGATGAGACCAATCCTTGAGTGGCAGTCTCTTCTGCATGACACACACACGAAAGCAGTGGGGCAGTGTTGCCTGGCCTTTCTCCTCGCTCTTTTCCCGACTGCTTCTGCCCTAGTTTGCTCCTCTGCTCTTAGTGATCCTTCTTTCACTATAGCCCGCCACATTGACCTATCCTCTGCCTGGCTTTCCCAGTTTTGTATATCAATGTTGGCTACTTTCATGTCTCTCTTGCATATGTCCACGTATCTGAGACATGGCCGACCAACCGACCTTTTCCCTGTCGCCAGCTCGCTGTAAAGCACATCCTTGGGTATGCGGCCACTTTGCATCCTCTTGACGTGTCCAAGCCAGCGGAGGCGTCTTTGGCTTAATATTGCTGCAATACTACTCATGCTTGCTTGAGCCAGGACCTCTGTGTTGAGGACTTTCTCTTGCCATTTGATGTCTAGGATGCGGCGCAGGCATCTGAGGAGGAAGCTATTGAGCCTTCTTTCATGCCTGGTGTAGGTGGTCCAAGACTCGCATCCATAGAGGAGTGTGCTCAGACTCATGGGCGTCGCTAGGAATTGTTCCAGGGGGGCGGGGGCACAAAAATACCACTTTTTTTTATATTTTAACTGGCAATGCCATACAGGTACAATTTTCAATTAAATTCAAGTTCAGTATAAAATAAAGGTTGAAAAAAGCCTTAGAAATTAATAAGACTTACAAATTAGTGCTGTAATAGTTAAAATACAACATTTATTAATGCATTTAATGAATTAATTTTTTTCCTCAAATGTAGGGGGGGGGGAAATGCCCCCCTTACCCCCCTTCCCTACGCCCATGTGCTCAATACGCAGGCCTGGTATACCTGCAGCTTAGTCCTTGCTGTTTAGTATTATAACACCCCAGTAACACAATCATGTGTTTAGTATTATAACCCCGCAGTAACACAATCATGTGTTTAGTATTATAACACCCCAGTAACACAATCATGTGTCTAGTATTATAACACCCCAGTTACATAATCATGTGTTTAATAATCAAACACTTCAGTAACACAATTGTGTGTGTAGTATTATAACACCGCATTAACACAAGCATGTGTTTTGTATTATAACACCACAGTAACACAAGCATGTGTTTTGTATTAAATTATAACACTACAGTAACACAATCATGTCTTTAGAACTCTAACACATCAGTACCACAATCCTGACATCATTATTCCATCATTTCAACCATACTTTCATGTCACCTCGCATCCTCTCTTAAAGTTAAAAAAATGTCCAGTCACAGAAATCTTCTTACAACACAAGGCCATATGCACACGTGAGCACATAATTCACGCTACGATACATACAATTATGATAAACGAATTTCGCTATCTTCAGCCAGTTGTCACCATCGCCTCTGTGGGGAAAAATGCGGTTAACTAATTCAAGAAGCATTCACACGTGGTCATTCGTATTTTGGTTAATTTTCCCTTAATTCATTTATTGATAACTTTTTGAGAATGTTTAGTGTCCCATCAACAGAGACTAGGATTTATTTTAAAGCGGTTAACGAATACAGTCATTTTTTTATGGGCATTTTTCTTTTTATTGTGATGGACTTCTTAGCTCTATAGTCTTTCATTGCGAACAGTCTTTAAAAAAGACAAATTTTTAAATTATTTTTATGTGTTGGGCCGGCGGAACATCACGCTTTCATACATGTTAAGAAAATATCAGTTTTCTGTTGTAGAAACTATAAAATACTATAATACAAGCATGAAGCTAACATTGGGGGTGGGGAATGCAGTGGATTAGCGTGGGTTACCATAGTCCGGGGCAAGGAGAGCATGATGCATCCCCAACGTGTGGCCGTGCGGGCAGTGGACAGATAGCAGTTTGGCCAGTGGACACATAGCAGTCCCAGCCTCATGGATTCCACACGACTCGAGTGCAGCACTGGACCTCAACACATAACAGAAGATATTTATTAGAGTTATTAAAGTAGTGAGTTTTAAAGTAATGAAGACATAAGTAAACTGCAGGGTAAGAATAGCCTGAATTTTTCAGATGTATTTAAAACTCGCCTGTAATCTACAGTGAATTTTTCTCTTACTGAAAACTTCAGAAACGTCACTAAGGTTGGTGTTTATCAGTGCGATAGCTCATGGTGTCACCCCTCACAACTTACTCCAAAGACCTCCTTCGAGTCTGCCAGTGGAAAATAACGGGAACATACAGAACTTTACACTTTTGTGTAACCCCTTGAGATGATGTCACCCGGTGCGGTCCGCAACCCCTCCCTTGCACCCCATAGTGACGCCTCTGCTGAAGAGTATGTCTTGATTATTATTTCGTTTGTATATAATAAGGATCTCTGCTTTTTGTTTCAATTATATATATATTTAAATTTATAATATTTTTTTCCACAATTGGTTGTTGCTGCATTAATAGTTAATTGGATTGTTGATGGCCTAGTCATATTAGTCAAACTCTCGCTCTCTCATCTCAGCCCCCCCCCCTCACACACACACAATCTTTTTTTTGTTTTAAGTTACTTATGTCACAAGGGTTGACACAATCATTCAGGAACTCCCAGCACTGGTCTTCCAAACATTGTTTCCTTCTATTAAGTCCATTTATAAAAAATAAAAAACAAATATAAACGAATTTGGCCTTGAAAATATTTACTTCTTTATTAATTATTAAGCCGCATAAGTTAGCCTCGATTACCTCTGCGCAGCAGCACCGAAGATACCCAATAAACATGTTACTTCGAAATAAGAAGGTTCTTGGATACAATACGTCATGTGGACCTCCCATTACTTAGATGTGTTTCAAACTACAAAGGTCGAAGGGCAAACCCACCTTGATCTGAATGGTGACGAAGGACCAATCCAGCTGTTTCCTCAAAAAAAAAGCATTCAAGATAAGAAAATCAGATTCGCTTTAAATAACCTCATTGCTTATTAATGATGAGGAAATTGGTGACTTAGGGAAAAAAGGGAATTTGCACGGTGCTGAGAATATATAAAGCGGCATCAACTGAACACTTGAAGTCATTCCGAGTTAACAACTTCAGATCAAGCCGTTCTAAGGAAACTACTCTGTTATTTTAAGACAAACCGTAAGATCTTTTGTTTTATTTTTGGCTCATATCACGCCAACCGTTCTGTCAAGTGTGTGTAGTAATATAATATATATATATATTATGTTCTGTCTTTGTGAAATTACTACTAACTCTTTATTTGAATTTTACCATTTACAGATTTAAAAATCTGCAGAGTTAAAAGCTTGCTCTTGTCATGGAAGTTCTGAGATTGGCGCTGTTGGTATTTTCCCTTGTGTTTTTGTCTGATTTGTGCGTCAGTGACGATGACGCCAGCTTCAGCGGGTTTGACGGATCTCAGTCAAGTGAAAGTGAGTTAACGTGAATGGTCATTCAAATCATTCAATTCAATGACCATTTAAGATGATATATATTAGCATTCAACCCTTGCTTAAAATAGAATAAATCTTTTTATATGTATCTCTAGCTAGCAATTCATCATTTTTTACACGTTAAAGGGAAACAAGCAAATAATAAAACGCAAGCGGGAATGAGAACGCAGCACTGTGCGCTATAGTTACGTAATGAAAACAAAATATTAATTCGGCGGTCTTTAGTCCATACATACATACATATAGTTCCCGTAATGGATGTAATGCTTCTTGGATGTAATGCTGATTTGTTCAATAGTGTGCATCACAAAAATTAATGCACCAAATATAACTCTTTTACGAACGTTCCGCATAAAATTGTTCAATTTGATCATAAATGAATCAAATAAAAAATAAATACAATTAATGAAAGTTCTGTATTACGTTATTAAATCACTTATATTAACTTCACCACCGTCTCTCTCTGTCTTGGGCGGGCGGAAAAACAAAAGTCAAAAATGACCCACTTCCCGTGAAGCCATCGAGCTGACATTCGCACATGGACCCGTGTCACCTAACAATGCATCGTATCAAAATTTCAGATGGATCGAACGTACCGTAATTAAATTAATGCTTTTTTAGTTTATCTATACAAACTATAGGTCGCTATTGTTTACATTTTACGGGTCACTTGACTTCACGCCAGCCATCGATGAACACATATCGTGTTTTAACCAGGTGGTTTACACCAGGAGTTGAGTTAACGCATTGACGCCACCCGTCCATGTCCACACACCCTCCCCCTTCCCCCATTTTTAAAGCCAGGGGAGATAATTTCGGTTTCAGTCTGTAAATGTTTGTCGCGTTTGAACATAATCAATACTTTTAGTTATGTCTCATATATAAGGGATTTATAGTCAAAAACTTTGTTTTTACGGGGTTGTTTTATTTTAACCACGTTTTATTAACTCGCTTTTGTTCCTGTGGATTTGTTTGTTTGTCTGTCCACAATTTTTCAAATCTGCCAACGTAAAATTAAACCACTTCTGATGGTCTTAGAGAGCTCAAAAGTTTACCAGATATAGATCTTGAATGACAATACATTGTATCAAAATTTCAGATCGATCGAATTTACCGTAATTAAATTAATGCATTTCTTAGTTTTTCTTTATATAAGCATCTGTACCCGCCTGTCGTAGTTTTATTTCATATGGCGAGTTCACCCCGTGACCTCATCGCTTTGTTATTAAACGTTGGGCGGGCGCTGATGAGGTGTTTGGTTAAAAAAATAGAGGTAAAAATATATTTTAAAATAAAACAAACCCGTAAAAACAATGTTTTTGACTATAAATCCCTTATATATGAGACATAACTAACAGTATTGATTATTTTCAAACGCGACAAACATTTACAGACTGAATCTGTCTCTGTCTTAACTTTGCTTCATAACCCTGGGGGGGGGGTAGGGAGAGGGGAAACGTCTGGTCACCGATCGCTTGACCGAGCTCTGCGTGACACGTAAAATGTAAATAAAGGCACGCCGGTACTTCGATGGGTCGCGTCAACGCGTGACTGAACAATCCCGTGAAAAAAAACAATAACAAACAGTGAATTTGAATTACATATGTTATATAAGGATAAACTAAAAATGCATAAATGTAATTACGGTACGTTCGATTGATTTGAAATTTTGATACGATGCATTGTTAGGTGAGACGGATCCGTGTGCCAAATTTCAGCTCGATCGGATCACGAGAAGAGGGTCATTTTTGACTTTTGTTTTTCCGCTCGCCCAAGACAGAGAGAGATGACGGCAGAATGACAGAGAGACAGAGACGGTCGTGAAGTTAAATATAAGGGATTTATTTTTTAAAAAACTTAAAAACAAAGTTTTTGACTATAAATCCCTTATATATGAGACATAACTAACAGTATTGATTATTTTCAAACGTGACAAACATTTACAGACTGAATCTGTCTTAACTCAACTTTGCTTCATAACCCTGAGGGGAAAAAGTCTGGTCACCGATCGCTTCACCGAGCTCAGCGTGACACGTAAAATGTAAATAAAAGCACGCCGGTACTTCGATGGGTCGCGTCAACGCGTCAACTCAAACTCTCACGTGAAAAAAACACAATAACAAACAGAGAATTTGAATTACATACGTTATATAAGGATAAACTAAAAATGCATTAATTTAATTATGGTACGTTCGATCGATCTGAAATTTTGATACGATGCATTGTTAGGTGAGACGGGTCCGTGTGCTAAATTTCAGCTCGATCGGATCAAGTAAAGAGGGTCATTTTTTACTTTTGTTTTTCCGCCCGCCCAAGACAGAGAGAGATGACGACAGAACGACAGAGAGAGACAGAGAGACGGCGGTGAAGTTAATATAAGGGATTTTAAAAAACACGTTTTTATTAGTGGACTAAAAAGAATAAAATAAATAAAGGTAAAAAAAATGATTTTTAAAAACCACGTTTTCATAAGTGGACTAAAAAGAAGAAAATAATTTAAAACTTATAAGTTCAAGTACTTCGATTTAATATGACTAAAAACGTGGGGCGGGTGTTTGGTATAAAAAAATTAAGATTTCTAATTTAGAAGGCAAAAGAGAGATATATAAGTGAGAGAATGAATGAACAGCATATGTTAAACCTCATAAGCGCCCGCCCCACGTTTTAGTCATATTAAATTTAAGTACTTGAACTTGCAAGTTTTACATTATTTTCTTCTTTTTAGTCCACTTATGAGAACGTGGTTTTTAAAAATCATTTTTTTTACCTTTATTTATTTTAATCTGATGTGTATTTATTTTGAAAACTTCCGTCATTTTTGACGAATGATACGCTAGTAACAGGGGTGGCCAGACCTGTAGTAAGTGAGAGCCATTTTATTAATATTTTAAAAATTTGAGAGCTGCATTGAGACATTATCGCTCACGTCCCCACCAATGTTCCCACCAATGTTCTCACCAATGTTCCCACCAATGTTCCCACCAATGTTCTCTTTAAGCTGCGTGGCTGCGCAGATATCTGACCGATTCTAAGGCAGCAGTTTAGAATTACCGCGCAGCAAAATTTTTAAAACTATTGCTGACAAAATGTATTTTGTACAACTTTGTACACGAGTTGTTTTTTTACTTTGCACATGGACCAGTGAATGTTAGAGAGAACATTGGTCGCCACTCGCAATGAAAAATTCCTTTGGTTATTCATTTTTCAAAATTATTTTTATTTGAATTTAATGACATGAATATTTCAATTGTTTAATCATAAACGCATGTTGAAGAAATATATGCGTTACAGTTACTCAACTAACAAACATGTAAACATGAAAATGTATGAATAAAAACACGTTGCAAAAGACTCACTGTGAACATTAATTGTTATGATTATGGTAAGAAGCCTTTGAACTAGCAAGTTTCTTTAAATCTGGTTGGTAGCTCGTAGTAGTGGTGCAAAGAAGTTCTGCCAAGTGCTGATTACTAGTTACTGCTCAATGCTTTGATTTTATGAACTTCAATGTGAAGTACAAAGATTCACAGCAGTAGGTTGTACCGAAAACGGATATAAGTCGGCAACTAGCTCTCTTAAGTTGAGGGTATTTTACTTCTGGCACAAGCTTCCACAAATCCATCACAGCTTGTGATTTCTGTATCATCGCCAAACCCTGATCTTCCTGTAATTCTGACTGTCCATTTCAGCAGCAGAAGGTTCCATAACAATGTTCATAGGAAGCTGGAAACCATCTTTGATTACGTCTATCATGAATGGATTTATGAGAAAAGCGGAACAGGATTTTAGTTGCGCAAGTCAATAAATTGGAAATCTTCCAGTAATCCTTGTAACCTATCTCTGTAGGCACCAAGCTTTCTAAGTTGAATTCCACCCTCAGAGTATGAGCTAACTCTATTCTGAAGAAGAGGAAAATGCTTAAACTCCCTTGACAGGATATCTCTTTGAAGAATCTGTGTTTTGTTCTGAAAGCTAAAAACAGTCTGTATAAAATCGGAAATAAGCGTATCCTTTCCTTGCAACGAGAGGTTCAGAGTTTGTAGATGCTGCATTATGTCGGTTAGAAACATCAAATCGTCCATCCAAGATTTATCTTTATCAATAAATGCAAAATCCTCTTCCAATTCTGCTAGAAAGCTTCTATTTTCTTCTTTATATTTTCGTCACCTGCAGCTTGTTGCCATATTTTGTAGATTTTTATTGAAACGGTAACAAGAAATTTAACAGTTAACATCACCACCACTTACAAACCGATCGCTCCCTTCAACTTTTAAAAATTTAAATAAGCCAAAGATATGTTCAACCCTTTGTTTCAGTCCAGATTTTTTTTTAAACGTTCATTTATTTTTGACTGAAAATTAGTTTTGTTAAACCCAATAATAGGATATGTGTTTATTTTAAAGTACGGTGGTGATAGAAGTGGAGAGGGGGTGGGTAGATCAACAACATTGGCCTGTCTGTCTCAACCGGCGACTCAATAAATCGGTGTATTTTAAAGCGAAGTTAGCGTCCTGACATATAATAAAAGCAGCGGTGTTATTATTAATAACACACAATACAAACCCTTTTAATTCTCTGTGGTGCGGTCGTGTTTTCCTTGAATCATTCAAAGAACCGTAACATTTTAGTGTTAATAGATTTTTGTCTCATGTTCAGGAAAAAAGAATGTATCAAAATACTTCCTATTTGTCAAGACCATATTTTATTTTGACAAGTATTTCTTCTTAAGCGTTTTCTGTTATGTTATGGTTCTATAATACCATGTTGTCTCTAAAGTCCATTCATGCCCACCTTCTTTACACCAGGGGGCAAGAAAAGCAAACCAAGCAGTGCGTTCGTCAACTTCGTGGCCGTTATAAGTGGCCTCTTCGAGAACTCGCAGGACGTCGTCTCAGGAGCCAGCCATGCAACCAACTACGCCAAGAAAATAGTTCCCACACAGGTGGATTCTGACCACGGGGTCAGTGGATTACATAAGTGGATTAGATCAGTGGATTATATCAATGGATTAGATCAGTGGATTATATCAGTGGATTAGATCAGTGGATTACATAAGTGGATTAGATCAGTGGATTAGATCAGTGGATTAGATCAGTGGATTAGATCAGTGGATTAGATCAGTGGATTAGATCAGTGGATTACATCAGTGGATTACATCAGTGGATTTGATCAGTGGTTTTGATCAGTGGATCAGATCAGTGGATTAGATCAGTGGAATAGATCAGTGGAATAGATCACTGGATTACATCAGTGGATTTGATCAGTGGATCAGATCAGGGGATTTGATCATGGATTAGATCAGTGGATTAGATCAGTGGATTAGATCAGTGGATAGATCAGTGGGTTAGATCAGTGGATTTGATCAGAGGATCAGATCAGTGGATTACATCAGTGGATTAGATCAGTGGATTAGATCAAATCTGTGGGTGGAAACGAAATCATTCAGTGATAGATGGGAATGAGGTCCTTAATGGATTGAATTAAGGTCATTAATGAATAAGAATGAGGCTTGTAATAGATTGGAATGAGATTATTAATAGCTTGGAAGCAGGTCATTGAAATGGCTTGCACTACTGTTTACAAAACCATTATCTGTATTTTAATTTTAACATTTTCAATTTCTTTATTTTTTGAAACAGAACACTAGAGTTGTTTATTTCAAAATCTTAATTCTATGGCGGCAGAAAGTAACGATTAATTAATCGATTAATCGTTAATTTTTTTTAATCAAGTAAAATTAATTTGATAGATTAAAATTCTTTTAAAATGTAAGAAAATATTTATAATCATCCTTTTTTCAAAATTAATTAATAATTTATATTTTTTGTTACTTGCATACTTTCCCCTAGTATTATTATTATCTATTTAGATGTGCATACGTAAACCAAAAAGTTTTTCTTCCTTATTTCTTGCATAGCAGAACGAATTTGATGTTTTGCGACACAAATTTGGGAGTCATGGAATTACCGCGACTTAACCAATTTCACAAAATAATGAATCGCAACTTATGGGATCTATATATGCGTTAAAAAAAATATAATTAATTGATTTGTTAAAATCAGTACTAGCCCTTCTTATTTTCTTAAACTAGAAAGCCAATATTTTATTTTGAATCTAACATCTATATTTTTATTTGTTTTATTTATATTTATTTACCAAGCAGGTGGTGATGTTTGGAGAACAGTACTTAAACAACCAGGTGATCAGAAGAATTCTGTACATCCTAGAAGAAAAGGTGAGGGGGGAAAAATTCCTCATCTATCCCATTCAACTGACGAAGGCGCACTCTGGTCTTTTCGCGGTTCGGTAAGTGTGGCCTTGAACGGTATCTCTCTGTAAGTAGAGTCAGTAAAAATATCCTTGGGGATTTCTGGATCGACGAAGAGCTGAAAATCTCTTGCGTCAATTAGACGGTAAATACCAAGACACCAAAACTTGTCTATAATAAAGTCGACAATTGAAACTCCCGGTGTTTAAGAACAACTTGGTGGATTAGCGTCTTGGCCATGAAAATAGTCCTATTACTAATGGCACATTCGCGGCTTGGCCATGAAAATAGTCATATTACCAATGCCAATGTCGCATTCGTGGCTTTGCCATGAAAATAGTTATTATACCAATGTCGTATTAGCGTCTTGGTCATAAAAATAGTCATTACCAATTGCGCATACGCAGCTTTGCCATTAAAATAGTCATATTACCAATGTCGCATTCGCGGCTTGACCACGAAAATAGTCATATTACCAATGTCGCATTCGCAGCTTGGCCATGAAAATAGTCATATTACCAATGGCGCATTCGCGGCTTGGCCATGAAAATAGTCATATTACCAATGTCGCATTCGTGGCTTTGCCATGAAAATAGTCATTATACTAATGTCGTATTAGCGTCTTGGTCATAAAAACAGTCATTACCAATTGCGCATACGCAGCTTTGCCATGAAAATAGTCATATTACCAATGTCGCATTCGCGGCTTGACCACGAAAATAGTCATATTACCAATGTCGCATTCGCAGCTTGGCCATGAAAATAGTCATATTACCAATGGCGCATTTGCGGCTTGGCCATGAAAATAGTCATATTAACAATGGCGCATTCGCGGCTTGGCCATGAAATAGTCATATTACCAATAGCGCATTCGCAGCTTGGCAATGAAAATAGTCATATTACCAATGGCGCATTCGCGGCTTGGCCATAAAAATAGTCATATTACCAATGTCGCATTCGCAGCTTGGCCATGAAAATAGTCATATTACCAATGGCGCATTCGCGGCTTGGCCATGAAAATAGTCATATTACCAATGGCGCATTCGCGGCTTGGCCATGAAAATAGTCATATTATCAATAGCGCATTCGCCGCTTGGCAATGAAAATAGTCATATTACCAATGGCGCATTCGCAGCTTGGCCATGAAAATAGTCCTATTACAAATGGCGCATTCGCAGCTTGGCCATGAAAATAGTCATATTACCAATGGCGCATTCGCAGCTTGGCCATGAAAATAGTCATATTACCAATGGCGCATTCGCAGCTTGGCCATGAAAATAGTCCATTTACCAATGGCGCATTCGCAGCTTGGCCATGAAAATAGTCATATTAAAATGGCGCATACGCGGCTTTGACATGAAAATAGTCAAATTACCAAATGGCGCATTAGCGTCATGGTCATGAAAATAGCTATTACCAATGGCGCATTCGCGACTTGTGCATGAAAATAGTCATATTACCAATTGCGCATTAGCGTGACTCAAATGACCATGTTCCTGTTGACTGATAAGGCCATGTTTCTGATGACTGATATGGCCATGTTCCTGGGGACTCATATGACCATGTTTCTGGTGACTCATAATGGCCATGTTTTTTTACTCTTATTGCCATGTTCCTGGTTACTCATATGGCCATAATCCCAGAGTTTCATGCGGCATTCTTTCTTGTACTCCTAGATCCCTCACTTCAACATTCTTCAACAGTAATAAAATTATCCCCAAATTTATTTTTAATGTTAAACATTTAAATGATTAAAATTAAAAATTACAAAGACTTTATCTTAGAAAATCAATAAATGTATACATACTTCCCATTTTTAAACCTTTCCGCTGCTGTAAGTCTGGTCTGGCGGTAGGTTAGACTTTTAACTACTGGCATTAAATTATTGATGGTACATAGATTTAGAACATTCTAGGTTTACTTTCTTGTTCCGCAGAAATGGAGAATTTAAGCTCAACAAACCAAAGCTGTTCCTAAGAGATCTGGGATACGATAATGCATGCACTCGTGAGGTTAAGACAATAAAGGGCAGCCCTTCAGTGTTTGAGATCACTCGCTGGCCATTCTGCACAGACGATCAGAAGGTAACATGCCGGTTTGTCTGTGTGCAATGTCAAGGACGTGAATGTGTGAACTTAATTAACGGAGTGGGTAACGGGGGAGCTTTTGTAGGACTGGTTGGTATGATAGTCTTAACCTAAAGAAACAGCCATCCCTACAACATACTTTACGTCTTCTGTAGGAGGTATATGCAGATGCTGTCCCACACAGTAACTTGCTCTTGAATATCTTCCTTTTCCCTTGTAGGTGTTAAAATCAATCGGCTGCTCTATAAAGGGACAGTTTCTTATCTGTCTAAAGTTAAAGATAAATACGTCACCATGATATTAAATACAGTGTCTCTCAAAAACTCAAGTATAAATTAGTCCAATTTATCAAACTAGGTGAGAGCCGGAATCTCACATCATCACACTCCTACTCGATCGTCTTGAGACCCCTCAATGGGTCACCAATAATTAAGGACTCTGATTTTGTTTATTTGAGAACCATTGCTCTTAATTAAGCGGGCAACAGCTTCACGTCACCCCTGAAGTCATTAACACTTATATGCGCCTTCGTTTCAGAACCCTCCCATCTACACGGGCACCGTTAACTGCACCAACCTGGTTGTTGTGAAAGAGGACGCCAGATACAGGAAGCCCGGCACTGCTAGCCATCGCGTTATTCTCCAAAAAACTAAAAGGTAACCCCAAACACATTCGAGGACATGTAATTCCTTTTGTTATCATAAGAAAACTTAGTGTGTAATAATAATGGGCATTCGTCAACCAGTGTCATGTAGGGGACTTTATGGCCCCAGGGTCATCCTATACCAAGTGAATACAAACATACAAACGAAATGATTTGCTAGTTGTAAGCCTATTGTTATAGTACGTCTTACCAAGTGAATACAAACCTACAACAAAACTACGCGGTTGTAGTAAGCACAATGTTAGGCCGCCCTACCAAGTGAATACAAACATACAAACAAAATGACGTGCTAGTAGTAAGCCCAATGTAATGACGTCCTAAGACGGGAATACAAACATATAAACAAAATGATTTGCTAGTAGTAATCCTATTTTTATAGGACGTCCTACGCGTGATTCATAAGAAAAAAATCTTTGCTTTTCTCTTAATTATTTCAATGTTTTTATTATTTTCTTTAATAAAAATCTCCACAGCTTTACTGTACCAAGTGTCATCACTGAAGACGGAAGCTGCTTCAGAAACCCGTGCCTCTAAGAACAAAGTCTGATTGACGACAAACAAGTCCAGGGAAGGTTCAAAACCCCAATGACTTCTCTGATTGATATTTAAAACTCATAATTTAATAACTACTGGTATTGCATATTCCCACGATGTGGAGTTCGATCTGAGAAACTGAATAAACTTTAATTCTGATTTATTTGTTCTTACCTTTTTTCCTCATCGTTTTTTGTTTTGTTTTTAATTATTAATAGTTATATTTTAACAAGAAAAAGTAAACGCGTGCTCTATTTAACTCAATCATATCCTTTCACTTGACCCGTGGGTAGGTTTTTGGGGCACCATCGCGGGATATTAATTGTAAAAGTATAAATGAAATAAAACTGCTGCTTGCCAATGAGTGTAACATGGAGCATGCCTCTTTAACAGAAATCACTAAACAAGCATCAAATTATAGTCATTGAAACGACAATAACTTAAGTTGTCGAAAATTGAGTCATAACATACTGAAATTTTAAGGTTGTATTCAAGTAGTTGCGTTTTTTCTCTCTACATAAAGGCGTATGGGAGGTTGAACCAAAAAAGACGTGTGGTGTAATTTCGTTTGACTGTCAGATAGCCTACTATATTGTTAGGACATATTTGAAATGTTATTGTATCAAGTAAGTTTACTATTTTAATCTGACCAAGAACACTGAAATAATAGGTCAAGTTAATAAGCGTATACAGTGGGGCCCACTTAACTCGAGCCCTGGTTAACTCGCCAGCTCTATTAAGTCGAAAGTTTTTTTTTGGAACCGCCAAATTTCCTCTTTGTCTTTGCATTTTCTCATCAGTTAATTCGATTATTTTAAGTCGCCGAGCCCTAACACTTTCGAGCACAAAAGAGTGCCAAATTTTCCACTTAGTGTTGGTTATCTCGATCCCCATGACCAATCGTCAGCTTTTGAAAATGTTAGATGTGATTTTTTATAACCAAGTGAAGGCATAAAATTTCTGCCTCGCTGGTGACGTCACAGCCCGCTTGCTCACAGCGCTGTGTTACTAACTTAAATCGCCAGCTTTTGAAAATGTTCTTATCGATAGGGCTGAACCGATCGGTTCGGCTACTCGGCATCGCCGATTTTCATATACTCGGAGATACTCGGCAATCGGCCGTGTAAGTGATGCTGAGTATTACGTAATTGCTCCAATAGCAAAGATGCACGCAGAATCGCATGTCTAAAACATTTCGTTTCGTATGGAATAACAAAATGTACCGTGTGCAGACTTGTTGTCATTGGCAACCATTCATCCTTCAACCTCATTTTGACTCTATTACTATTACTACTGCTTTGTTCTAATTGTTTCATTCATAAGAAGTGGCCGTGTGCAAAAGCCATTTAACTATTGGTTAGAATTAATTAAAATGTATCAAAGTTGAAGGTTCAAAAGTTCAAAAGGAGTTCCTAATTTATTTTTGTACACTTTTATAGAGAAGAGTTCGCTTTGTTATGAGTCATATATAGGTCATGATAAACAAATAACGGCAACGCCTTTGTGTAAAAAAAAACCTCCAAAATCATGTGCATGTACATTCTCATTTATTAACGCTAGTGATGGGACGAAAAATCATAGGGTGCTTACTGTAAACAAGGCTCCCCAGATTTTAAAATATATAATATAACAGACTACAGACAGTTTACCCACCCCCACTCTCAATCTCCCACACCATTGTTGTTGGTTAGTCCGATTAGCACTCAAGTTACCGAAGGAATTCCGAGTCCATTGTAAGCTGAGTGGACGGGGTGGGTTATGTATTTGTGTAGCTTGTAAGGAAAGTCACCAGTCACCAGCGGACCCTGCGCGCAGCGCGCACGAGGTGTGTCGGGCAGGACTAGATGAATTCCTTATACATGTAGTTATGTACTAGGGAAAAAAACTGCGCTAACGCAATAAAGGGTTATATTTAAACTTAAACGGTCCCTTAAAACGAACGGTCTTAACAACCTTAGGAAAGAGTGAAGAAATAGGGTCCCGATATTCCGATACGATTCCGATTAATCGTCCCATCACTAATTAACGCACATCATGTATATAATTATAAAGAAATTTCAAGCGCATGTTAATATTTTGCCGCCATATTGGTTTTCGTTTAACTCGGTGATCGGTTATCTCGGCGCCATTTTTCATACCCCGAGGCCGTCGACTTAAGCGGGCCTCACTGTATTTGATATAAAAAAAAGTAGCCTGACCACAAGTAACCTGACCACAAGTAATCCGACCACAAGTAACCCGACCACAAGTAAATTGACCACATGTAACCCAACCGCAAGTAGCTCAACCACAAGTAACCCGACCACAAGTATCCGACCACAAGTAACCTGACCACAAGTAACCCGACCACAAGTAACCCAACCACAAGTAACCCAACCGCAAGTAACCCAACCACAATTAACCTAACCACAAGTAACCTAACATCAAGTAACCCAACCACAAGTAACACGACCAAAAGTAACCCAGCCACAAGTAACCCAATCACAAGTAACACGACCATATATAACCTAGCCACAAGTAACCAAACCACAAGTAACCCAACCAAAAGTAACCCAACGACAAGTAACCTAACCACAAGTAACCTAACCACAAGTAACCTGACCTCCATTAACCCAACCACAAATATCCAAACCACAAGGCATCTAAACATCTATATGTACTAGGTTGTGCTGGGGCGCCGTGGCGCGTGCGGCATCCACTTTTTAGGGCACCTACGACGCCCACCTTTTTCAAAAGCCCAACTAACTTGTCCTTGTATTATAAATACGTAATATTATACGTCCTGAAATATACACAAACTATTTTAATTTTGTATAATAGGGTTTCTAGGGCGCCTAAGGCGCCCACTTTTTTTCTTGTCAAAAGCCCAAGTAACTTATCCCTTGTATGATAAATACGAAATATTCCTGAGAAAGTATTTTATAATTAACAATCCTCAAATTCTCTTTTTACATTGTTTCCCTTTTCCAAAATTAAAATATGAGCTAAAACGATAACGTCATATAATATATTTTTGCAATGCTAATCACCAGACGATTTTTTAACTGCACCTCCCGTCTGTCCTGTTCGTGACGCTACTAAATTTAGAAAGCAGCGCACGAAATTACTGCACCTAAAAATAACTATTTTCGAAACGTAGCACTGTTTACAACACAAATGCTGACGTCAAAGGTTCGTGGATTGTTTGGTTAATTTTAATCTGGAAACCAAACTGATTATGATTTTTA
>CALYLW010000420.1:0-31959 GCA_944989445.1 Ampullaceana balthica
CTATATAGTGGAGTAAGTCTGGATTAACACAGTTCTCTGAAAATGTTGGGAATCTCTCTCATCATTTCCTATATAGTGGAGTAAGTCTGGATTAACACAGTTCTCTGAAAATGTTGGGAATCTCTCTCATCATTTCCTATATAGTGGGGTAAGTCTGGATTAACACAGTTCTCTGAAAATGTTGGGAATCTCTCTCATCATTTCCTATATAGTGGGGTAAGTCTGGATTAACACAGTTCTCTGAAAATGTTGGGAATCTCTCTCATCATTTCCTATATAGTGGGGTAAGTCTGGATTAACACAGTTCTCTGAAAATGTTGGGAATCTCTCTCATCATTTCCTATATAGTGGGGTAAGTCTGGATTAACACAGTTCTCTGAAAATGTTGGGAATCTCTCTCATCATTTCCTATATAGTGGGGTAAGTCTGGATTAACACAGTTCTCTGAAAATGTTGGGAATCTCTCTCATCATTTCCTATATAGTGGGGTAAGCACGATTAACGCAAAGAAGTATGAAAACGTTTAACGTTGTTCATGTTATAAATATTCTTTTATAATCTAGGTTTTCCTTCGGTTTGCAAAGAAGAAAACTACCATGTTTTAAGTTATCTACTTAATCAAAACTTTATTTTTGACTACGGCTGGGATATCACTGTAAAAAAATGAAATTTAAACTTTCTTCCTTGGGGGCCGTCCATAAATGACGTTACGCGATTTTTGACCCCCTCCCCCCCTCGTCACGCGTCGTCACAAACATTTAGACCCCCCCTCTAAAAATACGTCACAAATCTTTGACCAAAAAAACAAACAAAAAAAACCACTTTTATTTTCTATTTGAAAATATGTATGTTTCAAATCACTTTTATTGTCATTTAATTATTTATTATTTATTTAGTGGAGATCTACATTGTAATATTGTAACCCGCGTGAAGCATTTTTTTAAAACGTTTAACCGGCCTTCAGAATATTAACTGTGTTAACATCCTTAGATTATATTTTATTTTAATGCATACAAATTAAACATTGACTATTAATCATCACGCTTAACGTCTTTGTTTAGAAAAAAAAACTATTTAAAAATAACATTTAAAAAATTAATTTTTACAAAATCCGTCAATTGACTGACAGGCATCCCGTAAGAAAGAGGTCGGCGAACAGAGGTAAATAACCTCATCTGGGGTCAAAAAGGGAATTCTAGGGGGTGATGCAGACTCATTTGGGACATATAACATCCACTACAATCCACTAGATATATTAAAATAAGTCACGTGTACGTGTACGCTTCGAACATATGCCCATTATTGAGCCTGTTCCTTCCAGAAAATGCATTTTTTAAAATTTGACAACTATGTAGATTTCTTACCTACGTAATATACGAACACACCTAAATCTACCCTACTTTCATTTATATTGACACGAGTGACAATAATCTTAATCCACATGACTTCTCTGTATGATATATCCTTTCTGTGATATTTAAAACTAATGCCTTAAAAACTGAGCTAAGAAGAAAAGTTGTTTTGTGCTCCTCTCGAATTGCGATGTCAAGAATTTGATGGGCTCATTTACCATTATATCTAGAACATTGCTTCTCAAAATTTTTAGTATGGCGGACCGGCAGGAATTTTTTCCATAGCACCATGGACCAGTGCACTATTTTCCCTGCTCTAACAATTTTTCGATCCTTTTTTTTTAGAACATCTGGCGACCGGCAGCGGATGGCCCAAGGACCGGCACCGGTCAGCGGACCGCCACTTTGAGAAGCACTGATCTAGAAGACTAGAATGGCCAGGGGCGTTTGACCAAAAACCAATCGAACAATTATATCAAACTAAAAACGTTTTTAATTTTATCAAATAGATTCCCTCCCCCTCCCCTTTTAAAGAAAACGGATATTGCGTGTCGTTTTGACTGAAAATATCTACACATAATCCTATTCAGATCATTTTTAGACACTTGTCATGCTTGTAAAACTCACCAGTAGCATTTTCGGGGGGGGGGCTAACGACGCTCCCCCAAATCCCCGAGTCATGTGAGCAGGACCTAGAGTCTGGGCGTGGGTAACGCACACATAAATTGTATATTTGGCCAAAAAAAATCGATGACTCCTGCCATGAGAGAACCAAACGGAGCTGCGTTACATCACAAATGCTTTGATGTCAACATCAAACGACGCAGTGTAACAATTTCATATGTTATCTTGTGGATTCTCAAACTTAAGGATTATAATTAGATTTAATTTTCGTGTCTTGATAGCTTACGCCACCTAGCGTTTGATGGCCTACCGACCGGCACATTGAGAAGCACTGATTTAAAAGTCATTAAATAAATTGTAAGCGACCAAATATTTCATTGGAAGTTTTATTTAAAGTTGCCCTTTTGATGTGACATCACATTTCTTCAACCCCCTCCCCCCCCTCGTCACGCATCGTCACAAAAATGTGACCCCCCTCCCCCCTAGGTTCTTGACGTCATTTATGGACGGCCCCTTGGGTGCATTCACCAAAGTCAAAGTACTGAATAATGAATGACCATCTACGTTGTTTCCTTTGTAAAAAAAATAAGACACTGGCTTTAATTAACCGGCATTTCTCTGTAGTCCAGACAGATAATTTGGAGATACTAATTTTATCCAATTTCGTACACGTCACTTAAATGACGTAGCAATTATAGAATGCTCCATCTAAATTCAGAATTCCACTACCTACAGCAGATAATTTTGAAAAGAATAAATCTTGAATAAAGAAAAGACACGTACTGGAATGTGGTATTTATGAAAGACTTACACTTATTAATTCTAAACTTCTGAGAAGTTTGGTTTGGATGAAGGAAAACTTTACTTGTACTCGTACTTGTACACGACTTAATTTAAGATTTGAAAGAGAAAAAAAAACAACCACAAACCATGTGTGTCCTCTTTAAAAAAAAGTTGCACTTTAAATGTTATCAGGTTAAGTGTGTACGTTCAAGAATTTATTTTTTAACAATTCTTCACCGGATTTTCCCAATTAAAAGTGATTACCATACTTTCGTAGGCCTGCATCTAGCAATATCAATCTTATTATACAAACTAGCGTATCACCAGTCAAAATTGACGGAAGTTTTCAGGTGAAATCTATTTATTTTGAAAAAATGCAATTTTTTTAGGGCGACTACGGCGCCGACATTTTTCAAAAGCCCAACTAACTTGTCCTTGTTTGATAAATTCGAAATATTAAACTTTCTGAAATGTACACAAAGTATTTTATAATAGGGGTTGTAGGGCACCTACGGCGCCCCCTTTGTTTTTTTTATTTTATAATTAACCATCATCAAATCCCCTTTTTACATTGATCCCTTTTCCAAAATTAAAATAATTACAACAATCACGCCAAATAATATTTTTTTACAGCGCATCTTTAATTTGCACACCTTTTGATGCATTAGTGCAGTAATTTGGTGCGCTGCTTTCTAAAATTAGTAGCGTCACGGACAGACACTACAGACGTGACATTGCAAATTATATATATTTAATAATTTTAATGTTGAATTGTTTTCTAATTTTATGTGATTGATATTATAAGTAAAATTTCGCATCAAATAATGAAGCCCATTATTAAGTTGTGTCATTGGATTATATACTTATTTTAAAACCATTATAGTAGAAGTGTTAACGCCAGTTTATGCTGACCGGTTTCTTTGTGGGGGTTCTTTTTTTTTGGGGGGGGGGATGTGGGCAGCCTTAACCTCCCTCTGGTCCACAATTCCAAAACTATTTTGACATCCCAATCCGCTGTTTGTGTTTAAATAATCACTGTACCGCCTCTTCTGGTAATTCATGCGTTGTAAGATATAAGAGATAACCGCGAAAATAATCTCATACCGACGGGCGGGAAAACTACGGCCCGCGGGCCGCATGCGCTCCACTAAGAATTTCTGTGCGACACGCGGACGCCTGAAGCAATATCGAAAAATTCAATAAATTTATCTTAAATGTGGGTGCTCCTATTTTAATTGAGGCTGAATTTCGTCAGGAGCGGTCTCTTGACGTTTACATTTTTTATATATATATTAATGTGGCCTTCGTCCTTAAAAATTTGCCCACCACTGTCATAACGAGTCAAACTTCGAACAAAAACTTTACAACATTGTTCAAATCATTTGCTAATTACGGCACATCCAGATCCATTTACAGAATTTCTCGACATGCAAAACTTAAAAGACTTTTAAAAATCCAATTTGATTGAACTTTATTTAAGCTTACCGAATTTTTATGTGGGTTTTATTCCTCAATTTTTAACAAAAATACATGATATAAAGAGAGTAAGAAAATTTGTGAAAATTGGAAGACGTTTTTTGTTCTCCGCAATGGTTATTTACAAATATTATTTATGATCGTTCAAGACGCATTGACACTGAGGTTACTTGTTTAACGAGTCATCTGTTTTACTTCAACAAATGTTTTTAGTCCCCTTGTACGTGTACGTATGTATATATCCTCTGATTAAATTTTTTAAATTAAGTTTTAAAATGCAAAAATAAAATTCATACAAGTATGTAAGGGAAACTTCGCACTAGTGTGCACGGCTGCTGAACTGGTGCGCAGCCGACTTGGGTGTTATATAATGTAAAATTTGAAGACGAACGTTTCATAACATTGGGACAACGGACAAGTTTAGTTAGTCTAGAGGCACATCTGTCCTAGCTATCTATGTAAGAGACATACCTTAATTACAAGCATTTCGCGTTTAAATATCAATGCTGAATCTTGAAAGTGGCACATTTGCTAAAATGTACGTCTTCTTCTGTCTTCGAATAGGACAGATGAATAATTCTTAAATTGAATTTATTGCGGAAAGAAAACAGATTAAATTCTGGTAAAAGCAAAGAGAGCGGTGCCCCCTTTAGTATGGTACTTTTGCCGCCAGCTTTGTTGTCAACATGTGACAAAGATGGCGGCAAAAGTAGTGCATAAAAATGAATTAAAATGGGGTTATGTTAGGGGGGAAAATGTGAAGAAAAAAAATGTAAAAAATTAAAGATAAATATAAAAACTGAATGAAAGTCCAACGATAAAGAAAAGTAACATTGTTACTCACAGTATATACTCGCTCAGCTCGGAAATGGTGAGGATAACTATCGGGCGGTAAATTCGGGCATTCGTCACCAAGAATTTTGCACAAAATTTAATCAAATCAAACTTACCGCGTCTGTGCAACTCGGAGATGTAAAGGCCGGATGTGATATTACGTCATCTCATCAACCATGACAACGTTATTAAAAATAGTGCAAACTTTCTATTTTAATTAATAATTACGCAACTAAACCTATCCCTAACTTTAAAACTTAATCCTATCACTAAACCTATCACTAGACATATCCCTAAACCTATCCCCTAAACCTATACCTAACCCAATCCCTAAATCTAACCTAAACCTATCCCTAAACCTAACCATAACCCTAAACCTATCCCTAAACCTAACCCTAAACCTATTCCTCAACCTATCCCTCAACCTAAACCTATACCTAAACCTATCCCTCAACCTAACCCTATCCCTAAACCTAACCCTAAACCTATCCCTAAAACTATCCCTAAACCTAACCTTAACCTATCCTAAACCTATCCCTAAACCTATCACTCAACCTAAACCTATCACTAAACCTAGCCCTAAACCTATCCCTAAACCTACCCCTAACATATCCCTAAAACTAGCCCTCAACCTAAACCTAACCATTAACCTATCCCTAAACCTATCCCTAAAATTATCCCTCAACCTAACCCTAAACCTATCCCTAAACCTATCCCTAAACCTATCCCTCAACCTAACCCTAAACCTAACCCTATACCTATCCCTAAACCTATCCCTAACCCTAAACCTATCCCTAAACCTATCCCTCAACCTATCCCTAAACCTATCCCTCAACCTATCCCTAAACCTATCCCTAAACATATCCCTCAACCTAACCCTCAACCCAACCCTAAACCTATCCCTAAACCTATACCTAACCCTAAACCTATCCCTAAACTTAACCCTAAACCTATCCCTAAACCTATCCCTAAACATATCCCTAAAACTAGCCCTCAACCTAACCCTAAACCTAACCCTTAACCTATCCCTAAACCTAAACCTATCCCTAAACCTATCCCTAAACCTAAACCTATCCCTAAACCTATCTCTCAACCTAACCCTAAACCTATCCTTAAACCTATCCCTAAACCTATCCCTAAACCTCACCATAACACCTTACACGTAAACCTATAGTCAAATCTAAAGACACATTAATAAAATGTATCGATAATAATAATTACACTTATTTCCTCTATATCAATTATTGTCGGAAGAATACAATGTTCTCTTCCCTTCCTCAATATAAATTATAGTCGCATGAATACATAATTCCATTCCCGGAAGTACGCAACGCTTTGCCATATCAACAATGTAAATAAATTCTTATTTTACTTAAAATGTGTATAAAGTATAAAGCTAATAATTTTTTTTACTTTTTAAAATAAAATTAATGTTTAAATTTTGTCAAAAGTTCTTGAATAGCCCAAATCAAATATGTGATGTTCAGCAGTTAATGACAGATACAAAAGGAGAAAACACATTTTTAGCATCGGGTGAGTTTTTTTAATTTTTAAATATTTTTAAAAAATTCAAACTTGAGTATTAGTATTAATATTGTTTGGGTTTTCTATTTTCACACCAACCTTTGCGCACCCTAATAAATTGACTTAATGGGAAAATAAATAAGTGATGTTATGTAGAAATTACGCAGAGTTGAAACCTCATTGTTTTTTGTTTTCATTGAAAATTTTAAAAAAAAATGTTCGCACTTTCTCCGTTTTGACACCTATATTATTTCTATTTGAACCTTATTGTTAAAGTTCAATTTGTATGTTTACTTCAGTAAAATTCCTGCTTAAGTCATTGATCCCAGACACACACAAAATGACCGTCGTGTAAATTTCATGAAAACTCCGAAACAATCTAAGGGAAGAGCTATATTTTTAAAAATTTTAATTTTATAACAAAGACTTATCTGATTAACTTTTATCTAGAGCAAAAACAGTTGTAAACTTCTATTCGGAGGTTTTGTATTGTGTTGGTTCTTACACTGAACTGACAATGTTGGTGGACATCAAGAAGATTGTCATAGCGGCCATAGAGAAGGCAATGGAGGAGGAGAAGAAGAGACACTATGACATCAGGAACGCCATCGTCAAATTCGACGTGATGTCACTAGAATACGGTAGGCCCGTAACCCTAACGACTTGATGTCACTAGAATTCGGTAGGCCCGTAACCCTAACGACTTGATGTCACTAGAATACGGTAGGCCCGTAACCCTAATGACGTGATGTCACTAGAATACGGTAGGCCCGTAACCCTAACGACTTGATGTCACTAGAATACGGTAGGCCCGTAACCCTAACGACTTGACTTGATGTCACTAGAATACGGTAGGCCCGTAACCCTAACGACTTGATGTCACTAGAATACGGTAGGCCCGTAACCCTAACGACGTGATGTCACTAGAATACGGTAGGCCCGTAACCCTAACGACTTGATGTCACTAGAATACGGTAGGCCCGTAACCCTAACGACTTGATGTCTCTAGAATACGGTAGGCCCGTAACCCAAACGACTTGATGTCTCTAGAATACGGTAGGCCCGTAACCCTAACGACTTGATGTCTCTAGAATACGGTAGGCTCGTAACCCTAACGACTTGATGTCTCTAGAATACGGTAGGCCCGTAACCCTAACCCTAACGACTTGATGTCTCTAGAATACGGTAGGCCCGTAACCCTAACGACTTGATGTCACTAGAATACGGTAGGCTCGTAACCCTAACCCTAACGACTTGATGTTACTAGAATACGGTAGGCCTGTGACCCTAACGACTTTATGTCTCTAGAATACGGTAGGCCCGTAACCCTAACGACTTGATGTCTCTAGAATACGGTAGGCCCGTAACCCTAACGACTTGATGTCACTAGAATACGGTAGGCTCGTAACCCTAACCCTAACGACTTGATGTTACTAGAATACGGTAGGCCCGTAACCCTAACGACTTGATGTCTCTAGAATACGGTAAGCCCGTAACCCTAACGACTTGATGTCTCTAGAATACGGTAGGCCCGTAACCCTAACGACTTGATGTCTCTAGAATACGGTAGGCCCGTAACCCTAACCCTAACGACTTGATGTCTCTAGAATACGGTAGGCCCGTAACCCTAACCACTTGATGTCTCTAGAATACGGTTGGCCCGTAACCCTAACGACTTGATGTCACTAGAATACGGTAAGCCTGTAACCCTAACCCTACGACTTTATGTCACTAGAATACGGTAGGCCTGTAACCCTAACCCTACGATTTTATGTCACTAGAATATGGTAGGCGCGTAACCCATCAGAAACTCACGAGAGACCGTTATTGTCAGTAGTCGTCAGCTTCGTGTCTTCTCTATCATTACCATTATCTAAGCCAACGCCATTCTCATCTTTGCACGAACACATTACCATAACCACTGTTGGGGTATAACATCATCGACGCATTCTTATTGTCTGGGTCTGAAATTTTCTTTTGACCCTGCGGGAACACTCTCTAAGCGCGCCTTTGTCTACAAATGAAAGATTCATTGTAATAGTTGAGATATAATTCAAACTGTCTTGCCTCTGCAATTACTGGGTGCTGGGCAGTCATGTCAAATCTTTTAACACATTTTGTCGCTATGAGAATCCTGCTCATTCAAATTGATAATAAAAATATGAAAGTGTTGTCATAATTGTGTCACACCTTGAGCTGGGATTGTTTGACAGAAAGAACAAGATCATTGCGACACTCTGTTTCAGTATTGTGCTTAGGTTATGTTTGCATTTACATTATCGCTTTTACAGTTTATTCAAGTATTGTTCAAAACCTTTAAAAAAAAGATAAAGTTAATCCTGCTCTGGTAGCGATCTGTTCAATGCTCGCCATTATTATTTACATCTAGACTCCTTTTAAAAATATATGTAAGTACCATGGCTTTCAAGGACGATCCTGGAATGACTTAGTTGTTGGAATATACTAAGTTGTTAAAATATTATTTCCCATACTTTAATGCTTATGTTGCCCACACAGACAGACAATACAGTAAGCAAGTCAGACAGACCCTACATCTCCACAAATCTCTGTCTAGCTCCCTACTTCCCACCCCCCTTTCATGTCCGCAGGAGAAACTAAACACAACAAGCACCAACGGCCTCCCCTGTTGAACACTGACATAGTCCACCGAGCCTCTTTTCTCAACGGAAGTCCGGAATCTCAGGTCTACAACTTGAACGCCAGCAGGCGCACGGCATCCGTCACAGACGTGACATTCAACAAGATCTTCACGTTAGGGGGAGAGATCTGTGTGAGCGTGGCAGATCCCGTGACGAACTTGGGCGCCGAGATTGGTATCAATGCTCGGAAGACCACGCAGGAGGGTAACATAACTAACGTGCATATTCTTTAATGATTGTGTAAACCTCCTTAAAGCCTTGGCTAGTACCTAGGCACTTGCACCATCTGCTGGGCAGGGTCTCATAACATAATATCACCTGACCATAGGACTCTCACACTACCTCGGCCTAAAGCTGTGGCTACACTGGAGCCGGAATTCGACACTGCAGTATACGGCCGTATCTTTTGAAAAAAAAACAACAAATGCCATAATATAGTGTGCATTACTGTGCATGGCTATACTTGCTCAGTGAAAAACGGGAGTGCATGTTTATGCTTGGCGGTGCACGCTCTTCGGGATAAAAATATTTTGTGCAGTGTAGCCACCCTCAAAAATAATTTTTCCAAAACGCGCACGGCTGTATACTGCAGTGTCGAATTCCGGCTCCAGTGTGGCCACAGCCTAACCTAGCTCACGGCACGAAGATGCGCTAACCCTTTTAAGGAGGCTGGGCTGAAAGGCAGGCAGTTCCAGTCCCTCTTATGGTCCAGTGTGAGATTAACGAGAATGGTTGATCGCCTAAATATATTAGTAAAAAGTAAAGTAAAATTCCCATGTAAGACCATGCTGGCCTATGGGGCAAGTGAAGCAACGTTCACAAGTTTCTAAAGCCATGGCATACGAGGGTATTGTGTGGCTAGCACAATGCCCATCTGCCACTGGGAGCTGGGTGGACTCAACCGCTCGACAACCACGCCCATTAAATATATTTGATGCACTAACAAATACATATTGACGGATATTTTTTAAAAGTCTCCATTCATTACATAACATGATTTTGAGGCGTAATAAGCTCAATAGCTTATTACTCGATATAATCGATATAGTTTTCCCACTGTTCTGGCACATAACCAAATAACCCCACCACACTATGTCAATGTTCCCTTTAAGCTGCGCGGCCGCGCAGATATCTGTACGACGCCGCCCAACAGTTTAGATTCAAAGCGCAGCAAATTTTAATAATATATGTGTTTGTGGGATGTAAAATTATGCACTAAAATAGATGCTGTGCAACTTTCAGAACCAGTTTTTATTTTTTATTTTGCACACGGTCCAACGAACCTTAGAGGGAACATTGCACTATGTATGATATGTGTTGATCTAAATGTGTTTCATGGTAAAACAATTACCTCACACTTATATTACTTGAAGATATTTTTAAAAAATGAAAATATCAAAGACTGAGGGATATACCGGAATCGTAGTTTGTGGAAGATGTCCCTGGGGTGTGGCCTATAACAGTGGAGTCACCAAAATATGATATGATGGTATTTTGAAGGAAAGTGAAGGTGGTCAGAATATAATATTCACCTGCGTCTCAGACGCCTTCTTGCCACGCTTCTTGGGTACAGTGGCTATCAAATAACTTGTGAGTGTAAAAAAAATAATCAATGGAATTAAAGTTTTATTTGGACAGGGCGGGTTTTATTTCATTTTAAAAAATATTTTTTTTAAATATAAGTCTCAAATTTTGTCGCGGACAGTCTGCATGTCTGACTGTCTATCTCTTGGAGTTTTTACCATGCCACAAAGTATGTTTTACTCAGATCGCCTTTCTTTTCCTTTATACGTTTTGTTTTTGTTTTCAATTATTTCAATGTTTTATACGATCGTCTATAGTCTATGTATATGCTTCTCTCATTCAAAACACGGGAAACAAACCAGCAACAAAAAAAATACCGTGTGTCTCTGAACAGGAAACAAGATCTCCACCAAGCTGGAGACCACCTGGACTGTGAAAAGTGACATCATCGTCCCGCCCGGAAGTTGGATCAAGGCGGACCTGGTCATCACGGAAAAGGATTACAGCGGTGACTTTGAAGTGCTGGCCACGTTTGATGGCGAGGTTGGTTGACTTTTCAACGTAACCACCAAGGAGTTATGATCAGTATCTGGGTGGCCGCGGACGGATGGGGTGCTGGGGCATCATTTTTAAAACTGCTTATTGAAACTTAACGTTATCAAAACAAAAAAAGTTAGTTATTTTGTGACTCATTGACAGTTTTCATTCACCTTGCCATAACGCTACCGAAATAACATGGCCAACGGATATGGCACCAGTCCGACCTCAAAGGACGATAGCGTTGTCTCCTTCTAATCTGTCCCCCCCCCTGCCTTTCTCCTGGCTCGTCTCTCTTTACTCCTGCTTGTGAAGGTGGCTTCTACTGCTTGAGTACTCTCACGTACCTTAGACTAAGACCACCAGAGAGTGCATCCCCTGGCAAGGCCCTCCCACGTTTTGTGATCAATGTGCCCCGAAAAAATGTCTTTTTTTTTACAGACGCCACGTATTATAAATTAAATGTCTTTCTAGCCAAAACTTTTTAAAATCTGTTTATATCATGCACGTTTAAAAAAAATTATCTGATAAAGAAGCTTAGTAAGATTTAAAAGAAATGTTAAGATACCTAAAACTAATAAGATTTAACAAAATTAATGACTTTTGTCTTTTGTGTTCAATATTTTTCGCATTCATTCAGATTTTAGCTTACGTCGGCAAGAAAAGCAAAATAGATACTTTGGACAAACTCAAAATATTTATGTCAAGAGAGGTTCTGATGTTGAAGGAAGGTTACGAAGAGTACCGGTTTAATGTAAAAGATCTTTTCACGGCAGACTGGGGCTTCAAACCGGACGAAAAAGGTCGCCCCACCTTCCTGAACAAGGGCACTTGCAAGTGTAAGTACGGTATTGAACAAGACGTCTTTCTCAGCGTATACAAGACGATGCTCCCTGATTTTGATGACGTGCCGTTCAAGAACTTGTGAAAGAGGAAATAAAAATTGAATAAGATTTGAAAAAAAATACTGTAGCCCCGGTATTGGAAGCTTATCGCTCGTTTATTGTTGGGTTGAAGTTGTTAGCGTGCGGTTATTTACGGTAATGAGCTCCGGTACCCACATGCCTTGCAACCTGTTGAAACGTTGACAGCTTGCCACCATTGACCGTGATGTGTAAAGCCCAATGTCTTGTTTAGTGTTGATAGCGATCTGGCAGTGACAAGAATCGGCCTCGGAGTCCTTAACTAACTCTATACGGTGTTTATTTCCATATAAACTTGAAGGATTGGTACAGAGACTTGAATGAACTAAGTCAAGTGAGATCTGAGGAGAAAGTTTGTAAGTGAATACTAACAAATGAATGTTTCTTGGAATAAAGACGAATGTAAATATAACACTTTTATTAAACACAATTTGTAAAACAAGAAAACATTTTAATTGTTTTGCTCTAATGAAAATAGCTGCAGAGAAAAGGGTTCTTTTTAAAAGTTATTTAAAATTTGTCCTTTTTTTTTGGGTCTTTATGCAGCTAAAATTTATTTTTTATTCCATTTCAAAATGTAAAGGTCAAAATCGTTTACTTTTGAAAATAAAGTGTTACGAAAAATAAGGATATTTATTGTTGTTGTTTTAATAGCCCTCCTCCTTAATTTGTGTGTAAAACAAATGAACGCAATTTCAGTAAAAGGGATTGAATTATTACAGAGAGGATGTACCGAGGAAAAACAATTTAGATCGGTAGTGTGGGCGATGATGGATTCAAGAGTTTTCAGGGTGTGGTTTGTGTCTTTAGTTTAAATAGTGTGAAATTAAAGACGACGGTAGCTTAAAATGCTCCATTTAGAAATTCAGGTATTTTGTTAGGTGGGGAAAGATCAGACTGAGTTGGCGTAATTGTGTAATTTCGGAAAGATTTAAATGCTATTTTAAAGTGGTATGTGTGGAGTTGAGGCCGAGTTAAGAACTTTATATTTTATGATTTAAATTTTCATTAACCCCCTTTACTTTTTCATTGTTTTTGGTTAATTGGTTGTGAGTCTGAAAATGATAGAACTGGCACTCCTCGAGTTGCCTACATGCATCTTTATTGTATAGAACATTGTCACTCACAACTCCTATTCCTGCTGTGACAGTGGGCTTACGGGTAAAGTCCTATTTGGCTCACTAGTTAGAGAGAGCCTTGGGCTCAGATTGCATTCGTGGAGTTGAAGCCAATACGAGGTTCTTAATGTAATTATCCATGCCCTTCCTCCCAAAAAAACATAAAAAGCCTTGGATCTGTTTGGTAGTGGTAATTTCCAAACCTTCTCTATACAGGGGTAACAACCAATCGACAGAAGAGTTTGCTGTTCAGAAGGGGTAAACGTTTAAATAAGATAAGAGAATCAGAAAATAAATAATGTCAATGCAGGATGGTTGAAAATGAATAAATTAGGACTTTTGAATGATTTTTTTAAAAACTTGAACGAAATCAACACTATATTGTCCAAATTTTGCAACATCCGAGGGTTACAAATCAAAATATCTTGGTTTTGCTACATACTACTCTTATTTACTCCAGACATGGCTTATCATGCGCAGTATAGCATTATACTTATATCAAAATATCATAATAAGCACAAGTGATTGGGAATGCAAAGCAGAACACAGGTCTACGTGGCGCACAGTTGTCAAAGAGGGCGTCATAGTAGCCGAAGAACGAAGTATGGAGGATGCTACAGACAGAAGAACTAGGAGAAAGGACAAAAAATTGGAAAGCACAGAACTCGTGTGCAAAAGCTTTGGAAAAGACTGTCACTCAATGATAGGAAATGCAACCCAACCCAACGATGATGCACCATCGTCTCTCTTGAGAGGTAAGGATGCCGATGAAGTTTCCATTACACATGTGAACGTGTGCAAATTTTCAACACTTAATCTCAGGTATTTATTATTTAGTTAACGCACAATTTGGCACATTGGCTAAACGGACGATTCACAAATTTTAAGTAACTCTTTCCAGTGTTGTTTATCGTATATTTAAGATTTCTTGATTTTAATTGTAACAGTCTCTTCTTTCGGGACCTGCTTTGTGGATCTAAATATTATATTCCAGACGGGAAAGCAAATCCTGAGAGAGCTGCCTCATTCCCGAAAGCTATTTGCTTACTTGGAATTTTTATTTTAAAAAAAAACCTTTGCTAATATCTATTCGATCAAGCCAGAGGTAACGCCAGGGTCAAGGTCAGTGAGCTATATCACAGTCAGTGCATTTTACACCCTGGTAGTCCAACTCCGTGACTTAAGAAGTCAAGCCTTCGTGGCTAGCCCATCTCTCGAGGCCCTGACCAAAACACTTTGGTTTTAACTGGGGGGAAATCACCACCATCTGTGGGCAGACAAAGGTAAATGTGGCCCATTTAAACTTCACTGCGTGGCTTTAGTATGCGTGGTATCTTACCAAAACAGAGCGCAGTAGATACTTTAGGGATCTTAGCCCTTCAGAAACATATTATGACATTTTCTACGTTTTTAGCGCTTGCTAAAGTCAGTGCAAAAAATCATTCTTATTCATTATAATCATAATTAAGTATTAGAAAACTTAAGTCTTTTCAGAAGTTAATTAACCATAGACCCATGTCGCCATAACCATAGACCCATGTCACCATAACCATTGACACATGTCACAATAACCCGTAACACACGTCACCATATCCTATGTCAGTTTTCAAATCCGCACGCCAGGGTTGGTGACCATTTTTAAAAATCTATATTTGATTATAAAATGTATTTTTCATTACGCTTCTTAGTTGTTCCCCTGCGACCACTCGCCTATCGTTCAACCTTGAGCCATGATGCTCGACTTGGACCAGATCGTCATCAGGGCTGTCAGGGAGGAGCTTGACTCTGACATACAGAAACGGTTCGACACCAAGCACCCGATCATTGACTACAACTTCATGCGAGTCAAGTACGGTGGGTACCCTTAAGATGTCCGTCTGCATTTAACATTTTTTGTTCTAACGCGCGTGTGTGCGTGTAAATTTATATAGGAGGGGAGTTGTCTGAGTGCGAAATAGAGAGATGACGTATGAGGAAAGAGAGAGAGAGTTAGTTATAATGCTACAATCAATCAGTGGCATAGCTAGGATATTTTGCGCCCTGAGACAGAATTTCATTTGGTGCACGGTCCCCGTTTAATCACCACTGTCTATTACATTTTAAATAAATAGAAGTAAAAAAAAGATTTTTAAAAACCACGTTTTTATAAGCGGACTAAAAAGAAGAAAATAATTTAAAACTTATTAGTTCAAGTACTTCGATATAATATGACTAAGAACGTGGGGCGGGCGCTTATGAGGTTTAACATATGCGGTTCACTCATTCTCTCACTTATAGATCTCTCTTTTGCCTTCTACATTAGAAATCTTTAATTTTTATACCAAACACCCACCCCACGTTTTTAGTCATATTAAATCGAAGTACTTGAACTAATAAGTTTTAAATTATTTTATTCTTTTTAGTCCACTTCTAACAACCTGGTTTTTAAAAATATTTTTTTACCTCTATTTATTTTACCAAACACCTCACAAGCGCCCGCCCAACGTTTTAAAAACATTGTGATGTGGTCAAGGGGCGAACTCACAGATGTCAACAAAAGCCGACGGTACAGATGCTTTTATAGACTATAGATAAACTTAAAAGTTCAATAATTTAATAACAGTACATTTGATCAATCTGACATTTTGATACAATGCATTGTCATCCAAGATCTATCTGTGGTAAAATTTTCAGATCTCTAGGACCATCAGAAGTGGTTCAATTTTACGTTGGCAGATTTGAAAAAATCTTGGACAATGCCTCACCAACGAAAGCGAGCTAATAAAAACGTAGTAAAAAAGAAGCGCTTCCAATTTTATTTTGTTTTTAAAATAAAATGTGTATTTAAAGATGCAAAATTATACAAATTATATTACCTGACTCAGCCACTGTCATAGATTGTTTAACATAGCCGGCTAAATATGTATTTTGTCTTGATTTCACTGTCAAAAGCTGTTCAATTATGTAATCAAAATATATTCTTTTTGTTTTCAATGTTTCTCTTTCAACGCTAGAAAGGAAAAGACAGCGGCGACAATCGCATCCTATTAAAGTTTTAAAAAATATGACAAAATACGTTTAAATTTGCTTTAAGGTCGCTCACAGGCTGCAAGCAAAATTGATATTTAACAAAAAATAATAATTTGATGTGAAATTCACATATTCGGATATATGTCGTTTTCATATAACAGAAGAAAACAAAGAAGAACCAAAAGAGTTTCTACTAGAAATGTATTAAGTTTATTGAGTAGCATTTTACAATTTTTGATTTACGTGATAAATTCACACCCATTGATGTAAGGGTTGTAGAATGTTTAAAATTTTAATAATTCCGACAAATAGGATCGACATCTTTATTTGATAGAAGAGTTATAGAGTCGAGTATACAAAAGTCAACACTTTTTGTTAATTTATTTTAGTCGTAAGAGATGCGTCGACATCTTCGGTTGGAAATCGATCAAATGCGCCTATATACGGTCATGATAACGAGCACAATTATCCTGAATGACATGCATTTTTGACAGTCCTCCAGGCATCTTCCGATGTCGCTTGATATTTCTTACCGCTCAGACTGCATTTTGTTTCCAAGTTTTCTGCAACACTATTGCTAGCTTTACTCAAATAATTACGAAGCTTGACGAATTCTTGTCCCAAAGATGCCATGTCATTTGCTCCTGAAATTCATGGTGGGATCTCCTAAGCGTTTCTGTGCGAATCTGCTGTGTATCATTTCTGGTTTCTGGACTCACTCGACTCTTTGCGATAATTGCACTAGCGGCCCGGATACGGTGCAGCATGTTTGAACGAGTTCTTTGATGAAAGAACAAAAAATGAATATAATAGAATATATTCGTTCAAGTGTTCCAAATAAGTGACGATAAATGGATAAAAAAACCGGGTTTAAGCTGTGTTTGTAACAGAAGTCAAGAAAGCTTTGGGATTTCTGTCGCATACTTATTTGTTGAAGGTTAGATAAACGTCGAATCATCAAAGATTAATTGTCGTCCTAAATTTAACCCCAACAGTCGGCTGGAGACATGTTGTCAGATTTTAGCCTCTCGACGATAACTCTTTCTAGACTTGCTATGCTTCTTTTAATGATCCTCTGAAAGTGACCCTTTTTTGTGTTGAAAAGTCATATCCACAAATCTTATGACTAAAGAAAGTTCTTTTTCGATGTTCAAGGCCCCCCGCTCCCTTTTTTTTCTACCAGATCTTTGATTTCTGCGCTATTCCAATTAAAAAACCAACATAATAAATAAATTAAATAATTTTTACACTTTTAGAGCCAATCACTTTTACAAAGCGGTGTTCAGCCATTACATTAACGTTTATTTTGATTAATTAAGTCTGCAATATATTGTTTTAAAAATATATACCCTATATTCCAGCGTAAAAGAAGACTGGACGTATAAGACGGCCCCTTACTTTTCGTGTTAAAATATAGGTTTCAAGCTTATTTCGCCGTATAAGACCACCCTTCTTTCAACACACTTTAAGTTTGAAAACGGCTTCATATTTCTTTCTTCTTGAAGTGGAGATATGATGGGAGTCTTGACTGTTAGACATTTGTAAACTGTTCTGTATTACGGCACTGATGCTGTACTGTATGAACTTGAACTTGAACTATCCCTTAACCCGTTGTTGGGTCGTTGGGGCACCATCGTGAACTGCACACTAACACACGCCATTTGTCCCGGTCCTGTGCTGCCCTTTGAGAGTCGCTGAATGACAGGCCGGTCCACTCTTTGATATCGTCCTTCCATCTCTTCTTTGTCTGCCTCTTTTCCTTCCTCCCTGGACTGTGCCTTGCAATATAGTTTTTGCGAGACCTCCAGTTCTTGTCACGTGTTCGTACCATCGTAATTTCCTCTTCTTAATTGATGTGAGTAGGTCCTCGTAGGGGCCAATGACAGTACTTATTGTGTTGCGGACCGCTTCGTTTGTGATGTGTGCTGTTTAGGAGATGTTCAATATCTTTCTGAAACATCTCATCTCTAGCGCATTGATTCTTCTTTGGAGGTCTGCAGTGAGCGTCCAAGCCTCACAACCATACAAAAAGACCGACATCGCCAGAGAGCGCATTAGCCGGATCTTTGATCTCAGGGAGAGCTTCTTACTTTGCCAGATGTGCTTTAATTCAGTGCTTCTCAAACGTTTTAGTATGGTGGACCGGCAGGAATTTTTTCCATTGCACCAGGGACCGGTACACTAATTTTCCCTGCACTGAGAATTGTTTCTGTCATTTTTTTGAGAACATCTGCGGATCGGCAGCGGATGGCACCGGTCCGCGGACCACCACTTTGAGAAGCACTGCTTTAATGTACTCAATGCTGCCATTGTTTGGGCTACTCTGGCAAGAATTTCAGGCTTTGAGCCTTCGTCGGATATTATGGCCCCTAGATATTTGAAGGTGGAGACTTCTTCGAGTTTTTGCCCGTTTATCCGAATCTCACTTGTGAATAGGCCTGTCAACGGGTACCCGGGACCCGGGTACCCGTTGCCGTGTGATTACCCGGGTAGTAAAATTCCGCCCGGGTACCCGTGAAAATGTTGCTTCTATGTCTATATTAACCGTAGGCCAAACTTCGGCTCCCATGCGGCTTTTTGTGTTTACATTGTGGCTTGCGAAACAATTTATCAAATGAAAATTTTTGTTTCAAATATATGCTGTGAAGTACTTCTAAGGAGAAATATCTGTCAACGGGAAATCTGTCAACGGGAAATAAAATACGGTCCCAACAAATACAATGTATATTGATATATCTTTTTTTCTCTCAACCTGAAACAGAAATCGCACAACACACTCAAAAAAAAATGGTTCTTTACAAAAAAATCGTATAAAGAAAACAAAACTCCTCTGCCAAAAAAAAATAAATGATGGACTGCTTAGAGATGAAAGACGCTGTGTTTGTTAATAAAAAAAACACTCTTGCTTTGACTAACTTTGCTTTGAAATACGCCGATTGATACTAGCTAATATTGTTTATTTACCCCCTCTCCTCCCTTCACTCCTATAACCCACACCCCTTACATCCGCCTTACTTCTTGTGTTCATTAACACGTGGTGACCTAGAAAAACTGATGCTAATAATTCGTACAAGGTCGTCAGTATTTAAATTTAATAAATTGAATAGTTACTAACAGTGTAGGATTGGCAGACGTCGGCTGTGAGGATGGACTGCACAGAGATGAAAGATGCCGTGTTTGTTTTTTTGTTCATTCAAACGCCCTTGCTTTGAAACTAACTTTGCTTTGAAATAGCCGACAGTAGGTCACCGATTGATACTATCTATCTAATGCCGTTTTTTCTACTCTCCCCCCCCCTCTCCTCTCTTCCCTCCTATAACCCAGTGCTTCTCAAATTTTTTTGCATTGCGGTCCATTGCATCTGGAACCGGTGCACTATTTTCCCTGTACTTACATGGTAGCGAAATGAATTATATTTCCTTTTATTTTATTTCCTTTTATTTCTTTCATTTATTTGCTTATTGTCAAAAATGACAAATTCTATAGGGTTGGTATTATTGATAGCAATTGGAGGATTATAATTATGTTTTTCTCTCCTTTCTTGATAACTTCCGCGGACCCCCACTTTGAGAAGCACTGCTATAACCCACACCCTTGCATTCGCTTGTGTTTCTTGTGTTCATTGACACGTGTTTGCCTAGCCCAAAAATTGATATTAATAATACATCCAAAGTTAATAAGATGGGTTAGACGTCGTGTGGAATCAGGCCAATCAAGTTGACAGCGACACGGCAAAATGCAACCATTGTAATTAAATTGTGTCTGTGAAGGGTGGCAACCCAACGCGATAAAACGCCATGTGAACGTTATTCATAAAATTGATATTGATAAACAAACCGCCGATCCACCCAAAATCAGAAATATTTTGGTGTCAACAAAAGCAGTACCACTGACCAAAGCACGATCACTTAAGATTTATCGCCGTATAGCATACGTCATCGCCCTTAGCATTGACTACCGACGCCAAGTGGATATTAACATTCAAGGTATGACACTGAATGTTACGTCATTGCCGTAGACATTTTGTTTGCATGTTCAGTTTATTGTCATTTATGAGTATGACGAATGCATTTACAGCAGGAATGGAATAAAAGTTTTTAGTGCATTATAGTTAATTGTAGTGCATTAGTAATAGTATGTTACTGGAAGCAAGCCGTTGGCTACTACTACTGTGTGAAATGAGGTGCATGGATGGTGGCTAGGTTGCATTGTATAGCGATCATGACGGGGAAAATTATGCGACGTTTAAGTTTAGAACGGGTAACCCGGGTACCCGTTCGAAATTTTCACGGGTACCCGGGCAGCTTTTTTCAACAAAATTGACAGCCCTACTTGTGAATTTACTATTTGCCATGACCTTGGTCTTTTCTGCATTGATTTCCATGCCATACACATTTACTGTTTTCTCTAGCATTGCTAGGAATTCTTTTAGTTCGTCCTCGCTACCAGCTAGGCCGTCAATGTCATCGGCGAAGCGTAGGTTGGTTATACTTCTCCCTCCGATACTGACTGTTCCGACATGGTCTTCTAGCACATCTGTCATGATCCTTTCAAGGAAGAGGTTGAAGAGGATGGGGGAAAGTAGACATCCTTGTCTGACACCAACAGTGGTCTTGAACCAATATCCCAGCTTGCTGTTGAAGAGTACTGCGCTGGTTGCTCTGTTGTAAAGGTTCTTGATCACTTCAATTAGGTTTGCATTTAATGTGGAATTTGTGCATAGTTGCCCACAGTGCCGCATGCCACACTCTGTCGAACGCTTTTTTAAAGTCTATAAAGACATGATAGAGGTCACTCTGGTCTTGGAGATGTTTTTCAGAGCACTCGCAGGTTAAAGATTTGCTCCGTTGGGCTTCTTCCTGCTCTGAAGCCCGCCTGCTCTTCTGAAATGATTTTGCTCTGCTTGTGGTTTCAGTCTGTTCAATATGATCATAAGCATGACTTTGCTGGGGTGACTAATCAGGCTGATTGTACGGTAGTTCTGACACATCTGTAGATTACCCTTTTTTGAGAGCGTGATAACCAGCGATTGCGTCCAGGGGGTTGGCCATTTTCCTGTCTGCCAGATCTTGTTGCACATGTTAGTTAGGATGTTAATTACGGGGTCACCTCCTGCTTGAATCAGTTCGCCCGGAATGTTGTCCGCTCCAGCTGATTTCCCCTTCTTCAATTTTTGTACAGCCAGCTCCACCACGTCGCGTAGAATAGAATGCATGTCTGTGTTAGTTGACTTTGGGCAGTTGAGCACTGACGCATGCACTTTGGAGTCTTCATTGTACAGCTCAGAACAGTATTCGGTCCATCTTCTGAGAATTTCTTGTTCTTCTGTGATACATTTTGCGGATTTATCTTGTATGGTTGAGATCCGACATTGTTTGGTGGATGTCAAGTCTTTAACAATTTTGTAAGCCTTTCTTGAGTTGTTCCTTAGTAGATTTTCATCGATGTCAAAGAATTGTTGTTTTTTCCATTCATTTTTATGCTTTTACCATATCTTTCCTGATCTTTTTATTGATTTCTCTGTATCTGGATGCTCCTTCTGCAGTATTCTTTACGCTCTTAAGTTTTTTTCTTTCATCGCATAGTTCCAGAATATTAGAGGAGACCCATGGTCTTTTAATTGCTCGCTTCTTACCAAGTACTTCTTTTACTGCTTCAATTATTGTGGTATTGAAGGTGTCAGTGACTAGGTCTATGTCCATGTCCGTTTCTGACTCATATAGTGTGGTTAGTGGAGCAACTTTTCCTGCAATGGTTGCCCTGAAGACTTCTGCGATTTCTGGGTCTTTCAGTTTGTCCAGGTCAAAGCGTAATCGTGGAAAGCCTTGTGTTGCTATCTTTTTCAGGTGGAGATGGAAGGTCATCAGCACCAGATTATGGTCACTGCCGATATCTGCTCCAGGGAAACTTCTAGTTCTAGCTGTTTTAATACACGATTTGAATCGTTTTCTGACCAGTATGTAATCTATCTGGTTACTATGTTCCCCGTCTGGGTTGTGCCAAGTCAATCTTCTGGATTTTTTATGTTGGCCAATTGTGTTAGCTAGCAGGAGGTTGTTATATCTTGCAAATTCCAGGAGACGAAGTCCTCTATCATTGGTCAGATCATTGCAAGAGCGTCCGCAAGTATCTGCTCAGTTGGTCCATTCATCCACTCCAATCTTCGCGTTCCATTCTCCTTGAACGACGATAATGTCTTTCCTTGGTGTTTTATCCACGATGTCCTGTGCTTGGTCATAGAAGGCCTCTACTTCGCTCTACTTCAATAGGGCAATGTACTTCAATGTCAAAAGGGCATCTACTTCTGTACTGTATGAACATGTGCAAATACGATAAGGCGATACCCGGCATATAAGACTACCCCGGACTTTTGAGAAGATTTTTAGGGGCTCAAAATTCGTCTTATACGCTGGAATAAACGGTATTTCAATTCAAAAGAGAAAAATCGCTGGACTAAAACTGTGTTTCTACATATTTTTTTTTAATTCAACAAACAGGAGATATAACCTACAACAAGACGATGCAGCCTTCTATACCAAGTGCCAAAGTTGTCTACCACGCCATCTACTCCAACCAGACCCCCAGGCCACAGACCTACGTCCTGAACACGACGCGGACAACGACAGCGGTCAAGGAGTATACCTTCCAGAGGTCATTCACCTTTGGGGGCACAGTGAACATGCCCGTCGAATTAAAAAAAGACGATGTTATAGCCGAAGCCGAATTTCTCCACGAGAACATGAAATGCAAAGGTTACAAAAATGTTATAGATTGGCAATATCTGGTATTTTACAGACATTGACACTAATCTATATATATAGTTCACCATAACAAGCACATACGACGAGTGCATGACGAATGACCCTCGCTAGGGTCGGCCAATTTTATGGTTTGCGGTCGTCAAAGTTTATGGTTGGCAAGCTAGGGTGGTGCAGGGTGGTGGTCAGGTAGCTAACCACAGTGCGCATGTCTCGATATCAACAATGCGTCTGAGGTCCCCCACCCCGACGCTCACTCGTGTTGCTCTAATTTCTTCGTGCTGTTGTTTGTGTCCGTTCTTTCCCCCCATTTCTTTGTACTATCTATGAGCAAGTCTGCGGCGTGAGGGTCGTATCTAGTGTCTTGATACAGTGCAGGCTTGAGGCTCGGGGCGGCCATTGGAGAATCAAGAATCGGTGCCCCCCCCCTGCCCCGCCAATGTCAATAGGGCATCTTTCGTTCACAATAATACTTTATTAAAACGAGGTGAACGCTTTACAGAAGACTCACCTACTTGATTGAACTAGCTTCTCTTCGGTCTGCGCGTGTCCGCAATTTATACCAGAGAGTTATAAAAATGATAACAGCTTACTGTATAGGACTCTACTACATGCACATGACACAAGTACATGCAGCGTATTATTTGACAAGTAGAAATGTTTTTCGGCCACATTTCCGTTTGATGTGTTGTTGCCTTCTCTTTCTGTTTATGTTCAATGTATGCATGCGTTTTGGTTTTTTTTTGGTCCAAAATTTCAACTTCAACTGTCGAGCTTTTCTTTTGGCCGCACGTAAAGAAAGAAACGTTTTATGTAAACGGCCACCTAAATTACTGACATGTTGACTACACTGCACACGAAACTAATAATCTCAAGAGTAACCTTTATGCACTCGAGTAACAACTTTCATTATACTTTCATGTCCCGTGCTTTTCTCTTTATTTTCGTCATTGCTGTCTTTTATGATCACTCATATAGCTAGGCTCTAAAAGGCATTCAGGATTTAAATGAACACAAGGAGGAAAAAAAACTATAACTGGTATTTTATTTAATATAGCCTTCGTCCGTTTCTTTGTTTTCTGAAATCATAAGTATTGGCATTGTCTCGTATTATTTTAAGTGAAGTTTTCAAATTTTTAAAAATAAGTTTACTGTAAAAAGAAAAAAAAGAGGAAACTCTTTGTTTTTTAACAAGAGATAAATGTCTATTTAAAAGTTATTTTTGAAAGTGATCTCTTATAAATAAATAATTTTACCACAGAAAGACAGAAAGGCTATATACAAAATTTATGAATACTAAAATTATAATAATAGTAGTATGTACAATAAAGGCAATCAATTTTTATATCCTGCTTATGTTTTTTTTTCTTGCCATTGATGGTCAAGTTTATTCAATTCTTAATATTTCTTCTTTTTTTAAAAATGCGCTTAAATCTATAAATGTATAAATCTATAAATGTATAAATCTATAAATGTATAAATGCACTAACAAGCAGACACCAATTCTTAAAACTCACTACGCCAAGTAGATCTCTGATTATTTTTGTTTGTTCTGTAATTACCTTCCTTTAGCCAACAAATTAATCAACAAACATAAGATGACCTGGTCAGTTGACAGCAAACTGATGATCCCACCCAACAGCTACATGACAGCGGACCTTGTGGTCAAAGAAGAAGAATTCAATGGGGAATTTTCCTTGACCTCTACCTTCGAAGGAGATGTAATTATTTAAGCTTTCATTTTTTGGGCTTAGAGATTTTGGCTGGTCAAAATATAGAATTAGCAAAAGAGCAACAACATGAAAATAATTAAAAGGAATGCTGTCTAAAACCTATATTCTTCGCAATTGGGTCATGCTACGAAACGTCCTTTATTTCGAAATGGTTTAAATTTATGTGCCCTAGGTATATAATATATATTTTATGGGTATTTATTCATTACAGTTTACAGCTCAAATATAATTTATATAATCCTGAATTTGAATATTATATTAGAAAGTTTGTATGGCAACAGTAAGATACTTCGTGAAAATAAATGTCTGAGACCAATAACAACAGAAAAGGAACAAAAGAAATATAGGACAAAGACTGAATTCTTATCTAACAAGTCCGCTGGTTTGTTAATACTTTAAAAAAATAATAAATATAAACTTTCCTTTAGGCGTTTTTATTTGTTTTGTTACCATAAAATCTTGCGTGATATTCACTTTTTAAATTTTTTAAAAAAAGAATGAAGTGGAGGATAATGCTAGTATAGATTGAGACGCAAATACAGAGAGAGAGACAGAGAGAGAGAGAGAGAGAGAGAGAGGAGAGAGAGAGAGAGAGAGAGAGAGAGAGAGAGAGAGAGAGAGAGAGAGAGAGAGGAGAGAGAGAGAGAGAGAGAGAGAGAGAGGGGGGGCAAGGGAGGATTAAAGATGGGTTGGTAACAAATCAAAGGGACCGTCCATAAAGTACGTCACGCTATTTTTGACAATTTTTAACTTCCCCCTCCCCCCCACGTCACAAATATGGACCCCCCCCCCTAAAGTACATCACACTTTGAACAAAAATGTTGTTTTTTATTAAAAAAATAATTAAAATTTAATATAAAACACTGTGACGTCACAAATGGCCGGAAACCCCCCCTCCTGTCACAAAGTGTCACTCTTTCTTTACCCCCCCCCTTTTCCGGAGCAGCGTGACGTACTTTATGGATGGCCCCAAAGAAGTAATTATTAGTTTTCAGAACGCCTTTTCTTCTGATTTACTGGTTCAGCGCTGACATCATGTAAATGACAATACAAAACCTACTCAATAATTGTATTTTGTTTCTTCCACCCCACAACCCCACTTACACAAACAGATCATATGTTATTGCCCCAAGAAAGAAAAGAGTCGCATCGTCCGTATCCAGGACTACTACACAAAGGCCATCAAGAAGGAGGAGGTACTTAAGAAGGAGTTTTACGAGATAGTCAGACTTCTCATCCCCAACATCTTCACCAAGGAGGAAGGCTTCGTTCTCGACCGTCTCCAGAGGCCGACGCTGGTCGTGGACGGTAGGGTCTACAGCAAGTTTGGCGTGGAGCAGGAGGTCTGCCTCACGCAGTTTAACGGCAAGCCCCCAACTTTTGAAACCTGCCACTTCCAATAAATAGCCCGGAAGTAAAAATGACTTATATAATGCACTTTAGGCTTTGGATAAACGATTTACATTTTTAAAATAGAAATAACTTTAAACAATTGTTTAACGTTTATCCGAAATTCAAGTGCTTTAACGATTTTTCCAGAATTATTTTTTAAGAAAATAACTTTATGTTTTAAAAAAATGAAGATATAAAATTCTTGTCTCAGGGTGCATGCTGTGAAGATTTTGAGGAAAGCTTACCGCGCAAATAATTTAAACCTCTTGAAATTAATCCCTGACACTGTTAACTGTCATTGGTGTACGGGTCAGTGGATTCAAGTTCGAGAGTCATTTGAGTTTTTCTCAGACATGTTTCTGTCAAGTTGTAGCGTGTATGGATTTTTATTATGATATTCAATTGTTCAGAGCTCTAAATAAATTTAATCAAATGCAACTCTAGTTTTGATCTATTTGTTTTCCTTCTTTATAGCCTTAGATAGTGCTTACATGCACATTTCTCTAAGCATACATCTGTCACCTAATCAAGTCAATCTAAGTTAAAGCTAAAAATCTTTTTTTTTAAAGGACACGCTTTTATTTACATATAGAAAGTGCACTAAAAAGAAGTATCAACATTTTTTTAAAAAATTGATTTTTCGACCTTATCAATTCAATTTAATTAGTTAAACTTCATTGTCAATAACTTAAATGTGATAGTGATAAATAGAAAGATTATCCATTACAAATGTATGTATAATACAAAAAAAACAAACATTTTCCCTAACTGAAAATTGAACCTCGTACCCCCATGTCGGCAATCGATCACGCTTATATATCCGCCACCAAGACTTGATGTTGATAGGACTTTTTAAAGTTATAATAATTGTATCCCTCTAGGGCGAATTGAGGCATGGTTCATTGACTCGAGTGATAATATTTTATATAGACAAAAACTAAAAACTAAAAAGTGCATTGAAATTGAACCACTTCTGATGGTCCTAGAGATCTGAAAATTTTACCACATATAGATCTTGGATGACAATGCATTGTATCAAAATTTCAGATCAATCGTGTATACCGTTATTAAATTATTGAACTTTTTAGTTTATCTATAGTCTATAAATAAGCATCTGTACCGTCGGCTTTTGTTGACACCCGTGGGTTCCCCCCGTGACCACCTCACAATGTTTTTAAAACGTTGGGCGGGCGCTTGTGAGGTGTTTGGTAAAATAAATAGAGGTAAAAAATATTTTAAAAACCAGGTTGTTATAAGTGGACTAAAAAGAATAAAATAAATAGAAGTAAAAAAAAGATTTTTAAAAACCACGTTTTTATAAGCGGACTAAAAAGAAGAAAATAAGTTAAAACTTATTAGTTCAAGTACTTCGATTTAATATGACTAAAAACGTGGGGCGGGTGTTTGGTATAAAAATTAAAGATTTCTAATTTAGAAGGCAAAGGAGAGATCTATAAGTGAGAGAATGAGTGAACCGCATATGTTAAACCTCATAAGCGACCGGCCCCACGTTTTTAGTTATACCGAGTGCAAATACTTTTACTAATAAGTTTTAACTTATTTTCTTCTTTTTAGTCCGCTTATAAAAACGTGGTTTTCAAAAATCATTTTTTTACTTCTATTTATTAAAAATTGAACTCTAAATATTATAGAAATAAGCATGTAGTTTGCATGTGGTCCAAGGTTGTCATTGCCAGGGCGGGGGTGGAAGATAAGCATCCACTCCTCTAGAAATGCCCTAAAAAGCTTGCGTCTCTTAATGCCTCTGTCAACCAAAATCCAGCTCCTGGCCTTCTCGCGTGGCTCACACAAAAGCCCGGCGGACCATGTTGTTACTAACAGGAGAAGGGATGAAGGCGGTCAACTGGCGCCTCAAAACCAGTAGCTTCGGGTAGATGAGGCTCGTTAACCATGGTCGGTAGCTCATCTAGGAGAGGGAAACTCTTATTTAAACCTCCGCTGCCTTGCGGCTAAACCCTCATGGGAAAGGCTAGGGGAGTAAACCCCGACAGAAAATCAGGAAGTGGAGCTCCTAAGGCGGTCTGCTACTGAAACAAATTGCATTCCGGCAGCTCCTGCGACGCGAATGGTGCCAAGCCGTATCGACATTAGTCGTTCCATTGGATCCACCATTGGCGTGGAGAGGGGGGATCTGCTGTTTGGGCAGCAGCTGGTTCTCCATAGTAACACGCCCAGGCTTTATCTTTACTGGAGAGGACACTCCAGCATCGCCGCAAGGTGTGAACACAACACGGGAAGCAGCAGTTTACCGGTTATAAGCCATAGCTCAAAGGCGTAGAGCTAGGCGCCAGGGGTTGCTTCTGACGGTGGGAGAGATCACCATGTCTCAATGGATCGCTACCGCCCGCCTCAAGCTGGGCAGCCCCCAGCCAATAAGGTGCTATCCCGTCATGGCCTACCTGCTCCACTGGGTGCGTGGAGCTCAGAGGAACTCCTCAACAAGTAGGCCAGTAAATCCTGTACCTAGAAATAAAAAAACAAAAGATAAGAAGACTCCAGCTCTTCGCCTAGCAAGCTGGAACGTTAGGACTATGTGTCCAGGCATTACTGCCGACCTGCAGCTTATTGATGATGCCAGGAAGACAGCCATCATTGACAGGGAGCTTGCCAGACTAAACATCGACATTGCCTGCCTTCAGGAGACTAGACTCCCAGAAAGTGGTACCATCAAAGAATGCAACTACACTTTCTTCTGGCAGGGTGGACCAATGGACACACCAAGGCAACATGGGGTTGGTTTTGCCATAAAAAATGGACTCTGCTCCTCCATAGAACCCCCAACAAAGGGCACTAACAGGATACTAACAATACGACTATCTACATCCTCAGGATTAGCCAACATCATCAGTGCTTATGCTCCAACCTTATCCTCGAGCTCAGAAGCGAAAGACCAGTTCTATGATGATCTCAATCAAACACTAGCGAGCATACCCACCAATGAAGCAATCTACATCCTTGGTGACTTCAATGCAAGAGTTGGAAGTGATCACATGGCCTGGCCAACTTGCCTTGGTTATTTTGGAAGAGGCAGGCTAAATGAAAATGGGCAGAGATTACTAGAGATGTGCTGCTTACATGGACTATGTGTCACAAATACTTTCTTCAACTGCAAAGCAATCCACCATGTGTCATGGAGGCATCCCCGCTCTAAACACTGGCACCAACTAGATCTCATCATCACAAGACGCACACAACTGGCCAGTGTCCTCCTCACACGCAGTTACCACAGTGCAGACTGCGACACAGATCACTCCTTAGTGGCTAGCAAGGTAAGGTTACTGCCAAAGAAATTGTACCGCAACCAAAACAAGGGAAAACCAAGCATAGGCATCTGCTCCACCAAGAATCCAGAGAGAACAGCAGAATACACCCAGAGACTAAAAGAAGCTCTTGTACAAATGCCACCAGTAGACACTATTGAGTCCAAGTGGTCACATCTGCGGGACACCATATATGGCTCAGCTATTGCGGCATTCGGCAAGAGAGAACGCAAAAGTGCAGACTGGTTTGAGGCCCACTGGGAGGAAATGAAGCATGTCACCGATGTAAAAAGAAAGGCTCTTTTAGCCTATAAAGACAGGCCTTGCCCAGAAACTCTACATTCCCTTAAGAGCGCCAAGAAAAATGCCCAGCAGGCAGCTCGCCACTACGCTAACACGTACTGGATCAATCTAAGTTCCAGCATACAGTCAGCTGCTGATAGAGGCGATACAAAGGCTATGTACGAGAATATAAAACAAGCAACAGGCCCTCTGACCTCCAAGACAGCACCCTTAATGTCAAAAGCAGGGAAATTATCACTGATCGGGACAAGCAACTCAAACGGTGGATCGAGCACTACCTGGAATTGTACGCAACTATAAACCATGTCTCAACTGCTGCCCTGGACGATATCCCAGACCTGCCGGTCATGGAAGAGCTCGATAGCCTACCCACAATGGTCGAGCTAAGTAGAGCCATAGATTGCCTAGCCTGCGGGAAAGCCCCTGGTAATGATGGAATTCCACCAGAAGTTCTCAAATGTGGAAAAGAAATACTTTTACAACCTTTGCATGACCTCCTCACTCTGTGCTGGGAACAGGGGCAGATACCACAGGAGTTAAAAGATGCCAACATCGTTACACTGTATAAAAATAAAGGAGACAAGAGTGACTGCAACAACTATCGTGGAATCTCTCTCCTCAGTATAGTTGGAAAGGCCTTCGCCCGAGTTGCATTGACACGCCTGCAGACCCTAGCATCGCGTGTACTCCCAGAATCGCAGTGCGGCTTTCGAGCCGGAAGATCAACCATAGACATGATCTTCTCTCTGCGCCAGCTGCAGGAGAAATGCAGGGAGCAACATATGCCTCTATACATCGCGTTCGTCGACCTAACTAAAGCTTTTGATCTTGTCAGCAGAAGCGGCCTTTTCCAGATCTTAGTAAAAATAGGCTGCCCTACACATCTGCTTAACATCATCAAGCAATTCCACGAAAACATGCAGGGCACAGTGTGCTATAACGGTGCCACCTCCGAGGCTTTCCCAGTAAGTAGTGGAGTAAAGCAAGGCTGCGTGTTGGCACCTACTCTATTCGCAATATTCTTTTCCATCTTACTCCAGTATGCCTTCAAGAACAACAGCGAGGGGATATACATACACACCAGAGCTGACGGGAGATTATTCAATATTGCCCGACTTAAAGCCAAGACCAAAATAAGGAAGATTTTGCTGCGTGAGCTCTTATTTGCAGACGATGCCGCCTTAATATCCCACACAGCAGACGGCCTGCAGAACCTTGTATCCAGCTTCTCCGCTGCCTGCAAAGAGTTTGGCCTGACCATAAGTATAAAGAAAACCAACATTATGGCACAGGATGCTGCCTCTCTCCCGACTATCACCATTGACGACTGCAACCTGGATGCTGTTGACAGTTTTACTTATCTGGGATCAAACATCTCGAGCACCCTCTCACTGGAAGATGAGATAAGTAGTAGGATAGGGAAGGCAGCAACTGTTATGGCTAGACTGTACAAAAGAGTCTGGTCCAATGCCAAACTCACAGCAAGGACTAAGCTGCAGGTATACCAGGCCTGCGTACTGAGCACACTCCTCTATGGATGCGAGTCTTGGACCACCTATACCAGGCATGAAAGAAGGCTCAATAGCTTCCACCTCAGATGCCTGCGCCGCATCCTAGACATCAAATGGCAAGAGAAAGTCCCCAACACAGAGGTCCTGGCTCAAGCAAGCATGAGTAGTATTGCAGCAATACTAAGCCAAAGACGCCTCCGTTGGCTTGGACACGTCAAGAGGATGCAAAGTGGTCGCATACCCAAGGATGTGCTCTACAGCGAGCTGGCGACAGGGAAAAGGTCGGTTGGTCGGCCATGTCTCAGATACGTGGACATATGCAAGAGAGACATGAAAGTAGCCAACATTGATATACAAAACTGGGAAAACCTGGCAGAGGATAGGTCCATGTGGCGGGCTATAGTGAAAGAAGGATCACTAAGAGCAGAGGAGCAAACTAGGGCAGAAGCAGTCGGGAAAAGAGCGAGGAGAAAGGCCAGGAAACACTGCCCCACTGCTTTCGTGTGTGTGTCATGCAGAAGAGACTGCCACTCAAGGATTGGTCTCATCAGCCACACCAAGAGCTGCAGATAATAAAGATAAATCTATCGTCTTTCGTAGACGGACAGATGCCATAC